>CM040934.1:46181138-46728638 GCA_023029165.1 Gobiocypris rarus
CAAAAGCTCGATAAGGCGTTACTTGTTTACTGTTTTTGATCAGTGATCAGTTCTCAGTGCATGAACGCGCTGAGCTTTAGCATTTACATTCACATCTGCATAGTCGATTACCGCATTTTACTAGACGTGTGAGTGTTTGATATGTTTCTGCCAGAATAAAATCTTGACTACAGTTGACATCAAAATAAAATCTCTTTCAAGTATAGAAATTAGGACAAAACTGAATGAAATTAAAGTTTCATTTATTTTTCAGTGCATTTGGTTTACGATATATGGCTATTACAGTCATAAGAGTAACATTATAATGTACACTCTAAAAATGCTGGGTTAAAAACAGCACAAGTTGGGTTGAAAATGGACAAACCCAGCGATTGGGTTGTTTTAGCCCAGCTGTTGGGTTAAATGTTTGCCCAATCTGCTGGGCAGTTTTATTAACTCAACTATTGTTTAAAATGTACTGTATTGCTTGCAGAGCCGAACAGCCCTATACGCTCACTACACAAGCTGCGTAAGGCCCCGCAAATTACTCAAGGCTCCTCGTGCCAAAGCGCGTCAATCAATGTTTACAACATTGATGATGAAATGAAGCGGAACTATCCTTCTGGTCATGAAAAGAGAGAGAGAGAGAAACACCATGAGAGTGAATTGGGAACAGCAATCAGGTAAACATGTGTTCTCTCCTCTCCAAGTTTGATGTCAGCAAATAACAGTAAAGTTAAGTTGATGTGCATCTCTCTTCTGTTCTGTCTTGCTAAACTGGAAAGACAGGCTAGGCATCTCTGGTCTCTCTAGCTTGATGATGCCAGCAGCGTTCAGACCCGTGTTCAGTGACTTTGTGCATGAGAAATACAATTATTTATTACTTTTTTGATAAACGACAAACGGCACTGGTGTTTGTTTACTGCAGCTCGGAAAAGATAACCGTCATGCGTGAACATGAGTTTATATGCGTGTGCATGAAATGAAAAGCGCATTGTCCAGTGTAGACCAGACAGACAGAACATCATATGGCTGTGATGCTCCTCCTCATCATCATCATAAGTGCACACAGGCTACTTTTAAAACTAGTTACAACTCTAAACTACTGCACAAATTATGCAAGATGAAAAGCAATGTATTAACAATGTGACATCGATTGACTATTGATTTATAGGCTATATTGAATTTATTATGATGATGTTGATTAGCTGGACATACTGGTCAATATGGATCCACATCCCTCAGTAAATAATAACCATGAATCAAATATTGCTTTAACATGCATAATATAAAACAGTATGGCAAGCAACTTGAGCTTTTATTCATTCACAGTTTATGCATTTTTGATATCAAGAATTAAATGTTCACTATTAACAATGTGAATTCCTGATATTAGGTGTGGAATTTTACTATAGGAACAATGTATATTTTTAATATCAGGGATTACATGTTCACTTGATATCAGCAATGATGTCATCACTCAGAGTTTATAGATGCTTTATATTATAGATTTATATTATGCAGTTTATAAAATTAGTTATCTATAATTTGAAGGTTCTTTTCTTTAATTTTTATCCCAGATTGATGCTGAACATTCCCAGGCTGTAGAGGGAAATTAAGTTAATCCCAAAAGCCAAAGCTCAGGATTATATTTTTTATTTGTTTCTTATTTATGTTTATGTTAATATTCACTTACTGAAGAATATTTGCTTATCTTAAGATTTCTATAGAAAATACTCTATTCTGTAAATATAGTTAGTTTGAAGCTCATTGTGTTCTGTATTGTTGTTTTGTTTAAAGGAGGGAGGATCGTATTGGGAGCACTGAGGGGCCGGGTGTTACTGTGGCAATGGCAAATGGTTTACAGAGCTCACGGGTCAGGTAGGAGGAGGGCCCTTTAGCAGATTTTTGCTTAGGGCCCCCGGGAGGTCAGAATCGGCTCTGATTGCTTGCTTAAAATTAACCCAAAAGTATGTTGGAAATTAATATTTATTAATATGTTTAATGAATAATAATTAAACAATAAACATGTATTATTACAACTGCTAATAAACAAACTTCAACATCTAAACCTCTTTTAATCTCAATAAGAATTTCTGTACACATATGCCAGAAATAAAGTAAGATAATGCTGTTTTTGGAGCTTGACTTCAACCTGATTTTCACTTTCAACCAAAATTTGAGTCCTGTGCCTGCTGGGAAACTTCCTGCTAAAACTTTGTAAGAATATTTGGGGATAATGTTTGTGGTAGAAAAATTTGTTAGTGCAGCCGGAGGTAACTGATATTCATGAGAAGGGATAAGTTGCATGTATAACTTATAGACATGTATGTTCTCACACTGAAACCATGTATATGTTCTGAGGATGGCTGTTTAAGATCAACTTAAAGGCGCCAGACAGGGAGTCCTAGGTCAGAGGTTCTAGTGGAAAGGATGTTTAGGACAGAGGCAAGGAGGATTTATACCCAAGGATGTACGCACTATACATACGTGGGTTCCTAGATTTATGCCTAAGGATGTTAAGGATGTTAAGGATGTATTAAGGTGTTTACGAAGACTATAAGATAGCAACTTCTGTTCGACCTTCAGTGTACACTTGGTGCAGGCTTTGAAGGCTGTGCTAACTGTGCCTCTTTATTTCTTGCAAGGAATAAACTCTTATTCATACCATTTTAACAATCTTGGTCTCTTATTCTATGAAGTGTTTGAGCGAAGTTTTCAGCCGTCATATGTTCAATAAATCTTATCACTAAACATGTTTTTAGAGAGCGCTGCCTTGTCTCCATCATTGGCCATCGCATCTTTGCTGTCTTTATCCCGGCCAACCAGGGGTCCGTTCTTCATACCTCGCTTAATACACCTGAGATGATTTGACCGATCCCAGATCTTCTAATCGGGACAACTGATCATTTGGTTCTTCAAACGGATTTGCAGATTGGATTAAAATATCTGGATTGAGTTATCTGAGATCACTGCGCGTTCTTGTGTTCCCTGAAGAGGGCAGATGCATCGATACTCGAAACTACGATCAGCAATGCAGCGATTGGCTGGCGTCAAGACAACATAATGACATCATATAATTAAAAAAGCCACCTGGCAACAACCCCACACACACACACACAAATTTCTGGACCTTTAAAAGGAAACAGCCAAACGCCCAAACCAACATAAAAGTTATAATAGATAGATTATACATTTTTTTACAAAAAATATTCTATAGTATTTGTACACCCTTTACATTTTTATTTCAATGTAGTAATTTTTGATTCAATTTGAAGCAGATTTGTTCACACTGAAATAAAATGATAGCTATTATTCCATCACAAATTCATCTCTCAATCAAGTGGCTGTGTGTATAGTAGTATAAACACCTTTTACACAACATTATAACATTATTTTCATTTTTATATATGTATTATTAAAATGATTATAGCCGTCTGGTTCAGTAATGAACTCTTGTAATAAAGTTGCAGTGGCTGGGACGGATTTTAAGTTTCACCTCAAGATGCATTAATCCTGTTTACATTAATGAGCGGCTCCCGAGCAGGTTTGATCATATGGACCTGTTGCCATGACAGCAAGTCCAGCGAAGAACCAGAACAATCCGAAATCATGCCAAATCATCAACAATCAAATCCCGCTAACTGAGTTAGCCACCTACGAAGAACGGACCCCAGGTCTGGGTCCTCCATCTCAGAACCATGACAAAACCAGATGTGAATTCCTTTCTTGTACTTTAATGAAGGTTTCAAAAGCAAATCATAGCATATGTGCAACATTTGACCAGCACCTAATCAACTATAAGTGTCTAAACACACTCACAAGAAACATATCTTTAAGAAGAAACACCCATCCCTAAAAAAAACACCAAACACATGCTCAGTGTAGTGATTGTAGTTTAACTAGATGCAGTGGGATTGCCCTTTTAGGAAGGGTGTTTGTATGAATGATGGGATGGCCCCTTTAAGAACGGCGTGTGGATTGCGGGTTACGTCAGG
Organism: Gobiocypris rarus; assembly: GCA_023029165.1. Lineage (NCBI taxonomy): Eukaryota > Metazoa > Chordata > Actinopteri > Cypriniformes > Gobionidae > Gobiocypris > Gobiocypris rarus. The sequence goes on from CM040934.1 coordinate 46,185,116, forward strand.
TGATCACGTACCTGTATCGGCACAGGTGAGCTTGACCTGCTCATGGCATTGCATTGATGTGACCTGCTTGTGTAGGTCTGCTATCGCCTTCACTCCTCTGAAAGGTATGTTTCGGTAACTTAGGGGTTTATAGATGGGAAGGAATCATGAATGTGGAATGTGGCTGTTTGGGGATATTAACTAAATTTGTGGTTTTAATGTGTTTTTTTGTGTAATTTTAGACTAGTCTGGTGCGTCCAGGGATTGTTAATGAGTATGTAAGTGGTAATCTATTGTTATTTTTGCCTTAACCTATTGGTGATGAAATGTTGAGAGGAGAAGAGTGGGGAGGGAGAAGAAAGCAGATGAAATGTATTTATTCATGGTTTTGTGATTGGTGTATTGTGTTGAGTGGGTTTAAAGATAAATATATATATATATATATATAATTCTATTATTTTTATTTTTTTTGGTTTGTTTGAATTGTTTTGAAGTGGTTTGATGTTCTTTTCGTTTCATAATTTGAGCCGTCTGTGTTGTGGGAAGACCTGACATTAAGGAAGGAACCACTCTTATTTCGTCATTTCTTCCTTCGTGTGATTTATTTAGTTTTCACTTGTATATTTATTTTTCCTTATTGTTGTTTCTTTTGTTATTTGTGTGTTTGGCCAGTGTAAGGGTGGCCGATCAAGGTGATCTGATAAACCAAAGCCCTGTGGGTTGATGCTTTAATATCATCCTCATACGTGAAGTGTTTGGTTAATGCCTATTGAGTAAGATTTGAAATGTAAAGTGTTTTATCATTGTTGATGTTGAGCTCAATGTGTTTTAGAGATTGAGAAATTGATTTGTGGTATTTGTCTCTGCTTGTCCTATTTCATTCAGTTGAGAGCCTGTTATTGGGGAAGGTCCTTAATCCATAGTTTTCATGTGTCGTCACACGCTTATAGGAACGCCCACCTGGAGGCCAAAACAATGCTTTCCTCATTGCCCGCCAGTCATTTTTACCAGGTTTGTAGTCAGCATTAATGCAATAAGACAGTGATAACAAAATACCAAATTCAATATACACCTTATTGATGCTGCATACTTTGTACAGGAAAGCAGATAAACGCAGAATATGCAACACGAGGTATCTCGTAAGGGAACCCAGGTGATTCGTGGTAATTTTCCCATTCATTTAAGTTGCCATTGTTTGCACAGGCAGTGTGAGGTCAACGGCCGTTACTTGGACACCACAGAGCGCTTAACTTGTTGACTACTTGTCACTTTTCTAAAAACGCAGGTTAGGACGTCGGTAATGCCAAAAGTCAGTGCGCTTCGTGCCACCCAAGCCTATATTGTCCCCCTTTCCACCTAACCTTCATCATGGTCTTCCTCGTCGCCCGCGGGGCGCCTTTTGAGCCCCCTAACTGCCTAAACTTCACCGTAGTCTTCCTCATCGCCCACGAAGCGCCATTTTGAGCCCCCTAACCGCCTAAACTTCACCGTAGTCTTCCTCATCGCCCACGGCGCCTTTTGAGCCCCTAACCGCCTAAACTTCACCATAGTCTTCCATAGTCTTCCTCATCGCCCACAAAGCGCCATTTTGAGCCCCCTAACCGCCTAAACTTCACCATAGTCTTCCTCGTCGCCCACGAAGCGCCTTTTGAGCCCCCTAACCGCCTAAACTTCACCATAGTCTTCCTCATCGCCCACGAAGCGCCTTTTGAGCCCCTAACCGCCTGTTTCGCCGTAGTCTTCCTCGCCGCCCACGGCGCCTTTTGAGCCCCTAACCGCCTTTTGAGCCCCTAACCGCCTAAACTTCACCATAGTCTTCCTCGTCGCCCACGAAGCGCCTTTTGAGCCCACTAACCGCCTACACTTCACCGTAGTCACCAAAAGGTCGCACCGCCCCCAAATTCGGCGGGGTGGTAGTCCGGGGGCCCCCGGGTCCAGATCCCGGTTTGCAGGGTTCTAGGCGGGTCACAAGTATGTCTTTTCGCAGCGCACAATTCTCCCGGCTTTGGATCAGGTTGACCTTTCAGGAGGGCCTTTCTCTCATTGAGCGCAAGAGGCCTGCGTGAGAGATTTAAACAAAGCAGGCCGAAAAAATTTCCCTGGGTTCCAGCGACTCGTCCTCCCGATATGTCGTCCCGGGGGCCCAGGGCCACGGGCAGGCGGAGTTTGGGGCCCGTGGGACCCCCAGGGGCCGAACGGGGGCCACTGACAGGTGCAACTTGCGCCATTCGTTTCACAGGTGTTTCGTGGCCGGTGGTCCGATCGGCCCCGAATTCGCACACGCGTCACGTCACGGGGCCCCTGGTCGGGCCCCAGATTTCCGTGGCCGTTGCCGCTCATTTGGCCGAAAAAGCCCCCCTCGACCGCGAAGCGCGTGCAGGGAATCCATTGAAACAAGCTGCGCTCGGTCGTCTGGGATTACGGGGGGTCAAAAGGTCGCACCGCCCCCAAATTCGGCGGGGTGGTAGTCCGGGGCCCCGGTCCAGATCCCAATTTGCAGGGTTCTAGGCGGTCACAAGTATGTCTTTTCGCAGCGCACATTTTCTTTTGCTGTTTAGGAGCTTATGAATTCCAGGAAACGCGTTTCTGAATTTTAGGAAATGCATCACATATGCTGAAGTGCCACCTACCACTTATTCGACGGGGTTCCTGCAGGCTGTCTGTTGTCAGTCCATTATTGAGTCATATTTCATAATTAAAATTGTATTGTGTGATAAAACCTACTGTACGCCACACAGGGGGCACGGTCAAACACAGTGAGGTACAATACAGCTATTAATTTAGCATAGTTAGCCTAAAATGTAACTGTGCATGAAACACTTACAGGTGGCCATTCAAACAGATCACAGGTGGTATGGTGCTTTGGCCTTATTTTTTGGGGGCTGATGAATTCCCGGAAACGCGTCTCTGAATCTTAGGAAATGCATCACATATGCTGAAGTGCCACCTACCACTTATTCGACAGGGTCCCCGTAGGCTGTCTGTTGTCAGTCCATTATTGGTTCATATTTCATAACTAAAGTGGTTTTGTGTGATAAAACCTACTGTACGCCACACAGGGGGCACGGTCAAACACAGTGATGTACATTAGAGATGTTGATTATGCATAAATAGCTTTAAAAATGACATGTCCGCAGACAGCATGCAGAGGCCCCGTTAAATAATTTACAGGGTGGCGTTTTTAGTGATATAATCGGTTTGTAAACACAGCTCCGCGAGAAAGGCGAATGCTTCTGAAACTCTGGCCCCATAGAGAGCAGGGTGAGACGGATCGAACGAGACCAGCCACGCCCCGGAAGTCCGCTGGAGTCCCGAGCAGCATCCGGTCAAAGTACCGACATTCAACCGGGCGAATCTCCGGAACCGAGCCGAGTTGGGGCTCCATACTCTGGGTGCCGAGGGGTGCCAAGGGTCCCCCCCAGCACCCGGCGTTTGGAGCTCTAACTCGGCTTGGTTTCCGAGAAACGGCCCCCGAAAGCTGGACCGGAAGTGGCCGTATCTCTGAACCGGGAGGTCCCAGGATCTGGGGACGGAGGGTCGGAAGGGTCCCTGGGGCCTCTAAGACCCGTAGTTTGGAGGTCCAACTCGGCTGGACTTTCGATAAAAGCCCGTTTAAACAAACTGACATTTTGGACAAAAGCGGTCCCTATCTCTGGAGGGGCGTGTCTCAGCGGCTCGTCCTTCGGGGTGACGAGGGGTCCCTAGGGGTCCTCCCGGCCCCCTGCGTCCCGAGCCTCTGGGTCGCTTCCTTCCGAAGTGCACCCTTTCCTGTTGGGCCCTATATCTCGGCCGGGGGCGCTGGAGGCTCGGGCCTGGGCGCATTGGAGGCCCCGAGACCCTCCTTCGACCCGAGTTTGGTGCCTCTAGGCGGCTCGGGCGCGGAGCTGTAGCCGCTTGAATTTCGGGTGTCAAAATTTCCCAGAGTCGAAAAATCCAGAATGTCCCGACTTCCACCCCCTCCGCCGCTCTCAGCCAAGCCGGGGATGGCTCACCCTCCCAGGCCACGGTCAGATTCGCCCCCGACCCCCCCCCGGAAATGCATCACATAAGGCTGAAGTGCCACCTGCCACTTATTCGACGGGGTTCCTGCAGGCTGTCTGTTGTCAGTCCATTATTGAGTCATATTTCATAATTAAAATGGTATTGTGTGATAAAACCTACTGTACGCCACACAGGGGGCACGGTCAAACACAGTGAGGTACAATACAGCTATTAATTTAGCATAGTTAGCCTAAAATGTAACTGTGCATGAAACGCTTACAGGTGGCCATTCAAACAGATCACAGGTGGTATGGTGCTTTGGCCTTATTTTTGGGGGCTGATGAATACCTGAAACGCGTCTCTGAATCTTAGGAAATGCATCACATATGATGAAGTGCCACCTGCCACTTATTCGACGGGGTTCCTGCAGGCTGTCTGTTGTCAGTCCATTATTGAGTCATATTTCATAATTAAAATGGTATTGTGTGATAAAACCCACTGTACGCCACACAGGGGGCACGGTCAAACACAGTGAGGTACAATACAGCTATTAATTTAGCATAGTTAGCCTAAAATGTAACTGTGCATGAAACGCTTACAGGTGGCCATTCAAACAGATCACAGGTGGTATGGTGCTTTGGCCTTATTTTTTGGGGGCTGATGAATTCCCGGAAACGCGTCTCTGAATCTTAGGAAATGCATCACACTTATTCGGAAATTATGAATTCCCGGAAACGCGCCTCTGAATCTTGAATGCATCACATAAGGCTGAAGTGCCACCTGCCACTTATTCGACGGGTTCCTGCAGGCTGTCTGTTGTCAGTCCATTATTGAGTCATATTTCATAATTAAAATGGTATTGTGTGATAAAACCTACTGTACGCCACACAGGGGGCACGGTCAGACACAGTGAGGTACAATACAGCTATTAATTTAGCATAGTTAGCCTAAAATGTAACTGTGCATGAAACGCTTACAGGTGGCCATTCAAACAGATCACAGGTGGTATGGTGCTTTGGCCTTATTTTTTGGGGGCTGATGAATTCCCGGAAATGCGTTTTTCTGAATTTTAGGAAATGCATCACACTTATTCGGAAATTATGAATTCCCGGAAACGCGCCTCTGAATCTTCGGAAATGCATCACATATGCTGAAGTGCCACCTACCACTTAGTCAACGGGGTTCCTGCAGGCTGTCTGTTGTCAGTCCATTATTGAGTCATATTTCATAATTAAAATGGTATTGTGTGATAAAACCTACTGTACGCCACACAGGGGGCACGGTCAAACACAGTGAGGTACAGTACAGCTATTAATTTAGCATAGTTAGCCTAAAATGTAACTGTGCATGAAACGCTTACAGGTGGCCATTCAAACAGATCACAGGTGGTATGGTGCTTTGGCCTTATTTTTGGGGCTGATGAATTCCTGGAAACGCGTCTCTGAATCTTAGGAAATGCATCACACTTATTCGGAAATTATGAATTCCCGGAAACGCGTTTCTGAATCTTGGGAAATGCATCACATAGGCTGAAGTGCAACCCGCCACTTATTCGACGGGGTCCCGTAGGCTGTCTGTTGTCAGTCCATTATTGAGTCATATTTCATAATTAAAATGGTATTGTGTGATAAAACCTACTGTACGCCACACAGGGGCACGGTCAAACACAGTGAGGTACAGTACAGCTATTAATTTAGCATAGTTAGCCTAAAATGTAACTGTGCATGAAACGCTTACAGGTGGCCATTCAAACAGATCACAGGTGGTATGGTGCTTTGGCCTTATTTTTTGGGGGCTGATGAATTCCCGAAACGTCTCTGAATCTTAGGAAATGCATCACATATGCTGAAGTGCCACCTACCACTTATTCGACGGGGTTCCTGCAGGCTGTCTGTTGTCAGTCCATTATTGAGTCATATTTCATAATTAAAATGGTATTGTGTGATAAAACCTACTGTACGCCACACAGGGGGCACGGTCAAACACAGGGAGGTACAATACAGCTATTAATTTAGCATAGTTAGCCTAAAATGTAACTGTGCATGAACGCTTACAGGTGGCCATTCAAACAGATCACAGGTGGTATGGTGCTTTGGCCTTATTTTTTGGGGGCTGATGAATACCCGGAAACGCGTCTCTGAATCTTAGGAAATGCATCACATATGATGAAGTGCCACCTGCCACTTATTCGACGGGGTTCCTGCAGGCTGTCTGTTGTCAGTCCATTATTGAGTCATATTTCATAATTAAAATGGTATTGTGTGATAAAACCTACTGTACGCCACACAGGGGGCACGGTCAAACACAGTGAGGTACAATACAGCTATTAATTTAGCATAGTTAGCCTAAAATGTAACTGTGCATGAAACGCTTACAGGTGGCCATTCAAACAGATCACAGGTGGTATGGTGCTTTGGCCTTATTTTTTGGGGGCTGATGAATTCCCGGAAACGCGTCTCTGAATCTTAGGAAATGCATCACATATGCTGAAGTGCCACCTACCACTTATTCGACGGGGTTCCTGCAGGCTGTCTGTTGTCAGTCCATTATTGAGTCATATTTCATAATTAAAATGGTATTGTGTGATAAAACCTACTGTACGCCACACAGGGGCACGGTCAAACACAGGAAGGTACAATACAGCTATTAATTTAGCATAGTTAGCCTAAAATGTAACTGTGCATGAAACGCTTACAGGTGGCCATTCAAACAGATCACAGGTGGTATGGTGCTTTGGCCTTATTTTTTGGGGGCTGATGAATTCCCGGAAATGCGTTTTTATGAATTTTAGGAAATGCATCACACTTATTCAGAAATTATGAATTCCCGGAAACGCGCCTCTGAATCTTCGGAAATGCATCACATAGGCTGAAGTGCCACCTACCACTTATTCAACGGGGTTCCTGCAGGCTGTCTGTTGTCAGTCCATTATTGAGTCATATTTCATAATTAAAATGGTATTGTGTGATAAAACCTACTGTACGCCACACAGGGGGCACGGTCAAACACAGTGAGGTACAATACAGCTATTAATTTAGCATAGTTAGCCTAAAATGTAACTGTGCATGAAACGCTTACAGGAGGCCATTCAAACAGATCACAGGTGGTATGGTGCTTTGGCCTTATTTTTGGGGCTGATGAATTCGAAATGCGTTTTATGAATCTTAGAAATGCATCACACTTATTCAGAAATTATGAATTCGGAAACGCGCCTCTGAATCTTCGGAAATGCATCACATAGGCTGAAGTGCCACCTACCACTTATTCGACAGGGTTCCTGCAGGCTGTCTGTTGTCAGTCCATTATTGAGTCATATTTCATAATTAAAATGGTATTGTGTGATAAAACCTACTGTACGCCACACAGGGGGCACGGTCAAACACAGTGAGGTACATTACAGCTATTAATTTAGCATAGTTAGCCTAAAATGTAACTGTGCATGAAACGCTTACAGGAGGCCATTCAAACAGATCACAGGTGGTATGGTGCTTTGGCCTTATTTTTTGGGGGCTGATGAATTCCCGGAAACGCGTCTCTGAATTTTAGGAAATGCATCACATATGCTGAAGTGCCACCTACCACTTATTCGACGGGGTTCCTGCAGGCTGTCTGTTGTCAGTCCATTATTGAGTCATATTTCATAATTAAAATGGTATTGTGTGATAAAACCTACTGTACGCCACACAGGGGGCACGGTCAAACACAGGGAGGTACAATACAGCTATTAATTTAGCATAGTTAGCCTAAAATGTAACTGTGCATGAAACGCTTACAGGTGGCCATTCAAACAGATCACAGGTGGTATGGTGCTTTGGCCTTATTTTTGGGGGCTGATGAATACCCGGAAACGCGTCTCTGAATCTTAGGAAATGCATCACATATGATGAAGTGCCACCTGCCACTTATTCGACGGGGTTCCTGCAGGCTGTCTGTTGTCAGTCCATTATTGAGTCATATTTCATAATTAAAATGGTATTGTGTGATAAAACCCACTGTACGCCACACAGGGGGCACGGTCAAACACAGTGAGGTACAATACAGCTATTAATTTAGCATAGTTAGCCTAAAATGTAACTGTGCATGAAACGCTTACAGGTGGCCATTCAAACAGATCACAGGTGGTATGGTGCTTTGGCCTTATTTTTGGGGCTGATGAATTCCCGAAATGCGTTTTTATGAATTTTAGAAATGCATCACACTTATTCGGATATTATGAATTCCGAAACGCGCCTCTGAATCTTCGGAAATGCATCACATATGCTGAAGTGCCACCTACCACTTATTCGACGGGGTTCCTGCAGGCTGTCTGTTGTCAGTCCATTATTGAGTCATATTTCATAATTAAAATGGTATTGTGTGATAAAACCTACTGTACGCCACACAGGGGCCACGGTCAAACACAGTGAGGTACAATACAGCTATTAATTTAGCATAGTTAGCCTAAAATGTAACTGTGCATGAAACGCTTACAGGTGGCCATTCAAACAGATCACAGGTGGTATGGTGCTTTGGCCTTATTTTTTGGGGGCTGATGAATTCCCGGAAACGCGTCTCTGAATCTTAGGAAATGCATCACATATGTTGAAGTGCCACCTACCACTTATTCGACGGGGTTCCTGCAGGCTGTCTGTTGTCAGTCCATTATTGAGTCATATTTCATAATTAAAATGGTATTGTGTGATAAAACCTACTGTACGCCACACAGGGGCACGGTCAAACACAGTGAGGTACAGTACAGCTATTCATTTAGCATAGTTAGCCTAACATGTAACTGTGCATGAACGCTTACAGGAGGCCATTCAAACAGATCACAGGTGGTATGGTGCTTTGGCCTTATTTTTGGGGCTGATGAATTCCCGGAAACGTCTCTGAATCTTAGGAAATGCATCACACTTATTCGGAAATTATGAATTCCCGGAAACGCGCCTCTGAATCTTCGGAAATGCATCACATAAGGCTGAAGTGCCACCTGCCACTTATTCGACGGGTTCCTGCAGGCTGTCTGTTGTCAGTCCATTATTGAGTCATATTTCATAATTAAAATGGTATTGTGTGATAAAACCTACTGTACGCCACACAGGGGGCACGGTCAAACACAGTGAGGTACATTACAGCTATTAATTTAGCATAGTTAGCCTAAAATGTAACTGTGCATGAAACGCTTACAGGTGGCCATTCAAACAGATCACAGGTGGTATGGTGCTTTGGCCTTATTTTTTGGGGGCTGATGAATTCCCGGAAATGCGTTTTTCTGAATTTTAGGAAATGCATCACACTTATTCGGAAATTATGAATTCCCGGAAACGCGCCTCTGAATCTTCGGAAATGCATCACATAGGCTGAAGTGCCACCTACCACTTATTCGACGGGGTTCCTGCAGGCTGTCTGTTGTCAGTCCATTATTGAGTCATATTTCATAATTAAAATGGTATTGTGTGATAAAACCTACTGTACGCCACACAGGGGGCACGGTCAAACACAGTGAGGTACAGTACAGCTATTAATTTAGCATAGTTAGCCTAAAATGTAACTGTGCATGAAACGCTTACAGGTGGCCATTCAAACAGATCACAGGTGGTATGGTGCTTTGGCCTTATTTTTTGGGGGCTGATGAATTCCCGGAAACGCGTCTCTGAATCTTAGGAAATGCATCACACTTATTCGAAATCATGAATTCGGAAACGCGTTTCTGAATCTTGGGAAATGCATCACATAGGCTGAAGTGCAACCCGCCACTTATTCGACGGGGTCCCCGTAGGCTGTCTGTTGTCAGTCCATTATTGAGTCATATTTCATAATTAAAATGGTATTGTGTGATAAAACCTACTGTACGCCACACAGGGGCACGGTCAAACACAGTGAGGTACATTACAGCTATTAATTTAGCATAGTTAGCCTAAAATGTAACTGTGCATGAAACGCTTACAGGTGGCCATTCAAACAGATCACAGGTGGTATGGTGCTTTGGCCTTATTTTTGGGGCTGATGAATTCCGGAAACGCGTCTCTGAATCTTAGGAAATGCATCACATATGCTGAAGTGCCACCTACCACTTATTCGACGGGGTTCCTGCAGGCTGTCTGTTGTCAGTCCATTATTGAGTCATATTTCATAATTAAAATGGTATTGTGTGATAAAACCTACTGTACGCCACACAGGGGCACGGTCAAACACAGTGAGGTACAGTACAGCTATTAATTTAGCATAGTTAGCCTAAAATGTAACTGTGCATGAAACGCTTACAGGTGGCCATTCAAACAGATCACAGGTGGTATGGTGCTTTGGCCTTATTTTTGGGGCTGATGAATTCCCGAAACGCGTCTCTCTGAATCTTAGGAAATGCATCACATATGCTGAAGTGCCACCTACCACTTATTCGACGGGTTCCTGCAGGCTGTCTGTTGTCAGTCCATTATTGAGTCATATTTCATAATTAAAATGGTATTGTGTGATAAAACCTACTGTACGCCACACAGGGGCACGGTCAAACACAGGAGGTACAATACAGCTATTAATTTAGCATAGTTAGCCTAAAATGTAACTGTGCATGAAACGCTTACAGGCGGCCATTCAAACAGATCACAGGTGGTATGGTGCTTTGGCCTTATTTTTGGGGGCTGATGAATACCCGGAAACGCGTCTCTGAATCTTAGGAAATGCATCACATATGATGAAGTGCCACCTGCCACTTATTCGACGGGGTTCCTGCAGGCTGTCTGTTGTCAGTCCATTATTGAGTCATATTTCATAATTAAAATGGTATTGTGTGATAAAACCCACTGTACGCCACACAGGGGGTACGGTCAAACACAGTGAGGTACAATACAGCTATTAATTTAGCATAGTTAGCCTAAAATGTAACTGTGCATGAAACGCTTATCGGTGGCCATTCAAACAGATCACAGGTGGTATGGTGCTTTGGCCTTATTTTTTGGGGGCTGATGAATTCCCGGAAATGCGTTTTTATGAATTTTAGGAAATGCATCACACTTATTCAGAAATTATGAATTCCCGGAAACGCGCCTCTGAATCTTGGAAATGCATCACATATGCTGAAGTGCCACCTACCACTTATTCGACAGGGTTCCTGCAGGCTGTCTGTTGTCAGTCCATTATTGAGTCATATTTCATAATTAAAATGGTATTGTGTGATAAAACCTACTGTACGCCACACAGGGGCACGGTCAAACACAGTGAGGTATACAGCTATTAATTTAGCATAGTTAGCCTAAAATGTAACTGTGCATGAAACGCTTACAGGTGGCCATTCAAACAGATCACAGGTGGTATGGTGCTTTGGCCTTATTTTTTGGGGCTGATGAATTCCGAAACGCGTCTCTGAATCTTAGGAAATGCATCACATATGCTGAAGTGCCACCTGCCACTTATTTGACGGGTTCCTGCAGGCTGTCTGTTGTCAGTCCATTATTGAGTCATATTTCATAATTAAAATGGTATTGTGTGATAAAACCTACTGTACGCCACACAGGGGGCACGGTCAAACACAGTGAGGTACAATACAGCTATTAATTTAGCATAGTTAGCCTAAAATGTAACTGTGCATGAAACGCTTACAGGAGGCCATTCAAACAGATCACAGGTGGTATGGTGCTTTGGCCTTATTTTTTGGGGGCTGATGAATTCCCGGAAACGCGTCTCTGAATCTTAGGAAATGCATCACACTTATTCGGAAATTATGAATTCCCGGAAACGCGCCTCTGAATCTTCGGAAATGCATCACATAGGCTGAAGTGCCACCTACCACTTATTCAACGGGGTTCCTGCAGGCTGTCTGTTGTCAGTCCATTATTGAGTCATATTTCATAATTAAAATGGTATTGTGTGATAAAACCTACTGTACGCCACACAGGGGGCACGGTCAAACACAGTGAGGTACAGTACAGCTATTAATTTAGCATAGTTAGCCTAAAATGTAACTGTGCATGAAACGCTTACAGGTGGCTATTCAAACAGATCACAGGTGGTATGGTGCTTTGGCCTTATTTTTTGGGGGCTGATGAATTCCCGGAAACGCGTATCTGAATCTTAGGAAATGCATCACATATGCTGAAGTGCCACCTACCACTTATTCGACAGGGTTCCTGCAGGCTGTCTGTTGTCAGTCCATTATTGAGTCATATTTCATAATTAAAATGGTATTGTGTGATAAAACCTACTGTACGCCACACGAGGGGCACGGTCAAACACAGTGAGGTACAGTACAGCTGTTAATTTAGCATAGTTAGCCTAAAATGTAACTGTGCATGAAACGCTTACAGGTGGCCATTCAAACAGATCACGGGTGGTATGGTGCTTTGGCCTTATTTTTGGGGCTGATGAATTCCGAAATGCGTCTCTGAATTTTAGGAAATGCATCATTAAAATGGTATTGTGTGATAAAACCTACTGTACGCCACACAGGGGCACGGTCAAACACAGTGAGGTACAGTACAGCTATTAATTTAGCATAGTTAGCCTAACATGTAACTGTGCATGAAACGCTTACAGGAGGCCATTCAAACAGATCACAGGTGGTATGGTGCTTTGGCGTCACTGTACACTTACCTATAAATGGAGTTCAGATTGATGTAAGCCACTGTACACTTACCTGTAAATGGAGTTCAGTTTGATGTAAGTCACTGTACACTTACCTGTAAATGGAGCTCAATTTAATGTAAGTCACTGTTCACTTACCTGTAAATGGAGCTCAATTTAATGTGAGTCACTGTACACTTACCTGTAAATGGAGTGCAATTTCGAGTAAGTCATTGTACACTTACCTGTAAATGGAGTTCAATGTAAAGTAAGTTACTCTACACTTACCTGTAAATGGAGTTCAGTTTAATGTAAGTTACTCTTCACTTACCTGTAAATGGAGTTCAATGTAAAGTACAGTAACTCTACACTTACCTGTAAATGGAGTGCAGTTTAATGTAAGTTACTCTACACTTACCTGTAAATGGAGTGCAATTTAAAGTAAGTCACTGCACATTACATGGGTGACTTAAATTAGAATGTCCACCCAGGAAAAACACATCTGTACTTAATAATACTTAAGAAAAAAAAATAATGACTTGCAAGGTTTTATTAGTCTTCAAAAATACAAATAACTTAATATAACAACACAGTCTAGGGTTCCAACTCAAACATTGAGAAATCAAAATCCAGTTAGGGTGCATGAAAAGGTTGGTATGGGCTGTATGAACAAATAATGGTCGCTAAGAACAATAGCAATTTCTCCAGAGCTTTACAGTCAAACAGGAATTAAAAGAGTGTGTCACCCCAAGGTTTTATCCTCTCTAAACAATTCAATGGGTAAAACCACACTGGTAAAACAACATGTGCAATCTTAATAACCGTCCTGGAAGAACTACGCCACCAGCAGGCGAGCAAGGAGAACGTGAATGTCAACTAAAACCTCCCTCCTAAAAAAACATGTATATAAAATGTCATGAGAACAATCTAATTAACACAAACAAAATTAAGACAGGAAGTAACATCAAAAACACAACACAATAAATTTTGGTGCAACACAACAACAAACTTTCTCTTCATTCTTTAACACCTCTGCATGCGAATGCTGATAAAGAAAAAGGAAATTAAACCAGTCTATTTTTTTTTGTTACGCTCTAGACTCTAGCTATAACATTATCCCTTTTCTCGAATATGTTTAATCTCAAGATTGGTTGTAAATGAGACTCCATCGCATAAGCTGATTCGATTTCTGCATTCGATTCAGAAAGACCAAAGGATTATGATCCGTATAGATGATAATAGGTGCAGCGATTGATCCTAGATATATCTCAAAATGTTGTACAGCCAACACTAGGGCAAGAGCCTCTTTGCTCATTTGGAATATACCTCTTCTCCTGTCGATTAAATTTCTTAGAAAAGTAACTTATAGGATGTTGAACCTGGTCTCCTCCTCCTGCAGGAGAACATCTTCCTCCTCCTCCTCCTGTGTCAATTGCAAGACTAAAATACTTTTCAATCAATCACGGAGCTGTCAAAACAAGGTAGCATCAGTGCTGTCAAAGCCTTACAATTGCTGAAAGCTTGCTGACAGGACTCAGACCAAGACTGGAAAGTCAACCTGGACTCAATAAATGGTGCTAAGAGGTGAGACTACAGCTGGGCTTTTAAAAACTCCGATAGTATCCCACCATGCCGAGAAATTGTCTGCCTTGCGAGTGGTGGGAACTGGAAAGTTACAAATGGCTTCTACCTTAGTCTCAATAGGGCTTTACACAACCATTTCCCACTACCTTGCCCAAATAGGGCGGACAAGTTTGTCACATAATTCAGACTTTGCGAGATTTACTGTAAGATTAGCTTTTCATGACACGAGAAAATAAATTTTAATCTGGTTAAGACCTGCTCAGACCAGGAGGAACTATACAACACGACGTCATCAAGATATGCCTCACATCCGGACATTCCATACAGTATACTGGTTTACAAGTCGCTGAAAGTCGCGGGTGCAAAACACTAACATGGCTGGCATTACTGTATACTGCAGGTGAAGGTGGGGCGTCAGGCGTAGGCCAGATAATTCTTACGCCGATTAGTAACAGTTGAGGTTCTTGCAGGGGTTTACTAAAGAAAAGGGCAGAGCCAATATGATCGCCCGGCAGCTGGTCATCAACTCGAGGAAAGGAAAACAGTCCGCTTTGTCACTGAGTTAAGTTTTCGATAATCTGTGCAGAATCGATATGAGCCATCAGGTTTATTTACTAGAACACAAGGAGAACTCCATGAACTGAAACTTGATTCAGCCAGATTATGAGTAACAGATAGTTCACCTCTTGTTTCAGCAAATCTCTTTTAAAAGGATTGACTCGATAGGCATTCTGTTTAACTGGACATGAGGTTATATTCTGATATCATGTTCTATGACAGAAGTGCGACCAGGACATCAAGGAAAAGAGAGGAAAGGACACCACCAATTCAGTGACATCATTCTTCTCTCTTCTCTGTCAAATAAGAAAGATGAGAGGACAGGTTAAGAAGAATCTCTGAGTTTTTAAGCCACGTCCAATGTTCAGAAAGAAAACTCTCATCTTCATCAGCATGCTCTAAAGACATCCCCAGTTTGCTGCAAAGAGAGGAGACGATTCTGGAAAGAGTCTATGGCCGTTAACAGTAGCAGAACAAACAGGAGCTATATACAATTTCAACAGGTTACTATGACAGACTTGCACTTGACCTCCGGTCAGGAGTATTCAACAGATAATTATTATTGGAAAGACGTTTAAGGCTACCATCTGTAAGAGCCTGTAAATTTAGCCTGAAATGGGTTGGCAGGAGGCAGCAGAGCCAGTGATCACCCAGTTGAAACTCTCTTAACTTAGCTTTTCTGTCAAATTGTTGTTGCATTTTTATCTGAGACTTACTCAACTTCTTGTTAGCGGAGAGCTGACCTCATACAATGCAAGAATCCATTCACATAATCGGAAATATTTTCCGAAGATTGAGACCGTCGCCACTGCTTTGCTTAACACAGCTGTAGGTCCTACTACATGTCCAAACACCAATTCATTTGGGCTGAACCCAAGGCTTTCTTGGATTACCTCACGATGAAGCGGACAGTCGGCAGACCTTCTTCCCAATCCATGTATGCACACAATGTTTTGACCTCAAAAGGGACTTCAGAGTTTGATGAAACCTCTCAAGAACTCCTTGACTCTGCGGATGATAGGCACTAGAAATATTGTGGTCTCACTGAAAACGGGGCTTTTGAGAACTGCTTTGAAAACATGAAGTTCGAACCCTGATCGGATTGAATAACTTTGGGAAGAAAGTCGAGCATAAAATTAGTGAGGCCACTCAAAAAAAAAAAAGACAGATTTTGTACAAATGGACAACGGATAAGCAGTAGGATAACGAGTAGTCTGGCACATAACGGTTAGAAGGTATAGTGGGGTGTCCAGTCTTGCCCTGGCTGCTGACTGGACCAACACAGTCTATTATCAAATGCCGCTGGTGTGGATTGACGGAAGGTCAGGCTGGGTGAGCAACTGGCACTTCTCTGATTCTTCTGCAGGTGATCTGGCATGTATGACAAGATCGAATATATTTTGCCCTCCCGTTTGTGATGGCCCCCAAGGCCAATAGAACTCCGCGCAAGGCGATCTGCCTTGTGAACTCTATGACCAGCAAGTCCTTGATGAGGAAATGCAACACAGAGTTTCTTACTGCAAAGGAACCACAATCTGAATTTTAGGTTCTGAGAAACATCTTTATGCAGGACCACTGTCCGACAAAGCAAACCATCATCAAGAAAGTACGAAGAGGATGGAGCATCAGACGATGGATCCTCATGCAACCCTGCTGCAGAAAATAAAGGCTTAAGAGTGTCATCGCTCCGTTGAGCTCTAATCAAATCCTCTCAAGAGATCTGTAACAAAGGAGTCAGAGAACAGTCATCAAGATCAACATTAGGTTTCTCCAGAGTGGATGGAACCTCAGAAGTATCAGCAGATTCTCTTTGCAGCTTCTGGTCAGAAGACAACGAAGAACAGGACTTCAGGTCTTGCTCAGGACATTTAGACACATCAGATCCTTGCTCACCTGTATTAACAGTATAAAAGAGCAGTGTCATTCAGTGAAACTTTTTCAACTGGATTTTCAGATAATGGGTTAACCATTGATCGAATAACTGCACAAGCTGGAAACAAATCTGGAAATTCTCTATCATTTTTAACATCAGATTGCCTAGGGATACCTGCTATTATGGGCGGAGCTGCCACACCACTGTTTTCCCCAAACATATACCAGTAAATCATTTCAGAATAAATGTAATCTTCCAGGGACTGGAAGTGTAATGCAACTATTACATCACCAGATACAATAGTAGAGGAAAGATGGATTCGATGTCACTGTAACAAACCCCATCTCAAAACCTCGCACTCAATACATGAGTTCCAGTACAGTTTCAGAAGTTAAATGGCAAAATTCCTTCTAAAAGAAAAGTCACTGTACACTTATCCTCGAAATGGTACCGTTTCAATTTGAAAGGCACTGTACACTTACCAGTGATAAAGGGTGTATAATCAACGGTTATACACTGATCAATAGATTTATCACTAGAACTAAATAAATGACAATCTTTCTCAAGTCACAAGTGTCAATAGTGTAAATGGTGAGGTAGAAATTTAAAGTCAACAGGTGTACAATCTCTCTTTCTTCTTGAGAATAAGACAGTCAGATATTTTATGACCAGGCTTTTTACAATAAAAGCAAACCATGTCTCGTGAGAGGGCTTTACTAGAATGTTCAGCAACTGTCGCCCTAATATTCCCACTCATCACAGGAGACTTTGTCTTAGGTTGACAGCCAAACTTAGACTTACTCATCTCGTAAATGGTCAATTTAAGACTGACTGAACTGAATGACCTGACGATGGATTAACACAAATTCATCAGCCATGATAGCAGCTTCAGAAAGTGTATTCACCTTGTTTTCAGTGAGATGTGCAGCTACAGCATGAGGAACACAATGTTTAAACTCCTCTAAGAGCACTAATTCTCTTAACTGCTCTTTAGATGTACCATTTCATTGATAATTTACAAAACGATCAAATAAATTCTCTTTTCTCTTGCAAATTCAACATGAGTACATTCATCAACTAGTCAAATTCCTAAATTTCTGACGATATGCCTCAGGCACAAGTACTGAAGGAAAGGAAAACATCACAACATATTAATACATCATACTCACCACTCTGTTCCAGTGAGATGAGTGCAGAATAAATCACAGCTTTCCTGTGAACACAAGTAACAATAAAGTCCAAAAGCTTTTGGCCATTTCATGGACAAAGCAACACGTTCAAAGTGATAGAAATATTTATCCACTTCCTTTTCAGAAGGAGATGGCGGCACTAACCTCATATTTCTGTGAACATCAAACACAGGAGGAGGAGGAGTTGTGAAACAGGAGGCACATTAGTTCGTGAAATCATCAGCTGTCTTTGCTTCTAATTCTAAAAACATTTATTTTTATCTGAAATGCTCTCATTTTACAATAATAATAATAATAATACTTTCACACAGTCTCTAACTCAAGCTCCATTATCCTCATCTCTAACTGATGATCTAACTTTCTCTTCAAATTCTCTTGCTACGCTCTTTTCATAGCGCGATCATCACGTTCAGCCTAAGGCCTCTAAACACAATTGTTTCTCTTGCATTAAGTCAGTTAATTGATTGAAATTTTGTCTCACTCTCACTATAAACCTCAGCAGGAGTAGACACCAACGATTCACTAAGTAACTAACTCAGTGCTTACCTCTATAACTCACTGGAGCTATCAACAAGTGACCGCTTGCAAAATAGTCACAATAGTTTCCTTCAACCTCTTTTCTTGAGAAGTAAGATGCAACATATATGATGATTTGCATCAACTGCCACTTATTGTACAGGGTCTCAAGCAAAGCTGTCTGATGGACACACAAAGAAATCTTCGATCACGAAGACATTTTATAATATGTTGTATATGATAACACAAACAGAACTACTAGCTACGCACACGTGGGCTGTTTTCTGTTTACAAATACAACTCCGATAAGTCACTGCTTACAAAGGAACTATTAATTTAGCATGTTCATTCACAAAACTGTAAAGACTTCCCAAGTCAAAACACAATAAGCGCGAAAAATAAACACTATACACAAACGATTTACCTTTATTTATTTTTGTAGAATGGATTTTCCCTTTATAATATGAGAAAACTCCGGCTCCTAAATCTCAGAAATGCATCACATAACTAAATCCACCTACCTGATCTTCAGAGATGTACGGGCCTGCAGGCGCTGAGCTCCGCGACAATCAGTCAAACTGAAAGTCATATTTCATAATTAAAATGGTTAATCTCCACCCAGTGATAACCTCCAAAACTGTACTGTACATGAAAGGCAAAATAACAGGCTGCCATTCAAACAGATCAAACAGTGGTATGGAAGGATTGCTTTCACAATCCAGCTGATGAAGCACGCTATCTCAATGGAGTTCTCACTTATAAAAAGGTAATCATTCACAAAAACAAACACACATACAACCCATGGAGTTACCAACGTTTGATAGGATCCACTGAGGCCCCAATTTACCTGTAAATGGCCAGTTCAGTTTGATGTACATAAAGTATACACTTACCTGAAATAAATGACTTGCAAGGTTTTATTAGTCTTCAAAAATACCTGTAAATGGAGCTCAATTTAATATAAGTCTAGGGTTCCAACTCAAAGGGAGAAATCAAAATCCAGTTAGGGTGCAGAAAAGGTTGGTATGGGCTGTAAACAAATAAAGGTTCAATGAAACAAGTAAGAACTCTCCAGAGGCTTATCCTGTAAATGAGTGCAGTTTAATGTAAGTTTTATCCTCTCTATAATTACCTGTAACAGGGTGTGCAATCTTCCACACCGTCCTGGAAGAACTACGCCACCAGCAGGCAGCATGGCTGACTTACTTGAATGTAATACCTTAACGCTCCATTCCATTTTGAAGTAAGTCACTATGTCATATAAATACTGATTTAGCAGGGGGTTTGTTCAGTTTCCCAGAAACATCACCACGGACGTTCCTTTATCGGAAACACTGTGAGGATTTCTATTTCTATCATGCTTTGCTTTAATCGTGTTTGATTGTCGTTGCAATGGTGGAAGAAGCTCAAAAAAGGTAAGTTATTATGTGTTTCAAAGTTTTAACAGTTAAAGGAATTGATTCATTTATACAGTGCTGTTCTGATGCTGCTGCTCCTGCAAAAAAAAAAAAAAAAAGTTTAAAAGACTTTAAGTCATACATCATTCTTTCATGTTATTGTTTATATTTGATACCATGTCTTTGTCTTGAAGGTCTCCTGTCCGCAGTATAGTTCACTGCCTGCTATGCCAAAAGCCACAGGACAACATACCCGTTCACCTGGCAAGGGTCTGCATGAAAAACGGCACACCCGCTGAAAGGGCAGCCGAGGTCCAGAAAGCCAAGGCTTCGTCCAGGGAGTGGGTCAGAAATGGCAGGACTTGGGATTTTAACGAGCTCTGCGGGATCCTGCCCGATAAGCACTGTCAGGTGGCGATGGTGAGGGAGCTTCTTCGTCGAGGTTTTTTTGTCTCCAACCAGCCCCTGGGGTCCGACGTGGAGCTTGGCACCGAAGCTGCCCCTTCGTCTCCCGTCTCTTCCTCTGCCGCTGCTCCGTTACCCACCATGCAGGAGGCTGCCATCTCATCTAGTCCTGGACAAAAGTGAGTGCAGTAAATAAAATCTAAATGAATGGAATTTATGCGGAACGAACGAGGTTAGAGTCATGTCAGAATAAAAGCGTGTAATAACAACGTTATGATCCCCGTGCATCTGTTTTGACTCAAACAACCTCAAGGTTGGTGTTTTAAGCATCCTTTCTGTTTTTGTCCAACAGACAGTCCGTTGAGTCTGCTTGTGCCATTAAAACTTGTCAAACTATTTTGATGGTGGCCAAGCCAGATATCGTGAAGATCCAGGCGGACCTGCATATGGGCAGGCCGGTAGCAAATGTTGACAAGACCCGCTACAGGTACTACTGCGAGGCAGTCTTGGTCTTTGTTCACATGCAGCTCTCGGGAGCTGTGGAAGCACTGACGGTAAGTTAATCTATTTGAATGAGTTTATACCCATGACATGCTATAATATACACCTTTTCAATGATACCTTTCAATATTTCCAAGGATATGGATTGGGTGGGCGCGTTAGCCACGGCAGCAGGGTGGTGATTGGCACACGGACGAATGCATCTGCTGGTATGCGGATTGCCTTGACCAGGGCGGAGGAAGCTGTAGGTTGCAGTCTGACACAAGCAGTAGATCGCTTACCACCGGTATTTTACATGTAATAACCTGCTGTGCTTTTTCTTCTCATAGACTTTGCAGATGTACTACAGGCACATCAGGCCACAAAACCTTAAGGCCGAGAAAGCCTGTGATAAATTCTTTGTGTCGCGTGCAGTCAAGGAGTCCACAGCGTATCTCAAGACATCAACCATTTTCATGCAATGTACGAACCTACACAGATCAATGTGCACGTGAACATATACACACTCAATGACATTTTTACCAGTCAGAATCGTTTCATGATAAACATTTGCATTCCGCAGGTATAAACTGGCAGCTTGCAGCAGTCAGAAAATGCGGGCGGCCGTCTGTGCAGCTACCAAAAACCTACCTGCGCACCAACAGGAGGCCATCAACCGCTACTTGGCACCTAGCGCTGGTATGGTCCAGATTCAGGAGGTGGTCGACGCAGCCATACTTCTGGACTCCTTGGCTGGGTAATTCTCTTCATTCATCTAGGACATAAAAAAAAATTGCAGACTATTGGTTACAGCAGATTAGCAACTGATCAACATTTATTGTATATTATAATAAAACTTTTGTATTCCTCACTGATGCAGGACTTCTTCAGAGGAGGGGGCACCCATTTGTCCAGAAACTAGCACGAGCCAACTGCGAGACGTTTCAAAGTTTTTTGAAATATTTCCGGTTTCTCTGGACGGCCCACCACCGTCAAAGAAGCAGCGCGTTGATGGCGGGTTTCCACCGGACAACTCGTTTTATGACAAGTGGCGCCTCTCCCAGCATGCCCGCAGAACAGAATATCTTCTCTGTAAGTATCCAAACCCATCAATACAGCGCTGGCACTCATTAACTCGCCCTGAATTCACAGAGACAAATGACTTGCATGAGTAAAGTTTTGTCATTCTGTTCTTACAGCACACTTCTCTGTGCGCAATCCTTGCCGCAAAGTGTCGAGGCTGATTGCCCAGGAGGGGTGGAAGAGCAATTGCCCCAACCCAGAGGAAATCACAAAGAGTTGGAAACCAGCCACCAAATGCATTTTAAAGACAAACCCATACATAATTCGTTGTGTGTGGAGCAGATGTGGGCCGGGTCTTGCAATGAAAGATTTTGGTGCACCAGGAATTGGTAAGGACATTTTACCTCTCTTTTAACAGCACAGAGAACTAAAATTCAATCCTGAAATGTCTTGTCTATGTGCAAAGTTTGTTCAGTAACTCAGTTTAATGTTTTCCAAATAACAGGAGTGGTTGCAATCGTATTTTCCGAGAAGGGACATTGTCTGTGATTACCACGGAAGGTAATCACCGCAGCAGAAGGAGGACCATGATGAAGGACATTCATGATGAGGCGGGTACCTCTTTTCTTCAAATCTGGACAGAGAGAACTGTGCATTGATGGTCAGACCTTCCCGTGCGAGTGTCATCCTGAAGCGGACACATTTGGCCGTAGAATAAATCACTCGTCCAAGTCTCCTAACTTGAAGCCATTCCACTGCACGATAAATATCGATGGAGAGGACAAGGGCGTGATTTTGTTTAAGGCTCTGGGACATCCTTGTGGATACAGAGTTAAAGTTCGACTACGGGGTCAACAGAAGGTCGTTCGAGGAGAGGGCCTGGACCTGGAATGGCTGGGCGAATAGGCCACGTGCAGAGTACTTTGGTTTTGTAATGTTCTTTGAGTTGAATAAAAATATTTGATTAAAATAAGTCTGTGTAATTGTTATTTTTTATGTTTAAAAACAATTATATTATATAATAAAATATATAATGGAGCTCCAAACATAATAAATATAATAAAATGTATAATTAAACTTCATAATAATTATAATAATTTCAATGTTTTCTGACCATGCATGCTTAAACAACGACAGCAACAACAACAACAACAACAACAATAATAATATAATAATAATAATAATAATAATAAAGATAAAAAAATGAAATGATCATTGATTTCACCAAAACATAACAGCTGCAGCTTATTTGACATGACCCAGGTATAACCAACAGTGCAATGTGCAGGACACAGCCTAGCGAATTGATTGACATTACATTCGATATGTTCTGTGTGATAATAACATCAAAACAGACAAACTCTGTGTTTAAAGTTATTTATTTATTTCTCTGTCAAACAATTTGAATGAGTTACAAAAAACACATACAAATAAGTTTTATCTAAATAAAAATCTTAATAAGTAAACACTTAAAAAAAAGACTGTTAAACTCACTATCACACATATACCATTTTTAGATAATATGTAGGAGCATACATATAAAAAAAATGTACAAATAAATAAAAAAATAAAAAATAAAAAAAAAAAAAAAACTTGCATGTACGCTGATGAATTCCCGGAAACGCTTCTCTGAATTTTAGGAAATACATCACATATGATGAAGTGCCACCTGCCACTTATTCGACGGGGTCCTCGTAGGCTGTCTGTTGTCAGTCCATTATTGAGTCATATTTCATAATTAAAATGGTATTGTGTGATAAAACCTACTGTACGCCACACAGAGGCACAGTCAAACACAGGAGGTACAATACAGCTATTAATTTAGCATAGTTAGCCTAAAATGTAACTGTGCATGAAAGCGCTTACAGGTGGCCATTCAAACAGATCACAGGTGGGATGGTGCTTTGGCCTTATTTTTTGGGGGCTGATGAATTCCCGGAAATGCGTTTTTCTGAATTTTAGGAAATGCATCACATATGATGAAATGCCACCTGCCACTTGACATAGGCTGAAGTGCCACCTGCCACTTATTCGACGGGGTTCCTGCAGGCTGTCTGTTGTCAGTCCATTATTGAGTCATATTTCATAATTAAAATGGTATTGTGTGATAAAACCTACTGTACGCCACACAGGGGGCACGGTCAAACACAGTGATGTACATTAGAGATGTTGATTATGCATAAATAGCTTTAAAATGACATGTCCACAGACAGCATGCAGAGGCCCCGTTAAATAAGTTACAGGGTGGCGTTTTTAGTGATATAATCGGTTTGTAAACACAGCTCCGCGAGAAAGGCGAATGCTTCTGAAACTCTGTGAGGCGGATCGAAGGAGACCAGCCACGCCCGGAAGTCCGCTGGAGTCCCGAGCAGCATCCGGTCAAAAGTACCGACATTCAACCGGTCGAATCTCGGAACCGAGGCAAGTTGGGGCTCCATACTCTGGGTGCCGAGGGTGCCAAGCGTCCCCCAGCACCCGGCGTTTGGAGCTCCAACTCGGCTCGGTTTCTGAGAAACGGCCGCCGAAATCTGGACCGGAAGTGGCCGTATCTCGGAACCGGGAGGTCCCAGGAGCTGGGGACGGAGGGTCCGGAAGGGTCCCTCTAAGACCCCTTAGTTTGGAGGTCCAACTCGGCTGGACTTTCGATAAAAGCCCGTTTAAACAAACGGGAATTTTGGACAAAACGGTCCCTATCTCTGGAGGCGTGTCTCAGCGGCTCGTCCTTCGGGTGACGAGGGTCCCTAGGGGTCCTCCGCCCCTGCGTCCTGAGCCTCTAGGTCGCTTCCTTCCGAAGTGCACCCTTGCCTATTGGGCCCTATATCTCGGCCCGCGGGGGCGCTGGAGGCTCGGGCCTGGGCGCGTTGGAGGCCCCGAGACCATCCTTCGACCCGAGTTTGGTGCCTCTAGGCGGCTCGGACGCGGAGCTGTAGCCGCTTGAATTTCGGGTGTCAAAATTTCCCAGAGTCGAAAAATCCAGAAAGTCCTGACTTCCACCCCCTCCGCCGCTCTCAGCCAAGCCGGGGAAGGCTCACCCTCCCCGGCCACGGTCAGATTTGCCCGCGACCCCCCCGGAAATGCATCACATAGGCTGAAGTGCCACCTGCCACTTATTCGACAGGGTTCCTGCAGGCTGTCTGTTGTCAGTCCATTATTGAGTCATATTTCATAATTAAAATGGTATTGTGTGATAAAACCTACTGTACGCCACACAGGGGGCACAGTCAAACACAGTGAGGTACATTACAGCTATTAATTTAGCATAGTTAGCCTAAAATGTAACTGTGCATGAAACGCTTACAGGTGGCCATTCAAACAGATCACAGGTGGGATGGTGTTTTGTCCTTATTTTTTTTGAGCTGATGAATTCCCGGAAATGCATTTCTGAATTTTAGGAATTGCATCAAATAGGCTGAAGAGCCACCTGCCACTTATTCGGAGCTTATGAATTCCCGGAAACGCTTCTCTGAATCTTCAGAAATGCATCACATAGGCTGAAGTGCCACCTGCCACTTATTCGACAGGGTCCCCGTAGGTTGTCTGTTGTCAGTGCATTAATGGGTCATATTTCATAATTAAAATGGTATTGTGTGATAAAACCTACTGTACGCCACACAGGGGGCGCGATACAACACAATGAGGTACATTACAGCTATTAATTTAGCATATTTTTCAAAAAATCACAGGCGGTTAGGGGGACGATGGACAGGCTGTCTGTGGTCAGTCCATTATTGGGTCATATTTCATAATTAAAGTGGTACTGTGTGATAAAACCTACTGTACGCCACTCAGGGGGCGCGATACAACACAATGAGGTACATTACAGCTATTAATTTAGTATATTTTTCAAAAAATTACAGGCGGTTAGGGGGACGATGGACAGGCTGTCTGTGGTCAGTCCATTATTGGGTCTTATTTCATAATTAAAGTGGTACTGTGTGATAAAACCTACTGTACGCCACACAGGGGGCCCGATACAACACAATGAGGTACATTACAGCTATTAATTTAGCATATTTTTCAAAAATCACAGGCGGTTAGGGACGATGGACAGGCTGTCTGTTGTCAGTCCATTATTGGGTCATATTTCATAATTAAAGTGGTACTGTGTGATAAAACCTACTGTACGCCACTCAGGGGGCGCGATACAACACAATGAGGTACATTACAGCTATTAATTTAGTATATTTTTCAAAAATCACAGGCGGTTAGGGGACGATGGACAGGCTGTCTGTGGTCAGTCCATTATTGGTCATATTTCATAATTAAAGTGGTACTGTGTGATAAAACCTACTGTACGCCACACAGGGGGCGCGATACAACACAATGAGGTACATTACAGCTATTAATTTAGCATATTTTTGCAAAAAAATCACAGGCGGTTAGGGGGACGATGGACAGGCTGTCTGTGGTCAGTCCATTATTGGGTCATATTTCATAATTAAAGTGGTACTGTGTGATAAAACCTACTGTACACCACACAGGGGGCGCGATACAACACAATGAGGTACATTACAGCTATTAATTTAGCATATTTTGCAAAAATCACAGGCGTTAGGGGATGATGGACAGGCTGTCTGTGGTCAGTCCATTATTGGGTCATATTTCATAATTAAAGTGGTACTGTGTGATAAAACCTACTGTACGCCACACAGGGGGCGCGATACAACACAATGAGGTACATTACAGCTATTAATTTAGCATATTTTTATAGCGTATCCATAAAGAAAACGTGTTGCGTTCATATTCTTGGCTCTTCTACTCGCCTGTACATGATATGCATCATCAAAAAGGTGTAAACTGAAATGTATCTTTTAATATCACAGTTTTTGTTCATTACGGCACTTTAAGTCGGTTCACCCTCCGTCTGCTCGATCAGCTCTATAACTGCGTAATTAATCTGTGTTTCAAATGAAGTGGTGCAACAACTCGCTTTAAAATAAAACCCATATCAACAAATCCTAGATTAGCATTAAACTTTGCTTAATTTAATCCTTATTGGTGCAACTCACCCTATAGTGTTTTTCATGTTAAGCGTATAAGCGCAAAGCATTTTGGGAATCCGCGGCAGAAACGGGCGCCAGACTTCTTCGCGTGGAGGGAAGATCGCAGTGTTCATGCCGTCTACCTGCTGTGTTATAAACTGCATGGTCGTTCTCACGATAGAAGTGGCATAAAGTTGTAGGTTACAGTTTGACAAAAACACAATGTTGTGTTTTATTGTGAGTGTACACAAATATAAGTAAACACTTTGCAGTTTGAATGATGTCCTGTATGAATGAAATGACGGAGTATGTTTTTATGTTTCCACTGTTCGATTGCGCCCTTGCCTCTCTCTCTCTTACACACACACACACACACACACTCACACACGCTGAAGACGGGACTTTGACTCAATCGTTTGTGGTACAGGTACAGAGATGTTGAACAGGAGCGAAGTGCGCGCTGTCCTATTCCCGTGACATTATTAGGGCACGGCATCCCATCACATTGACTCTCTACAGTGCACTAGAAGAACGTTTTATTAGACTAGACTAAAGAAATTTGCTTTTCATGATGTTACTGCTACTCAGATTTTTTCCCCTGATATTTTCAGTCAGTTGCACTTCCAGTGTTGTAACATTACATCTAACTTCTACTACTGTTCTCGGATCAGCCTCAGCTATGACTGGTTCTGATTACTAGCTGGCTGGGACTTTCTGGATGTTTGCCAGTGGTTGTGACATCATATCTCGTCTTTGCATTAGGATTTAGTTTTAGACGATACGGTCCGACAATATTTTCTTTAGCCTGCTGTATTTTGTAGGATTATATTCTGTTTTTCTCTCTCATTTTTTATTATTTTCATGCCAGAACACTAGCCTGCTATGCCAGGCCATGTAAACGGGCCAAACATACCCATAATTCTTTGCGTTCTGATGACGTTGCCGTCCAGTTGGTCACGTCTTAGCAATCTCTATTAAAAGCGTCCCGCTGTGTTTAGTGACTAAAATACTGCAGCAGGTGCTGTATATGGATCATAAGTGCCCAAAACGTTCATCTTGTTCACATATTTTCGTTTTAAGATGTAAATTTGACAGGCTTGTGCTGCAGTTCAATGGAGTTCAATTGCAGTTTTGCCCTCCAATGCTCCACGACTATGAAAGGGTCAATGGAGTTAAGTAAATTTATCACAAGACGTCTAGTTTTAATGGCCAATTCGCACGGGATAAGAAATATCAGTAAAACTAGCAGAAGTGGGAGGGGTAACTCCGCTTGTACACTGCCTTCACCTCCCTGACGGCATGTGCGTATTAAGTTGCTTCCTGATATCATGTGCACAAACACATAATCTGTTTAAAACAAACAGTTAGGTCCTGTCAAATGGTTTATTAATTTAATTAATTAAATTCTAACTGGATTCTGTTGGTAATAGGCACTTAGTTTTGTGCCTATGGCAAGTGCTTTCAACCTTTTTTATCTGAATGGTAAGCAGAAAACACGCAAAGACTTGTCCCGCCGCCTAGAATGCAACTGAATGCTTTTTCAAGCACCTCCATATTTAAAAATCTGCTGAAAACAACTTTAAAACAGGAAATGACGGATACATATTTACATTTTTGTCATTTTTTTCCAGACCTTTCTAAGGTAAAAGTCGTTGTAATTGTCACGGGTGACAAAATGCTGGGAAAAGCGGAACCTTTCTTTCTTTCCACGTTCCCGAGAAATTTTTACAAGATCATGGACTGGGAGAAGGAGATGGCTTATTGAGAGACCAGTTTGTTTTGGGGCTGCGTGAAGGACCGGTGCGCCAGGGCATATGGCTACAGCTTTGACGAGACCCCACTATGTCTTTTGAGGCTCTTCGACAAGAGGCCTTGGCGTTGGAGTCTGATCAGGAGAGATGACTCGACACCAGTTCGTGGCGGTCAGCAGCGCCACCGTACCTGCGCCTGTTGAGTCAAATGAGTGGAAGCAGAAATTGAGGACAGAATTACTGGAGGATGTTAAGGGGCAGATGGCAGAGTTGTCTCGGAGTCTTTTGAGTGAGCTTCATCGCGATCGAGTCGAGGGTGGACCGATGATGCGAGGAAGATTATATTCAGCTGAGGGGCAAGGACCTGTACGCCGCCCTCTGCGTCCCACGGGCCCCCGGTTTCAGTGGGACCACCAGGGTCGACCCATCTGTATCAATTGTGGAAATCCGGGACACATCAGTCGCCAATGCGACCGTCGTCGAAGTTCTCAAGAGGGGTTTTAGTCCCACCGGTCACTGTGGCTCAAGTGGCCGGGACCCCTTCAAGAGACCCTTGTTCTGTTCCGGTGATGAGAGAGGATTGGGTTGGGCGTTGCCCCACCGTGGAAGTTCAAGTTAATGGATTGAAGATTAATTGTCTGGTCGATACAGGTTCTCAGGTCACCTTGTTTTCCGAGAGTCTGGCTCTGGAGTTATTCGCGGATCATCGGCTTCACAGGACGGAAACTTCAAGACTCACATTACGTGGAGCGAATGGATTAGATATTCCTTACACTGGGTACATCGTGGTAGACTTTCTGGTTCGAGGGGTCCCTGTCCATCAGAAGGGTGTTGTCATTGTTCGAGACCACTGTTTGGGTCTCCATCGAGCACTGCTAGGGATGAATGTCATTCTGGATTGCTGGGAAGAGCTGTTTAAAGGCCGACCGGCCCGAACGTCCCCGTTGACAGCAAGGCAGGACTGGGACCAGATCCTGGCCGATTGCCGAAGAGTCCATGCAGCAAGTCAGGTGCAAGAGCGGAAGATATCGGTCGAGTTACCTGCCGCACGCTCTGTCTGTTCCAGCCCGAGCGAGGCTGTTCTCTGGGTCCGAGTGCCTGCTGGACCCCGTGAGTCAGGTAACTGTCCTGGTAGAGCCCCATGAAGATTGTCAACCCATCGAAGTAGCCCATGGGCTAGCGGTCATCTGACGAGGCGAGTTTCAGTGAAGGTGCGAAACGCCCATCCCTACCCAGTACTCCTTCGTCGGCACCAATGTCTGGTTCGAGTTTCATCTGTCCGTCCTGTCCAAGTCCAAGAGCAACAAGATGTCTGTTTTAGGCAGGTGAGCCCTGCGGTGGTGGAAGTTGCCGTCCGTCCAGTGGAGGCCAGTTCAGGCCCTGTGAGAGGGGAAGTGCCGACCCATTTGATGGGGGAGTCTTTGAAGGGTGAGGACCTGGAGGAAGGACAAGTGTTACAGCTCCAGGAGCTCCTGAAGAAGTGGAAACATGTGTTCTCAACCCATGAGGAAGACTATGGCTGTACAGGAGTGATTAAGCACCAAATACCCACCGGAGAAGCAACACCTAGTCGGGAGCGGTACCGTCCGGTGCCCCCCACTCTCTACACTGAAGTCCGCGCTCTGCTAAAAGGGATGCTAGATGGAGGGATTGTCCGAGAAAGTAGTAGTCCATGGGCAGCCCCGATTGTCCTAGTACAGAAGAAAACGGGAGCCTGGAGATTCTGTGTCGATTACCGCAAGCTCAATAGTGTGACTAAGAAAGATGCATTCCCATTGCCGCGGATCGAAGACTCACTCACGAGTTTGACTCAAGCAGCATGGTATTCAACCATGGGTCTGGCCAGAAGATGCTGGCAAGTACAGATGGATGACTGCGACCGAGAGAAAACTGCCTTCACCACACCGTTCGGGCTATTCGAGTGGGACCGGATGCCGTTCGGTTTGTGCAACGCCCCCGCGACCTTCCAGCGACTCATGCAGCAATGCCTGGGAGGGCAACTAGTCGAGTCCACGCTGGTCTATTTAGACGACGTAATCGTTTTTTCTCCTGACTTTCAAACCCATCTGCATCACTTGGAATGTCTTCCGGCCATGGAGAGATATGGGCTAAAGTTGAGACCAGAAAATGCCAGTTGTTTTGCAAAGAGGTACGAATCCTGGGACATCGAGTCAGCGCTGCCGGTATATCCCCTGATCCAGAGAAGGTTGCAGCAGTCCAAGGCTGGGAACCCCACGAACAGTGAGACAAGTGCGGTCCTTCTTAGGCTTCAGAGGATATTATCGACGATTTATTAAAGGATTCTCTGGGCTTGCTAAGCCATTGAACCAGCTTGCTGGCACTGGACGTTCCCGTGGCAAAAGTTCATCGACGGTGAAATGGGACTCAGCATGTGAAATAGCCTTTCAAAATCTGAAGCAGGAACTTCTGAGGGCTCCTATCCTAGCCTATGCAGACTTCACTCAGCCGTTTCTCCTGTATACCGATGCCAGCAATGCAGGATTGGGGGCGGTACTAGCCCAAGAGCAACAAGGAGTGGAGAAGGTAATTGCTTATGCCAGTCGAAGTTTACACCCTGCAGAGCGGAATGCAGCAAACTACAGTTCCTTTAAGATAGAGTTGCTAGCCATGAAATGGGCCATGGCCGAGAAATTCAAAGACTACCTGTGGGGAGCTAAGGTGACTGTGATCACGGACAACAATCCTTTAGTCCATTTGCAGACTGCTAAGTTGGGAGCCGTGGAGCAGCGGTGGGTGGCTCAGCTTGCTAATTATGACTACCGGCTTAAGTATCGACCTGGCAGAGAAAACGCGAATGCTGATGCATTGTCCAGACTCCCAGCCATTCAGAGAGATGGCCAAACGCACCTCGATACCCCTGGTCAAGAGGATGAATTGTTGGTGGCGGTCGTGGAAGCCCCCGGGACCCAGGGGGATGGTCCGTCCAGTTGGGGATGGGACCCCGGACGGTGGAGAAGATTACAGCAGGGAGATGAAGACCTGTGTCAGGTCGCCTCGCATCTCAGGCGGGGATTCAGGCTGCGAGCCGAGGAAAGACAGGCTCAGACAGCGGGAGTACAACAGCTCCTGAAACAGTGGAAGAGATTGCGGATCAGAGAAGGGGTAATCTGTCGTTCACTGCGAGATCCAAGAACTCAGGAAACCAGGTATCAAGTGGTGGTCCCAGAGGACCAAGTCCAAGAGCTGTTGATTGCCTATCACACCCATGCTGGCCATCAGGGCCAAGAAAAGACTTTGTCACTGCTGAGGAGGTATTTCTACTGGTCGGGGATGGGGAAGAAAGTTGAAGAGTTTGTTCAGAGTTGTCCACGGTGCACGCTGTTTGAACGCCGGAAGGAGCCTCGAGCCCCACTGGTTCCCTTTCGGCCGAAGGCGCCTCTACACATCATAGGGATTGACTTCCTGACCCTAGGGCAACCCGCAGATCGATATCAAAATATCCTGGTAATGACCGATCTGTTTACCAAGTACGCCTGGGCCGTCCCCACTGTAGACCAGACGGCAGCAACTACAGCCAATGCCCTTTGGAGAACAGTAATACAGCCGTTCGGCTGTCCAGAGATCCTCCATTCGGACCAAGGTCCAAATTTTGAGTCCCGAGTCATACAGGAGCTGAGTCATCTCTATGGTTGTCGAAAGACACACACGACTTCGTATCAACCCCAAGGTAACGGAGGGTGTGAGAGATTTAATCAGACCCTGTTGGAGCTATTGGGAACGTTGGAGAGTGAGCAACAGTGTCGATGGGCCGAGAGCCTCCCTACGTTACTACAAGCCTATAACAATAGTGTGCACAGCATCACCGGGTATGCCCCTTCTTATCTCATGTTTGGGCGTCATCTACGTCTACCTGTAGACTTGCTCCTGGGCACCGAGGCCACCGAAGGAGAGTACAACACCACGGACTGGGTAAATCGACACCACCAACAATTACTAAATGCCTACAAGCGAGTTTCAGGCCATTTCAGTGCTGCAGCAGCTAAAAACAAGCGACTGTATGATCGAACTGCCAGAGAAGCCCCTTTACTGCCTGGAGATCGAGTGCTGGTATGGGACAACCGACGTCCAGGGAAAGGAAAGCTCCATGATCGTTGGGAATCGACACCATATGTGGTGGAACACCGACAGGGGCCTGATGCTCCAGTCTACTCGGTACCGCCTGAGGGAAAACCGGGACCCATACGAGTACTTCATCGAAATTTGCTCCGTCCATGTCCGAACTATCCACAGCCCGCGGCTGAAACACAGAGTGCGCCGCCTGCCCCCGATGTGCCCATGATAGGGTGGGCAATAGTCCCAGGGAACCCCGAAGTGGAGGCCCGAGTGGCTCCACCCACGCCACCCCGACGGTCCCAGCGGGACACCCGAGGACAGCCACCTGAGTGATATGGCGACTGGCATTAGAAAGACCACTTCTAGGGACTAGAACCGATTGGCAGGGGAGGATGTCACGGGTGACAAAATGCTGGGAAAAGCGGAACCTTTCTTTCTTTCCACGTTCCCCGAGGGGAATTATTTTGGTGTAACACCTCACTCCGGTTCCGGGTGTAGCAGAGATATTGTCCAACCTAATTACTGCTGATGCACGGCAGGTGTGAGAGAGAGAGGAGCGGTGTTTGCACAGGCTTTCCGCTTCACAAGGAGAGGATAAAAGAGCCATTCGGAAGAGAAGAAGAGGAGGGGCAGGGTTGAGGTCGAGCTGGTAAAAGTCAATCGGTGTCCAGTTAAACAGCTGGTTTGGATGGGTCTCTGTCATTGTGTCTTGGGGTAGAAGATTGCCTGGGTGAGCGCTTACATTGGACGCTGTCGTTTAGAGCTGCGTGTGGAATATTACTGGATTGAACTGCTGCTTGGATCTGTGCCGGAAGAGGAAGAGAGAAAGATAAGTGAATTAATTACATCGTTGAATCAAATGTAAAGTTGGAAGAAAAGACTGTGAATGTGAAATTTACTATTGAGGAGGACATCTGTTTCAGATACGCTGGAGAGGAATTGAGAGTTGAATATTTCCATTCAAATGCATGGATAAAGCGAGGCTTCTGATCAGCCCTACTGTGTGAGTGACTTGCAGTTGTTTGCCTTACCTGATACACGTTGGATTAATGCTGTGGATTTGTAGTGAACACGAGTGTGTGCTATGCTGAGAAGAGTCTCCCAACGCCTGCTTCCATTCTTGTGAAATGATCTACTTGTCTCCATCCAAATTCCGGAACGATACAACTGAATCTTCTCTCTCTCTCTCTTCCACTGAGTATTGTGAAGCTGAAGGCTCCCTGAAACCCTCTCGAAACCCCTCTCTCTCTCTGAAATTACAAGAACGTGAAGAGAACCATGGCTGTGGAAAAGTCGGAACTATTATACGTATGGATGGAGCATTTGAAGATGTATAACATCGCCTCGCTAGTGTCTGATGAAAGTGTCTGATGTTGAGGGAAGAGTCCTGCAGATGTACAGCAATGCTGTAGTAAGCTTAAAGAGAATCTGCCGTTAAGAGAAGAAACCCTACCGGGTACCTACCGCCTGAGTCCTGCAGATGTACAGCAACGCTGTGAAGTGAGTTTTAAAGTCACAATTTCCCGCCTCACGCCTGATAAGAGAATCTGCTGTTAAGAGAAGAAACCCTACCTGTTACCCACCGCCTGAGTCCTGCAGATGTACAGCAACGCCATAAGTGAGTTTTAAAGTCACAATTCCCATCCTCACGTCCTGATAAGAGAATCTGCTGTTAAGAGAAGAAACCTTACCTGGTACCTACCGCCTGAGCCCTGCAGATGTACAGCAATGCTGCGAAGTGAGTTTTAAAGTCACAATTCCCCCCTCTGGTTCTGATAAGAGAAACTGCTGTTAAGAGAAGAAACCTTACCTGTTACCTACCGTCTGAGTCCTGCAGATGTGCAGCAACGCCGTGGAGTAAGCCTTCCTAGCCACTATCGCTACATTGTCCCTCGAAGACAGTGGAAGGTCGTCCCAGCGGCTACTCTGGTCAAATAGCCTGAGGAGACAGGAGTTGCTCATTCTTTCCTCAAGTTGACTATCATCCAATAAAGATTATTATTTTTGAACTCAATTACTTGCCTCCTCCTTTGTCCGTTTGTTGCGTGCCTGCGGTGTCGGCTCCTCACGGTGGTGTCTGGAGTCAGGGGCGGCTGGGCATCCGAGCCCGCCCGGCCTGCACCGTGACATAAATCTTTACTGACGTATATATTCACACAGGATTAGTATTGCCTTTAGTCACCTTCATTTATATAGTGCATTTTGTGCTTTACAATGATAATAGGAAATTAATTTAGTTTTTGAAGAAAAGTTCTGATTTATTTCTGATTTGTTATTTAATCTGGTTTAAACAACACAATCCTAAATTAAAACAATGCGTTCCAGACCCCATCCACACGCCAAGAAGATAAAAGTCACCGTAATGATGACTGAGATGGTACATTCAGATGGGACTGAAATCACTAAGAAGCTCTGCTAATAATTTGACTTTCCGACTGGGGCTTTAGTGTTTCGTGTTGTTAGTTCTGTTATATTGGATTTGTGTAAAGATGCTGGAAGGAGCTTCTGTGTCCTCAGGTACGAATCCTTAAGTATTTTTGTTGTTCCCATATTTTTTAACAGTCGGCTCAGCTAAAAATAAAATCCCTCTCATGTCATTCCATCTTTCTGTGAAAACAGACAAAACATTTTTCCATTCATACATTTTTAAAAAAACCTTTTTCATATTTTTGCAAAGTTTTAACACTTTTCACTTATTTTAAATTGTGTTTTGTAAAAAACAGCTTCTTTATCACAGAATCTCCTCTGTTTTCAGCATTGAATCATGGCCATCAGGAATGAAGACGGGTTTGAGTTCAGAAACTCTTCTGACAGATTCAGTTGAGTGTGAGCAGAGGTGGTACTCAAAGGATACACACACACACACCGGGGGCAACTGTAACACTTAATTCCTCCAGTCAGAAACAACAGACATGACACTTAATCCGCACATGCTCAGTGGGATTCTCTCTCTGCCTGTGGAAAAGGAGCGCCATCATTTCACCTCAGCAGAAGAACTGATTCTGAGTTATGAAAGTTACTTTTTGGATGTACAGTATTTTTCTTCAGCTGTCTCAAATTTAGGTGACTGTGAATTTAAACTTGCATACATTTTATCTCTAGGTTATTGATAAAAAATGAACATGAACAACCTATGCTGATATACAGTGTTGGGGGTAACGCATTACAAGTAACTTGAGTTACGTAATAAGATTACTTTTTCAAGTAACTAATAAAGTAACACATTACTATTCAAATTTACAACAAAATATCTGAGTTACTTTTTCAAAAAAGTAATGCAAGTTACTTTTTCCCATGTATTTGACTGACGCGTCTCCTGTCCCCATGAAATCGAGAGTAAGTGCAGAGGCGTGTGTGTGAACATGATAGTTATTGCAGTTCTAGACTAAATTTGAGCATTTATTCATCTCACTTGCATAAAGATTGAGTATTCCTCAAAAACAATAAAATCAGTCAAATGCAAAATATGCAAACCTCCAATAATTAAATGTTAAATAAAAAACAATATTTGTGTGCATTTAATCTACCTTTATTAACCAATTTGCTGCTGACCTTTAATGATTCAGTTAAACCATGAGAAAAAATTACTAGATTTTTTTTTTTAATTGGTAAAACTTTTTTTCTCCTGCGCCCTATTCTTCCGTTATCCAGAATGGCAGCGCAGAATTTGTATTTTACCTCAGCCTTATTTCAATTTTGGTATGAAGAGGTCTTTACATTTG
Organism: Gobiocypris rarus; assembly: GCA_023029165.1. Taxonomy (NCBI): domain Eukaryota; kingdom Metazoa; phylum Chordata; class Actinopteri; order Cypriniformes; family Gobionidae; genus Gobiocypris; species Gobiocypris rarus. The sequence goes on from CM040934.1 coordinate 46,221,166, forward strand.
CACAAAAATAGAACCATTTTGTTCTAAAAAACAAAAACAAAAAAACAAGCCCAGTCCATGTGAGAAAAGGTAATGCAAAAGTAACGTAAAGCATTACTTTTCTTAAAAAAGTAACTAAGTAACTCAATAAGTTACTTTTTAAGGGAGTAAGGCAATATTGTAATGCATTACTTTTCAAAGTAACTTTCCCCAACAGTGTTGATATAGGGGGGGGTTAGCTAGCACACGAGATTGTATCATGTGACGTCAGCCACATGGCCCAATGGAAGCTCCTTGTTTGTCTGTGTTGACATAGAGTTAGAAAATGAACATGTAAAATGACTTTTAAAAAGGGTGCAACTGTAAAGGTAAGCAACTGCATTATATTTTACTTTATTCAGTAAACGTTATTTCATAAAATTTTTATCATCTCTCAGTTCTGTACATTTGAAAAGTGTTCTTAATGACGATTTAGCTTCTTAAAACGTTATCCATATAGTTTTTTATTTATTTATTTATTTTTTTTGTTTTAAACTTTACATTTTAGATAAAAACACCTAAAACCTTGAAATGTTACATCCCACGCTTGTCCCGGACTCCATTTCCCAGAATCCACCTGAACACACTCCTCATGATCTTTCCCGCTCTCCTGTGTCGCTCAAGGATATCTTGCTCACCGGTCCCGACCTTAATGATAGCCTGCTAGGTGTTCTCATGAGGTTTAGGAAGGAACAGGTGGCGATCACTGCTGACATCGAGCACACGTTCCACTGTTTTCTCATCAAGGAAGACCACCGTGATTTTCTTCGCTTCTTGTGGTATAGGAACAACGACCCTACCTCCAACATCATGGACTACAGAATGCGGTTCACCTTTTTGGGAATAGTCCTCACCTGCCGTTGCAGTGTACAGTCAGCTAAGCGATGCATGTAGATTCATCGACCGTGAGTTCTATGTTGATGATGCTTTGAAGTCCTTCAGCACAGAGGAAGAGGCCATCAGCATCCTCAGGCTGCACAAAATTGCTTCAAATCGACCGGCAGTCTTGAAGCATTTCCATTTGAAGATCGCACTAAGGACGTCAACAGCCTAGATCTCTTTGTTGATGATCTGCACATACAACGTAGCCTTGGATTGTTCTGGAACATGAGCAAAGACACTGTCACGTTTCAAATCCAAGATGACCAGAAGCCATTCACTCGAAGAGGAGTACTTTCGACCGTGAACAGCCTTTACGATCCTCAGGATTCCTTGCACCCATCACAGTTAAAGGATTAGTTCACTTTTAAATAAACTTTGCTGATGATTTACTCACCCCCATGTCATCCGAGATGTCCATGTCATTCTTTCTTCAGTTGAAAAGAAATCAAGGTTTTGATGCTAACATTTCTCCTTATAATGGAGGCAATGGATCCCAAACGGTTAAAGGTCCGAATGACAGTTTCAGTGCAGCTTCAAAGGGCTTTAAACCACACCAGACGATGAATACGGGTCTGATCTAGCCAAACCATCAGTTTCTGCAGAAACCGAGCAGTATTTATGCTATTATTTTACCTCTTATCAGACGGCGTGATCATCTCTGAGCTCGCCATAACTTCCGCCAAGTGAGGTCACAGGCGAGCGTGGTCATAGATATATCGATCGTAGATGCCTCATTCTACTGATCCGTGCAGACGCTAATGAGGCATCTACGCATACATCTATGACCACGCCGTATTTGACCTCACTTGGCGGAAGTTATGGCGGAGCTCAAACGTGATCACACTCGTCAGATAAGAGGCCAGTCGAATCCAGGTTTCAAAGAGTGGAAGAGTACCTGGAAACTCAGAGCTGCACCTGAGTATTCATCCCACCCCACGTGTCTCATAGGGGCGGCGTGTGGAACGAATGATTGGCATTGCCTGCCGTATTTTGGATTGCATGTTGCTTGAGCAGGGTAGGTCTCAGCTTTCACATGAAGTCCTGACCACCTTCATGGCAAAGTAACGCAATCATGAATGCAAGACCACTCGTCCCAGTGTAGGTCTCAGGCACTCTTGTTACTTAATCGTGATTAATATTTGTTATTTAGTGTACAATGGTTCTTTATGGAAGACAAACAATAGGCGAGCAATTTCCGTTCCCTCATTTTAAGTCAATTGTGCACAATTCAATGCATGCATGCTGTTTAATCTAATAATTCACCTCTTTTACTAAATCGTTACCGTTGTACATTACAATAAATCATTGCTTTATTTGTAAAATGAACAAATCAGTACAACGTGTACACGATTTGGTAGAGAACAAATTCTTCATTTATTATTTTTGTGAGTTGTACACCGTTCACTTTGGATTATTTTATTTATTAGGTTTTGACTTTTGAAAAGTTAATAGAGATTGTTTTTGACTGTTCTGCTTTCCAGTGAATAAATGCATTTGAACATATATTACCATAAAAGATCTTTAATGTCGTGTTTTGCGCCAAAAATTAAAACCAAAATCTTGATTAAATGTGTTACTTGTTTTTCTGTTCATTATTTTCTTTTTCATTTTTAGGAATTATGGTTCATTAGTTATCTATAAATAAACATCTTAAAATATAACAACTCTATGTTTTTATATTTAAAGCCATCAATGATGCATTTATAGAGGTAAGTAACCGTATTATTACTCACAATACGTATTTATAAGAACACAACATGGCTATTAATAACAATATATTCACTTATTTGACAGAAATAAATCTGAATTGCTAGAAAGTCATTGTTACTATAATAATAATAATAACATTATTGCAATGAAGTCTGCATCTTTATGAATACATTCATGGAACTACGCCTGACTAATTAATACTTATAAATCATTGTACAATGGATTATGAGCATGCGCATTGAAAAAGCAAGTGCATGACTTATAAGTGGTTATAAAAATCGTATCAATGTAACTATAACTGTTCTTATAATGCAGTGTAGTATTAATGAGTCTTGATAAATATAAGTACAGAATATTAATACTTGATATTAATACATTAACATTTTCTCATTTTCTAAATCCTGCAATTATATTTTCATTTATTTTAAAGAATATTTATCTTAATTTTATTAAAGTAAATATGTATTTTGTTTATTTTTCCCCTCTGCGAACCGTGACTTAAAATCAAGATGTTTCATTTTTATGTAGCTTTACACTGCATGTCAACTCTGATTGGTGTATGAATATCATTGGCTCTGTGATCAACTGCTTGAGATTTGATTGGATAAATGTAAAAGTAAATACAGACAAAATAAAAACAGACAAGTATGAACACATGCATATGCACCAAAACATATACACAAAGCATATGAACACATACACCTATAAAGATTTAGAAAATGGTTCTAAGTTTAATAAAATGTATCGGTTGAGCCCTGAGTAGTGCATTTCAATTCTGCTTTCTGTCTTGTGATGGATGATGAGTGAGACACGATAGCAATTATAGGACATGGAGGAACGTGCAGAGCTCTAGACGTGAGGTCAAAAAAGAAGCCCAATAGGAGGCCAGTTTTGGGGAGATAAGGAATGTATGGTGTGATCATCGGGAGAGAAGGAGCATCTGGTACGCTGGGAAACTTTTATGAAGTGCAGCTTTGGACAAATGACTTTGATGCAAGACTTTTGGCTGAATGAGACTTAGAGCACATACAGAGGTAGAGTTAACTCTAGCAAGAGCCTCAGACCATAGCTCATCCAATAACTTGGGAGAATGAGTTGCAAATCAAGCTATCTTCAAGCCGGAGAGAGAAGATGTCGAAAGTAACATGACATTCAGTGTTGTTTCAGATCTTTTGCTCCTAGTCACCCTGTCATCTAAAGTCATCCCTTCTTCTTTGTCTTTAGCTGATCACATGAGTTAGAAACATCCTGAGATAAAACAGAAAATAATTAGTAATGACACAGTATATATAACTTAGGCCTATTATTTAATATGTTATACATGTTTTGTGTGAGTGGCACTACTTATTTATTGTGATCACATTTGTATATGTGGCCTATCTTTATCCATCTCTTTTTTCTTAACATGTAAAATTAACTTGTTTTATGACAATTGTAACAGATGGTCATCTCTTAAACTTTGAAACATCAGGAGAAGCACATCCTTCCCCTAGCATCAAATCAGTGTCAAAATGACAATAAAATGCTGTGATACAACATTGAGAAACCAAACATTCAGTGCACATTTAGCAGTCATCTGGCGTGCATTCACAGATTATGTGTCCTGAGACAAAAGACCTTCTTTTCCACAGTCACACTTCCAGCCTCCCACTCACTCCCGTGTCCTGACCCTCTACTGTGGTATTTTTCCTGAAAATCATGTGACTTACTGTAAAAGAGATTTTCTCAATAACATGCAGAGCCTTTCTGATTGGCTGATGTAACCTGTCTTGTCTTTCTGTGCGTTGTGTTCTGGGTTGTTCTCAAGTGGACACAGAGCCAGAGGCATGAGCTGTCACAATGTAGTTTATTATCTATCCTGCGGTCATAAACAATATGACAATGAGTGTTGCGTGACATCAGGTTAGCATCTCAGTCAAATCCAGTATTGCTCTGACTGTATTCACATTAGTCACATTTAACCTCATTTCATACAGAAAAAAACTACATACATTTGTAATCAAAACAAATACAAAAGAAAATATCACAGATATTCCCAATAGAAAAACACATTGTAAATTCCTTAGTCATACATTAATTCCATCATATAAACTACACATATATTCATTGAGTCATCTCGAACAAATATGCACAAACACAAAAAAAACATACCTGCGGTCATAAACAATATGACAATGAGTGTTGCGTGACATCAGGTTAGCATCTAAAAAAATAGCATCACGTCAATACTATGTTAATGGCCTGCCGGACAGCTAGCTCACCACGTGCTGCAGCAGCTACCGAATTGCATTTAACATGTAAAAAACACAATATCGCGGCTCGTAGTTCATTAAGACTACTGCAAGATTCACTCATCATCATAGACACTCTTAAACGGTGAAATGTCAACAAATAAGTGACAATAACAACTTATATATCCATTTTATTATCGGAGAAACCTGACGTGAACTCACCTCAGTCAAATCCAGTATTGCTCTGACTGAGGTTAGCCTTGCGCGGCGCAAGTCCCGGTCTGATGACGTCACACGCACGCACTGCACTAACCCGACGCAGGTAGAATGAACCCAAAACGAAACTCCCAGTAATACAAAAAGAAATATTTTTTGGTGGAATTCATAAGTATACAAATAACCCTGCTACACTGACATGCATCTTACATAACACGAGTAGGCATATATTAAGCCCGAATGTAGTGGCAAAAGAGTACAGCAAAATAATTCAAGACAACAACACATCTCTTAAATCAAATCCAGCAGAAAAACTCAGGAACACACATTCCCTCAGGTTTGACGGGGTTTTTTTAACATTTATTTATTTTATTTGTTATTAGCAAATACATTTTTTTATCTTACATTTACTTTATAAAAAGCATTAAAGATTTCTAAGCTAAAAAGACTTAAACTATCAATGAGCGGTCAGAAGGCATGCATTAGATTGCGTACAAGAGTTTTTTAGCAAAGTTCTGGTCATATTGTTCATAGGCTCTAGAAATGTGCATATTAAATATGATACAGTAGGCTAATATATTCATAAATATACAGTGCATTATACTTATTGTTCAACAGAATTTAGCAAAGAATGTTTAGTTAAATGAAAATAAATGGTGTAGAAATGTGTCAAAAAATGTTGTAACGCATGTTTTCAATATATATATATATATTTTTTTTTTATTAATGGTTATGCCATTTTTAAGGTTAACTGTCCCCTCATTGGCTCATGAGGGAAAAGGCTAAATCTGATGGTGACACCCTAAACTTGGCAATAAATATAAGTTTCACCGTCACAACTGAAACACTGTGTATCATTTACTAGAGAACACATGCTATCTCTCTAAGACTTCATTAGATCAGTTACTGGACACTAGACTCTGTTTCTACTAAAGGTTAGGACTCGTTTCAGTTCTGATGACACTATGAGAAATGCTGTCGACCCAATATGTAAAACCCATTGCATAGCTGTTTGACATGGAATATTGTTTTAGATTTTAAAAGCGTGTGCTACAAACACAGTTCATATTTAATACTTGTTAAATGTCTTGGTTTTCAAATTCAGATGTAATAATATTAGTGCACAATTACCATCGCACACCTGTAGATAATAGATAGGTGCGTAGGATAACCAGATCCACAAATCTCAAAAAACAAACAAAAAAAGGAAATCCCACACACTATCAATACTTGCAAAAATGTTAAACTTTTTATTAGCAATGTTTCGGTCTCATGACCTTCATCAGGCATATATATAATACTCAAAATCCATGACATTTAAAAAGGTACAACACACACCTATATATAGATTCACAAATACATATATTTAAATATCCATACACACATAAATGGTTACATTAACACATCTCTTCTTCAATATCTAACATCACATTAAATAATGCTTCATCATTCATACCCATAGATGATAGAGTCTGCAGAGTAAAAATCCAAAACAGCTCACGAGTAAGAGCAATTCAATATCGCCTCCTCTAGGAAAAGACACATCATGATTAAAAGTACAAAAATGAGCCGCAACCGATAATTAATATCTTTTCTTCTAATCGAACTCTTATGTTCAATAATTCTTGTTTATATTACAGTTTTTGATGTTTTTCCAACATAACCCAGCCCACACGGACAACGGATCAGATATATACAACGTGTAGAAGCACACGTAATCACAGAATTAATTTGATATTTTTTACCAGTCCTTGGATGACAGAAAAAAGATGATATATAGACTCATAGTAACAGAAATCCATTTTAATGGAGCGGTTTCATTTCACGTCTTCTGAAAAGACACGTCCGCTTTATATGATGAATATTAATTTTGTTATATATTTAAACATTGACCAACTAACCATTACAATAATCTCACTTAAACATTTGCTCACTCTGTGTGTCTTTACAATAGGGTAACTTTGATGCAATAGCTTACACGCAGCACATATTGGCTTGATTTCAAAATGAATTGAATTGACAAAAAAAGACAAGTAAACAGTCCGTAATAAAACAAGAACATATAAAGCAAATTACCTCAATTCTGTTGAGGTATTCGGTATGAAAACTGTAACGGAGGCCAGCTAGCAGTCGCTGTGTGAGTAAACCTCACTCCTCTGATCTCGAGAGATGCTCTAGTGACTGACGCTAGGGGTTCAGCCTTTAGCCTCCTTCAGCTAGCAGTCTCTGTGTGAGTAAACCTCACTCCTCTGATCTCAAGAGACGCTCTAGGGACTGAAGCTAGGGGTTGCAGCCTTTAGCCTCCTTCAGCTAGCAGTGGCTGTGTGAGTAAACCTCACTCCTCTGATCTCAAGAGACGCTCTAAGGACTGAAGCTAGGGGTTTCAGCCTTTAGCCTCCTTCAGCTAGCAGTCGCTGTGTGAGTAAACCTCACTCCTCTGATCTCAAGAGACGCTCTAGCGACTGACGCTAGGGGTTGCAGCCTTTAGCCTCCTTCAGCTAGCAGTGGCTGTGTGAGTAAACCTCACTCCTCTGATCTCAAGAGACGCTCTAAGGACTGAAGCTAGGGGTTGCAGCCTTTAGCCTCCTTCAGCTAGCAGTCGCTGTGTGAGTAAACCTCACTCCTCTGATCTCAAGAGACGCCTAGGGACTGAAGCTAGGGGTTGCAGCCTTTAGCCTCCTTCAGCTAGCAGTCGCTGTGTGAGTAAACCTCACTCCTCTGATCTCAAGAGACGCTCTAAGGACTGAAGCTAGGGGTTGCAGCCTTTAGCCTCCTCAGCTAGCAGTCGCTGTGTGAGTAAACCTCACTCCTCTGATCTCAAGAGACGCTCTAGCGACTGACGCTAGGGGTTGCAGCCTTTAGCCTCCTTCAGCTAGCAGTCGCTGTGTGAGTAAACCTCACTCCTCTGATCTCAAGAGATGCTCTAGTGACTGACGCTAGGGTCGCAGCCTTTAGCCTCCTTCAGCTAGCAGTCGCTGTGTGAGTAAACCTCACTCCTCTGATCTCAAGAGACGCTCTAGCGACTGACGCTAGGGGTTGCAGCCTTTAGCCTCCTTCAGCTAGCAGTCGCTGTGTGAGTAAACCTCACTCCTCTGATCTCAAGAGACGCTCTAGCGACTGACGCTAGGGGTTGCAGCCTTTAGCCTCCTTCAGCTAGCAGTCGCTGTGTGAGTAAACCTCACTCCTCTGATCTCAAGAGACGCTCTGGCGACTGACGCCAGGGGTTGCAGCCTTTAGCCTCCTTCAGCTAGCAGTCGCTGTGTGAGTAAACCTCACTCCTCTGATCTCAAGAGACGCCCAGTGACTGACGCTAGGGTTGCAGCCTTTAGCCTCCTTCAGCTAGCAGTCGCTGTGTGAGTAAACCTCACTCCTCTGATCTCAAGAGACGCTCTAGCGACTGACGCTAGGGGTCGCAGCCTTTAGCCTCCTTCAGCTAGCAGTCGCTGTGTGAGTAAACCTCACTCCTCTGACGCTAGGGGTCGCAGCCTTTAGCCTCCTTCAGCTAGCAGTGGCTGTGTGAGTAAACCTCACTCCTCTGATCTCAAGAGACGCCTAGCGACTGACGCTAGGGGTTGCAGCCTTTAGCCTCCTTCAGCTAGCAGTCGCTGTGTGAGTAAACCTCACTCCTCTGATCTCAAGAGACGCTCTAGCGACTGACGCTAGGGGTTGCAGCCTTTAGCCTCCTTCAGCTAGCAGTCGCTGTGTGAGTAAACCTCACTCCTCTGATCTCAAGAGACGCCTAGCGACTGACGCTAGGGGTTGCAGCCTTTAGCCTCCTTCAGCTAGCAGTCGCTGTGTGAGTAAACCTCACTCCTCTGATCTCAAGAGACGCTCTAGTGACTGACGCTAGGGGTTGCAGCCTTTAGCCTCCTTCAGCTAGCAGTCGCTGTGTGAGTAAACCTCACCTCTGATCTCAAGAGACGCCCAGCGACTGACGCTAGGGGTTGCAGCCTTTAGCCTCCTTCAGCTAGCAGTCGCTGTGTGAGTAAACCTCACTCCTCTGATCTCAAGAGACGCTCTAGCGACTGACGCTAGGGGTTGCAGCCTTTAGCCTCCTTCAGCTAGCAGTCGCTGTGTGAGTAAACCTCACTCCTCTGATCTCAAGAGACGCTCTAGCGACTGACGCTAGGGGTTGCAGCCTTTAGCCTCCTTCAGCTAGCAGTCGCTGTGTGAGTAAACCTCACTCCTCTGATCTCAAGAGATGCTCTAGCGACTGACGCTAGGGGTTGCAGCCTTTAGCCTCCTTGGTAGAGCATCCGACTCTCATGCCAGCGACCCGGGTTCGAGTCCCGTTTGAAGCGGGGCGGTTCGAACAGAAGGGGTTACACAACACTTAATTTTTTAAGGAAGAAGGTAGAAAAATAATCACATATTGGATGGCCTGAGGGTGTCAACAGCAAATTTTCATTATTGGGTGAACTATCCCTTTAATCCCACCTCTGAAAGTCTTAAAGTTGTTCTGCTTTAATACTTAATAATTGTGTGTTTATGTTTAGAACAGAAGTGAAGGACAATCCGAGCAGCAGAAGTTTCAGTTTATCAGACAGATTACAGTCTGTTGATGTGAGTAAATATCTCCCTTTATTCTGAATTAAATCTTTAAATTGAGGAGAATTTTGAAACGGTTACTTTTTTCTTAATTTCCAGAAGCTCACATATTTTTTTCCCCTCGCTTGAAGTGAAGATCGTTGATTGAAGTCCTTGAAGACCTTGTGTTTTAGCTCTTCTGTCTTAAGATGCGTGAAAACCAAGAAGTCCTGAAAACCGATCCCATGAAACAGGAAGAAAACAATGTCCCACTAGGTGACATATTTGAGGATTTGTCATCATATTTAAAAAAGTTTTCTCACTTTAAAAAATATGAAAAAGATATTCAAAAGAAATATAAAAAGTATTCTAAGACTGCATCAAGACTGCCTGATCTCTGGCCAGTTGAGTTCATCAACAGAGCTTGGAAAAAAACTAAAACAATGCCAACAACAACAGGAAGAAGAAAATGCTGGTCTCTTGCTTTATTGTTTCAAGTGATGAAAAGAAGTCAGGGTTATGATGTGAGTGAGCGAGAAGAAGAGACAGGACAGTCTGACGTGAAGGAGAATAATCAGCAGTCTGGAGGAGATCCCTGTGTCTACATACGCATCCCATTCTCAGAGATGAGTGACAAAAAACTAACTGATGAAAAGGACGAAGAAGGCTTTAGATCAGACTCAGATGAAAAGAACAAAGAATGCAAGGCCTCAAATACAGTTGCAATGGATAGCTTGAAAATCCCTCAAAAGGGAGAACAATATAAATTAATAGACAAAGTTCCTTCACTAACTCAAATACTTCAAAAGAATTCTTACGTTATGTTATATGACAACCAAACCAGGAATGCTGCATGGGTGTATGAGATATTAAACAAGAGTCCAGCAGATAATTATAATGTTAAAAAAAAAAGTTTAAAGTTGATGCTTCAGTTCATCCACTCTTCCAGCCACCTAAGGCCACGTATAAGAATACGGGATACAACCGAGGTCATCTCGCTGCGGTTGCCAATCACAAGTGGTGTCAGGAAGCCTATGCTGACACTTTTTTTATAAGTAACATTATACCACAGCAGATAAACTTTAACTCTGGCATCTGGAGCCATTTGGAGAGACTTTGTCGGGAAATAGCTCAGAAAACAGAAGTCCGTAACGTCCATGTGTACACAGGACCACTTTACCTATCAAGTGGCAGAAATTCAAGGGATAATAATACAAATGACTGTAAAAACCATGTGGAATATGAGATCATGGGAGGGAAAGCAGTGCCAACTCACTTGTTTAAGGTGATAATTGTGGAGAATAACAATGGGGAAGTACTAAAACCAGAATGCTATAAGATGGCCAATGACAATAAATCCTCCAAGAACAAATCACCCAATGTGAAATCAGGACTTACTATACAAGTCTCTACAAAAGATGTTAAATCAGGAAAAGTTCTTAAAGAGGTCACTACAGTACAATCCCAGGATGTCATAAGCAAGAACATAAAGGAATTACGAAAACATATGGAATCCTACAATGTGCCAATTGAAGAGATTCAGAGAGACTCTGGGCTGATCTTTGAAGACAGGGAAGTCATGGAGGCAATGACGGAAGGAATATGGAAAGTGACTCGGAGGAAGAATCCTGCTGAAGAAGGAAAAGGCACTTTGATAGAAGTCCGAGTAAGCAGCTCGTATACTGATCACAGTGATCGTGCTGTATTACACTGAAACACTGAGATCTTCCCATATGTGTGTGTGTGTGTGTCATTACAACGTTTGATTATTATTATTAATATTTATAAATGCTCTAAATCAGCGGTCATGTGTGTTCAAAAGGAACTCCAAAACTGTGTAAAACCTCCCATGGACTTGAGGAACACTGTACAGTTCTGTATTTCACACAATACTTCAAGGGAAAATATTACAGTTTTGATTTATTTCACCTTTTTTAGTTCCTACATTACTCCTATTTTTCCAATTTTGTGTTCTCATTATTATTATTACATTGTTTTTCTACATTTAAGAATAATACATTTAAAGGATTTGTTTCCAAATGTGTATCCGTATGAAAAGCATTATATTAATAGTTATGTGCTTTGCTTTGTTTCTATCATGTATATTTTTCATTAAATGTTTTACAGCGACTCCGTTCTCCTTCACCATGACAAACATAAAGAGGTGACGGAGAAAACCAAATACTGATTTACGTCTTCATGTGTATTTTACAATATATTATATAGTAGTATATTATTATACAGTGTATTACAGTTATGCATATTATTTTTGATCTTATTTTATTAATTGATTGACCCCTTATTCTACTTTAATATTTGTTGTTGCTATATTGTATTTTTCATTTTCTTGTCATTATTTTTGTGTGTGTAGTAATGACTTGGCAATATTGTTAAACACAATCATGCTAATAAAGTAGATGACTGAACTGAATTAAAAATATTTTCGTCTTTTGCCCCAAGAATGCTGCTGCAGAACAAACACTCAATAATAATTGCATATTTTGTAATGACGTGTTGTAAAGACCCATAAATTCTGTCATTCTCTGAGAACATTATTAGGAGGGATTAGACATCATCTGAACTCTTCCTCTCGATATTTCATATAAAGAGTGTGATTTATTACTGTTTTGTGGTGTATTTGTTTTCTTAGAAGTGTCATATAGCATGAACACATCCATACAGGTAAAAATATCTTCACACAAGTTCACGGTGTGTTTTGTTCATGGAAAATGATATTCGACCATCACCTGAGATGTTATCGACATGTGATCAGGATTTGTATAGGAAAAGTTTCTGTTGAAACTTTTAAGAAATTAAATCTTGAAGGTATAGGAAAGTGCGTGCACTTATAACTCTGATTATGGGTATATGATGGTTTGATGGGACGTCCACTATAAGAACTGGCCAGTGTTTAGATGTATTTGTGGCAAGGTTGATTGTGATGGGAGAAGTTCAAGTACCATTTATTTATAAAGCGCTTGTAAAACAGCCACATCACGACTGGCCAAAGTGCTGTACACAGGATCAGATAAAAAATAAAAAAGAATAAAATGATAAACAGCTAAAACAGAATAAAGCTGAGTCAGACCCCAGTTTAAACAAACTAGATGAATATAAAGAAGAAACTACAGAGGGCAAGGTAGAGAAATCACAACAAAAAGAACTGTGAAGAAAAATGTATTATAGGCTTTGTAAAACAGGTACGTTTTGAGAAGAAACTTAAAAATGGTCAGGGAAGGGGTTATAACTTCTGGAGGCAAATTGTTCCACAAGGAAGATTGAAGAAATTGGTACTCAATCTTCAAAATTACCCAACCAATTTCAAATGTAAGGACTACTCAACCCAGGATTCACCAGCCGGGAAAAACCCAAGGGCACAGGTTCAATTTCTCATCAAATACTGATAATAATCCAGGAGCTTTGCCTCCGTACCATGTGTGCAGCGGCGCAATGATATTACACAGCGCCTGAAAATAGGCTAACTTCCGTCAACACAACCAACGGGACAACCTGCTAGCACAGAGAGCGAGGCGCTATAATATCATTGTGCTGCTTCACCCATGGCACGGATTATTACGCAGGAATGAGAGTGTAGTTCCTAGCATATCGGACTACAAAATCACTTTTCATTTTCCGTCAGTCTTAGTACACGATGTAACTACAGAAGAGTCCAGTTTTAAAAAGGAAAAATATCAACACTCTTTGGTCATTTTTGAGTGAGATGCTAATGGTCTAATCAGATTTAATGATCTATGCTAAGCTATGCTAAAAGTGCTAACACCAGATTCGGAGATCGGCTGAATGGATTCAAAAACGGTAAAACTCAACTGCTTAACTCTAGGGAGATGGAAAATGAGCTGATTGTAGAGGAGTGTTTCTTTAAAGAAAGGAGATGTGATGGAATCAGATGATGTTGTGACCGGAGATAACCACTAGAGGTCAGTGTGTGATGTGTGCTGGAACATCCAATGGGATGAACTGAGAAACTGATAAAGAGACACATGTTGTTACTGCACTACAGATGGGGTCGAAAAGGGCACTTTCACTTTCTCTTTCAAAGAGTGTGTGCACCACTGCACACAAACACACACACACACACACACCTGCTTCTCACACATCTCAGTTACTTCATCAGATTCATGTTTCTTCTTCTTAACTTTAAACTTTCTTTCTCCCAGTATAGTGTTCCCAGATGAGCTTTTCCCAGAACCCTTCCTGCCCATCAGGAGAATCCGGCTCCCTGGATCATCTAGAACGGTGATGATAATATGGAGTATGACTGTAAATATAATGGCAAGAGTATTGTCAGTTTTATGGCCCAACATGACAGAAAATGCTGTGGCTCTTGTCCTTTTTCTTGGTTTGCTGTGAAACCAAAGCCTGGAAATCTAGTCGCGCCCTAGCGGCCGTGAGTGTAGTTTAGCAACTCTCGGTAGACCTGAGAGCTGGAAAAACCAAACTCAGGCCAATCACAGCGTGTGTAGAGTCGGTGGGCGGGGCTTAGTATAATGACGGTACGTCACGGCAGAGTTGCAGAGGTTCTGCGTGCTACTTGTAAACAAAGAAGCTGACGAACAGCGGTCTTGGACCGTGACTCTGTTAGACTTGGAGTTACGCTTTTCTTTGAGAAAAGAACAAAGAACGGCACTGAAGTCATTCTTAAGAAAGGAAGATGTGTTTGGAGTTTTGCCGAAAGGATACGGCTTAAGTCTATCAACTAACGTTAGCTCGGCTTCACCTTCTTCTTCGCTCTGGTTGGTTGTGGCGCTCATGGCGCTATCCAATTGCATGCAGAGGGAATTTGAAAGACAACCGTTCATCCCGCCCCTCGGATTGAGCCCTGCCAATGGTGAGTTTCCAGACCCAACATCCTGATGTGGCTCTGGCTTGTCAGGCTAGTGAAACCCCCCAGTAATCATGATTTATCTCAGTGTGACTGTTCGTGAGAGGATCATTACCTGTGAATGTAATTCCTGGACCTTCTACTGAAAACATGCATATCAGTAAAATAAGGAAGGCTGGGCTTCTGCTGCAGTCGGGCCCAAATGCTGGAATAGCCTCAGTAATCGCTACAGAATCTGCGTTTGAAGCCAAACTTACACTCTAAACCTTTTAGAGATGGCCTGTCAACGGGACTCTTCTGAGCTAGTTTCTCTGTAATGGTGTGTGTGTGTGTGTGTTTTTTATAGATTCAGATCTTGATTCAGTATCAATTCATATGTAGTATATAGCCTACTGTACATTAGTTTGTCTTGGCACTATTTAAAACGTTTCTTGGGTCAAATTATATGTGTAAATTGCATTCATTAATATTCACTTGTGTGTGCTTATATAAGTATCACTCATAAAAAATATGAGGATGCAAGTTATTAATGTTTTAAAATTTCACATTTAAAGAAATCTAGTGTTTGATCATATCTAAATATTTATTAAAATGCAAAATTGCAATACTTTTTTGAGCAACTAGATTAGATACGTGTATATTTATTAAAGAGCCATAAATGGCCATAAAATGACTATAATTTGCCTCTTTGAATTGGAATTCTCTATTTTAACATTAATTACCACACTAATTGTAATTTAAATAATACAAATATTAGAATAAAATATTTTAAGTGGTCATTAATTGACAATAATTATTCCTCAAAATATTCAACTTAAATATAGAACAATTATTTAATTGAGAAATAGTCACATTTGACCATCAGTGAGAGCAGTTAGTGAGGAACACCTGAGGGCTAATAATAATAACATTAATGATCCTGAGCCTTAAGAAACTTTACTGTCACGTTACAAATCTGCTTCAAATTGAATTACAACTTTGAAATTAAAAATGTTAAGGGAGTGCAAATACTGTATAAAATCATGAATATAAATAATTAATAATCATGTAAAAAAACAAAAAAAAAACATTTATCTATTATAACTTTTATGTTGGTATGGTCGTTGGGCTGTTTCCTTATAAAGGTCCAGAAATTCGTGGGTTTTTGTGTGTAATTTGTCAAGTTTTTTTGGCTTTTTAATTATATGATGTCATTACGTTGTCTTGACGCCAGCCAATCGAATCGCTGCTTTACTGATCGTATGCATCTGCCCTCTTCAGGGAACACGCAGTAATCTAAGATCATTTTTATCCATATATTTCAATCCAAATCCGCAAATTCGTTTGAAGAACCAAATTAGCCAGACATCAGTTATCATGATTAGAAGATCTGGGATCGGTCAAATCATCTCAGATGTATTAAGCGAGGTACGAACAAATGGACCCCTGGTTTAGGCTTACGGACCTGTTGCTATGACAGCAAATCTAGGATGAGCGTCGACCAACCAAACTATCCAAGATGTTTTTTTGTTTTTTTTTTGATCATGCCAAATCATAAACAATCAAATCCCGCTAACAGAGTTAGCGACGTATGAAGAACAGACCCCAGGTCTGGGTCCTCCATCTCAGAACCATGACAAAACCAGATGTGAATTCCTTTCTTGTACTTTAATGAAGGTTTCAAAAGCAAATCATAGCATATGTGCAACACCTAATCAACTATAAGTGTCTAAACACACTCTCAAGAAACATATCTTTAAGAAGAAACACCCATCCCTGAGAAGAAAAAGCACTTTTCACTTTGGCTCAAGATTGTTTTCAGACTTGTTTCTATTTCTATTCCATTTCTAGTTTCCCCCACACTCTCTAGAGTTATGATCAGATATTAGTGTTTTCATCTTTTTCATTGATTTATTCAGTTTAGTTTGATGGTGTTGCTGGTCCTGTATTTGTATGTTCAGATAACATTGTCTTTATGATGTTCAATATTCATAATGGCACTGAAGATGTCTTGGTGTTTCTTGTAGATGGCCGTGTTGTTGTCTTTGTGTTGATGTTCTTGAGTTGAAACCCGTCCTGAGCGCCGTGGCGTCTCCATAAATCCATTTACTCTGGACAGATTATTCACTTTAGGGAAAAGATTCATTATTGACGTTAAATGCTGTTGTTTTGTTTTATATAAGAATATCTAAACGTCATTACTCACTTCTTACATCCTTACACACAGCTAGTTTACTACTAAAATGTTCTTGATTCAAGTTTAATCTGCAAAATATTTAAGAGAATGTCTCTCATATTTTAGGAAGCAAATGTGTTTTGAACAAACATGTCCCACCTGTATGAAGGATCCCTCACAGAATAGTACAGTTATCAAAAAGATCACTGCATCCCCGTCCGTGTCTATCTCTACAGAGCCCACATAAACCTCCACTTTCACATCACGTGGTTTCTTCGCTCTATGGCAAGCACATTGGCATTTGTTACTGCAGTGATTGTGGCATGTGTAACAGGAGGCTTTGCCTCGGCTGGAATCCATTGCTCGGTCTCGCTTGACCTGCTGAGCTGATCTGGAAGCATTCTCAGATCTTCAACGGTCTTTATCTTGTGTGATCCGTCTGTGATTTATATGTGTACATCCTTACAGCAGCACACTGAGCACGTGCAGCCAATCCACTGCTCACACACAACTAAACATTTGCATGAAATGCATCTGCCCAAAAGTACGTATACGAGAGTATAGGGAAGAGCAGAGATGAAAGAAACACCTTTTGTTCAAATCAGGGGTTGTGTTTGCTAAATATAACTCACCAGGACACGCACTACACAATCACAGATTATATGAAATAATGTTTTTAACACATGTAGTGTGTGTGTGTGTACTTAGGGACGACACATGTTGTGTAGATTTTAACACATGTAGTGTGTGCTCAGGAACAACACATGTTGTGTAGATTTTAACACATGTAGTGTGTGTGCTCAGACACAACACGTGTTGTGTAGATTTTAACACATGTAGTGTGTGCTCAGGGACGACACATGTTGTAGAGATTTTAACACATGTAGTGTGTGCTCAGGAACAACACATGTTGTGTAGATTTTAACACATGTAGTGTGTGCTCAAGGACAACACGTGTGTAGATTTTAACACATGTAGTGTGTGTGTGCTCAGGGACAACACATGTTGTGTAGATTTTAACACATGTAGTGTGTGTGCTCAGGGACGACACATGTTGTGTAGATTTTAACACATGTAGTGTGTGTGCTCAGGGACAACACGTGTTGTGTAGATTTTAACACATGTAGTGTGTGTGCTCAGGGACAACACATGATGTGTAGATTTTAACACATGTAGTGTGTGCTCAGGGACAACACATGATGTGTAGATTTTAACACGTAGTGTGTGCTCAGGGACAACACATGTTGTGTAGATTTTAACACATGTAGTGTGTGCTCAGGGACAACACGTTGTGTAGATTTTAACACGTGTAGTGTGTGTGCTCAGGACAACACGTGTTGTTTAGATTTTAACACATGTAGTGTGTGCTCAGAGACAACACGTGTTGTTTAGATTTTAACACATGTAGTGTGTGCTCAGCACAACACATGTTGTGAAGATTTTAACACATGTAGTCTGTGTGCTCAGGGACAACACATGTTGTGTAGATTTTAACACGTGTGTGTGTGTGCTCAGGGACAACACGTTGTGTAGATTTTAACACGTGTAGTGTGTGTGCTCAGGGACAACACATGTTGTGTAGATTTTAACACATGTAGTGTGTGTGCTCAGGGACAACACATGTTGTGTAGATTTTAACACGTGTAGTGTGTGTGCTCAGGGACAACACGTGTTGTGTAGATTTTAACACGTGTGTGTGCTCAGGGACAACACATGTTGTGTAGATTTTAACACATGTAGTGTGTGTGTGCTCAGGGACAACACATGTTGTGTAGATTTTAACACATGTAGTGTGTGTGCTCAGGGACAACACATGTTGTGTAGATTTTAACACGTGTAGTGTGTGTGCTCAGGACGACACATGTTGTGTAGATTTTAACACATGTAGTGTGTGTGTGCTCAGGGACAACACGTGTTGTGTAGATTTTAACACATGTAGTGTGTGTGCTCAGGGACAACACATGTTGTGTAGATTTTAACACGTGTAGTGTGTGTGCTCAGGGACAACACGTGTTGTGTAGATTTTAACACGTGTGTGTGCTCAGGGAAAACACTGTTGTGTAGATTTTAACACATGTAGTGTGTGTGTGCTCAGGGACAACACATGTTGTGTAGATTTTAACACGTGTAGTGTGTGTGCTCAGGGACAACACATGTTGTGTAGATTTTAACACATGTAGTGTGTGCTCAGGGACGACACATGTTGTGTAGATTTTAACACGTAGTGTGTGTGCTCAGGGACAACACGTGTTGTGTAGATTTTAACACATGTAGTGTGTGCTCAGGGACAACACATGTTGTGTAGATTTTAACACGTGTAGTGTGTGTGCTCAGGGACAACACATGTTGTGTAGATTTTAACACATGTAGTGTGTGTGCTCAGGGACAACACATGTTGTAGAGATTTTAACACATGTAGTGTGTGTGCTCAGGGACAACACATGTTGTGTAGATTTTAACACATGTAGTGTGTGCTCAGGGACGACACATGTTGTGTAGATTTTAACACATGTAGTGTGTGTGTGCTCAGGGACAACACATGTTGTGTAGATTTTAACACATGTAGTGTGTGTGCTCAGGGACAACACATGTTGTGTAGATTTTAACACATGTAGTGTGTGCTCAGGGACGACACATGTTGTGTAGATTTTAACACATGTAGTGTGTGTGTGCTCAGGGACAACACATGTTGTGTAGATTTTAACACATGTAGTGTGTGCTCAGGGACAACACATGTTGTGAAGATTTTAACACATGTAGTGTGTGTGTGCTGTTAAAGAAAAATTTTATGATTTATGTTTAAGGTTATACAGAAGTCAACATCTGTCTCTGTTATTCAAAAACACCTCTTAGCATGGGGTCACGGGACACCAGTTTAGAGACTCTCTCGGGCCTTAGGTGCCACTGATTAAATCACACACAGCCAGTGTCACATTGTTTAGATCTTCACACACACACAGATCAAACCTACATCGACCTCATAAAATGTATGCCAACCACACCTGCTATTCTCATGCAGGGTCGAAACCACTTGAGGCCTTGACACAAACACTGATAAGGGAAGACGGGGGATCATTGTGTCCCTTGCTTTCTTTTCATTAGTTACAGAAGGGTGGGGGGAAAGGCATTTGTTTTTCTTTTCTTCTGTACGGAAAAACACTGTGACACTGAGGAGTATAAAGGTTTGGACCTTCTTTTGTTTCCTCAGTTCACACTCGATGCAGGCATTAACTGGTTGTATTGACTGTGAATTCATTCTTGCAAGAATTAAATCTTTATAAAGACCATTGATAATATTTGTCTCTTATTCTATGAAGCGATTGAAGTAAGTTTTTAAATTGCCGCAACAGTGCTCAGGGACAACACATGTTGTGTAGATTTTAACACATGTAGTGTGTGCTCAGGGACAACACATGTTGTGTAGATGTTAACTCGTTTAGTGTGTGTGCTCAGGGACAACACATGTTGTGAAGATTTTAACACATGTAGTGTGTGTGTGCTCAGGGACAACACATGTTGTGTAGATTTTAACACATGTAGTGTGTGTGCTCAGGGACAACACATGTTGTGCAGATTTTAACACATGTAGTGTGTGTGTGCTCAGGGACAACACATGTTGTGTAGATTTTAACACATGTAGTGTGTGTGTGCTCAGGGACGACACATGTTGTGTAGATTTTAACACATGTAGTGTGTGTGTGCTCAGGGACAACACATGTTGTGTAGATTTTAACACATGTAGTGTGTGTGCTCAGGGACAACACATGTTGTGTAGATTTTAACACATGTAGTGTGTGCTCAGGGACAACACATGTTGTGTAGATTTTAACACATGTAGTGTGTGTGAAACTGCAAGCCTGGTTTATGTGGCCCCCCAGCTGGTGGATGAGGATTTGCCTGGACACTTGTTCTAGGGAACTCCTCCCCGAAGAAACGAAGGGTCCGACCACGGGCTGAAGGTTTGGCACCACCTCGGTGTTACTGAGACACAGAGTGAGCCGCGCTGCCACGCCCATCTCAGGACTCGGTCGAGTAGCCAGCATTGAAGTGGTCTTATATGAAGCAATCCAAGTGGCGTTACTGCGGCTGCAGATGCCATATGCCCCAGGAGCCTCTGAAAGTGTTTCAGTGGTGCCGCTGTCCTGCATTTGAAAGAATTCAAGCAGTTCAACACAGACTGGATGCACTCCTCTGTGAGGCGTGCTGTCAGACCGCCCGAGTCCAGCTCCGTACAGAGAATGAGATCCTGAGTTTGCAGATCCAAGATCGGCCATAACCCACCGCCTTTCTTGGGTACAATCAAGTACGGGCTGTAGAACCCGCACTTCATATCGGCTGGAGGGACCAGCTGTACCGCATCCTTCGCCAGTAGGACCGCGATCTCCCCCTGGAGCACAGGGGCGTCCTCCTTCAACACGGAGGTGAAGTGAACACCCCTGAACTTGGGGGGAGCGCTGGGCGAACTGAATCGCATAGCCGAGTCTGATGGTACAGACGAGCCACCTAGACGAGCTGGGAAGCACTAGCCAGGCTCCCAGAGACCGTGCAAGCGGTGTTAACGGTACCACAGACGTACCCGCAGCGGGGCAGTGTAGTGGCGTGCAGGGACCCGACTTGGACGGCATGGTAGCGGCCCGAAGTGGGGTCTGAGTGTGCCGTGCAACACTATCTGCTTCCACTGAGGGGGTGTGCGAGTGAGGGAAGGCCGCTTGTGTGCGTTCCCACAGCCGGCACCTCCTGCTGGCGATTTGGAGAGGCACCAGAGGATGACAAGGCATGTGAACGTCATACACCGCCAAGCGCACTCTCCGATTGGAGGAGAGGCTGAGCGTGGCGTGGCACACAGTCTGCCTCACCTCCTTCCTCAGTCGGGAACAACAGCGGCGAGGCATAGCGTTGCACACTGTCATCCTCGCACCGCTGAGAAGAGGGGAATGAAAGTGGCGAGGCGTTGTAGCGTCACACACTGCCATGCCTGAACTCCCAAGACCCAGAGGTATTGAAACTGCTCTTGAGAATTTGGGTACCACTGGCTGTTTTTAACACCAGTAGCAGAACAGAATTACCAATGGTTTTCCACCAGGCCCTCCTCCGGGGAAGAGCAGCTCCTGACCAATCTGGGTCAATGGTGTTTCTGGACCAGGGTGGACATCGTCTGGCCAAGGGCCAGTGCTATGTGCAGCTCAACCTCGGCTCAGAACTACCCTCCGGCGGAGGTTCTGCCACTCCACCGATGAGGGTAGTGAGAGAGGAAAATTATAGAATATGGCCCTTTTGGTGTTCCATATTTTGGCACCAAATAGTTCCACAATTCCAAAGCCTTCCAATGCACATCCGTGAAGATGCAAGGCGGGCCTCAGCCACCCGGGAAAGCATGGCTGTCAAGTATGAATCTGATTCAGCATGAGCACCCACTATTATAGTGGGAATCTCAGCCTCATCTTCATTTTCAACACATAACAGCCCTCTCTCCGATGTAGCGATTGACATCTGTCCTCTGCTAGAGCCCCAAATGAAACGCTAGGTCCCTTTTTTCTTTTTTTAAGACCAGCAATCCCATCTGTTAGCTACCAGCAGGCATGTGAGATAGTGAGTGTGGCCGTGAGCACGCTGCACGCTGAACTCAAGCCCTTATGAAAGAGGCAAGATGTACAATGCACCGGCGTGGTTATGCTCTCATGACAGAGCATAAACCACCCACAAACACAGTCTCAACATGCTTGCGATGTGCTAGAGGAGTGGGGGCCCACGGAGATGTACTCGGCAGGAAGCCTCACTGTAATCCTCTGGTCACCCAGGCTTAGCAGCCAGTAGCCCCTTTTCTGGTGCACCAGAAAAGAAACTAGATCGGGTATAAGCGAAGGGACTCAACCCGTTTGAGGTTTCATAGTCTCGACCGGCGCATCTAAAGCGCCTAGAAGCATCGGCAGCTAGACGGGCACACGGTGCGCTGAACACTCAACCCTCACCAGGAAGGTGAGAGGAACAGCGCGTCGGCGTGATCCCGTTCCGCTGAGAGAACTTGGATCACCCACGAACACAGTCTTAACATGTTTATGTGAGAGGGATTGTGGCGTCAGGACAGGAAACGACCGCATCCAGAAACGCGCGGGAGGAGTGGCGTCTTGAAAAAGTGTCACACCGTGTTGCTCTTTGTAAGGAAACGCTCTTTCAACAGTGCTGAAGCACCCAGGGAAGATCTCGGCAGCACGCAGGAGATAAGTGCAGTCCTGAGTCTGCACTCACTGAGACGACGCCTCACCGAACCGACAGTTGCTGTGAGAACAGCAGTTTGTTATGCAGATGCAGCGGTGAGCACGCGGTCGCGCTGATTGTGCCTTTTCGCCAACACAAAGCGTTCCTCTCGTTCTCTGGAGTAGCTCTCTTGTAGATAGGCTCTCTTTTAGAAAAGCAGTCTTGCTCCATCAATGCCGTTCGGCTCGAAGTGAATGACAATAGTCTATATCTCGAAGCTGATAGGGCTCCTGAAGTGATCCCAATTCTTTGGTGACATCCGACGTCGTCAACGTGACCGACTGAAAGGGAACACATGGTTCTTTATGGCTACCTTGAACTGTTTATCCAAAAAGTCCTGGTTGAGAAACCATTGATTTTAAGTCAAACGTGAGTATATCTTGAATATAGTCTTCCTTCTTATTTAAGAATGTGGGAGGAATGTTTATGTTTGTTAATGGTATTTTTCACTGTTTCTTTGACTGAACCTGAGAGAATCATTGTAATAGCAATTTAACCTTAATTGGTTTGCTTAATAAGATTTGCCTCTTGAGATCAGGGGAGTGAGGTTTCCCTGCACAACTCTTACTGTATAATACAATGCATGAAATCTGTGTGAGAAATGTAAGTCTTTGCTTTAAGACCTTTAAGACCACTACTGGTTGTTTTTTTGTTTTTTTGGTGAACGCCAAAACGCTCAGTTGTAGTTCTTGTTTCTCTTTCCTTAGGGATTCTGCTTTTCAACCAAATGCACAACTTCTCATGATTATCAGTGTCAAATGAACCAAGCAAACGGTGTTATGAATCATTGACAGAAACCCTTTCACTTTTACTGTTGCAGAAAAACAGGTTTTAAAACAGTTACTGTTGGCTCAAATCAGGTAAGCAGGAAATATGACCTGAGAACAAATATTGCAGCAAAAAAACAACAGACTGACACCAAAGTTTCAGCTCTGCTCACCCTGGGCCTTCAAGAGGTGCATCATGGGAAGGTGTAAACACAGCTTTTCCTTTACTATCTGCTCCAGCTCATCCACGGAAATATTCTTGATTAAAATGTTATTTGTATTTTAACTGTGTGCCTTCTCAGCAGCATTAAAGAGACTAAATACAGTCCAACCCTTCAGATATTATTAGAGTGACAACCACACACATAAACATAAGCGGTCCATGTTCAGATATGATAAATCATCATCCTCTCTTTGGCTCATTTTTATCTATTTTTTCTTATTTATTTGTTTATTTGATAGGGACCATGCATATTCATGAACATTGTTGTATAAAAATACACCATGTAAATATGCCTTTTCGTCTGCAGTCTCTGGGCAGGTAACATAAGAATAACAAAGACAGCCATCAATCATACAACATCATTCACATTCACCTCTATACTACATTCAGAGTTACAGTGTAAAAGTAACATTTTATACAAAACTCTGGTTTTCAAAGCCACTGCTTTAAAGGGTACTTCAGCGCTGGGAAGATATTTAAACTGGGTAATTAATGTAGCAGAAATGTGAAATTATTTTTGAATTTGGTGCCTTCTAGACTGAGAAAACACAGAAAATGTATTTTTGTCTCATGGGGATGAAAGACAACAACTCCCAGAATGCACTGCTTCGCTGCCCTCCTACTCTAGGCATGGCTACAGGATTACCAACCCGATCTCACGGCATTGTACATATTTTACGAGGTGGCTAATTCTGCAATTTATGCGACCTCACTCGTCAATTCATACGATTTTTACTAAATCGTACATATTTGACGAGTTGGCAAATTCGTATGAATTAAATGCAATTACCTACCTCAACCCCGCCCTAAACCTACCCATCACTGGGATTTTAGGCAAAACATACGAATTAAATGCAGTGAGGTCGTACAAATTTATCTGAAATAGCCACCTCGTAAAATATGTACATTGGTCGTGAGATAGCGTTGGGATTACTGGATCATTTGCCCACCGCTTCATTTTCATAAAATCAGTGGAGTGGCAGAACTTCGCTGCCCTCCTACTCTAGGCATGGCTACAGGATTACCAACCCGATCTCACGGCAATTCGTACATATTTTACGAGGTGATCTGAGGTGAAAGGGAACACATGGTTCTTTATGGCTACCTTGAACTGTTTATCCAAAAGTCCTGGTTGAGAAACCATTGATTTTAAGTCAAACATGTGAGTATATCTTGAATATAGTCTTCCTTCTTATTTAAGAATGTGGGAGGAATGTTTATGTTTGTTAATGGTATTTTTCACTGTTTCTTTGACCGAACCTGAGAGAATCATTGTAATAGCAATTTAACCTTAATTGGTTTGCTTAATAAGATTCGCCTCTTGAGATCAGGGAGTGAGGTTTCCTGCACAACTCTTACTGTATAATACAATGCATGAAATCTGTGTGAGAAATGTAAGTCTTTGCTTTAAGACCTTTAAGACCACTACTGGTTGTTGTTTTTGTTTTTTTGGTGAAATGACCAGTGAGCATTAAAACGCTCAGTTGTAGTTCTTGTTTCTCTTTCCTTCAGTGATTCTGCTTTTAAACCAAATGCACAACTTCTCATGATTATCAGTGTCAAATGAACCAAGCAAACGGTGTTATGAATCATTGACAGAAACCCTTTCACTTTTACTGTTGCAGAAAAACAGGTTTTAAAACAGTTACTGTTGGCTCAAAACAGGTAAGCAGGAAATATGACCTGAGAACAAATATTGCAGCAAACAAAAAAACAACAGACTGACACCAAAGTTTCAGCTCTGCTCACCCTGGGCCTTCAAGAGGTGCATCATGGGAAGGTGTAAACACAGCTTTTCCTTTACTATCTGCTCCAGCTCATCCACGGAAATATTCTTGATTAAAATGTTATTTGTATTTTAACTGTGTGCCTTCTCAGCAGCATTAAAGAGACTAAATACAGTCCAACCCTTCAGATATTATTAGAGTGACAACCACACACATAAACATAAGCGGTCCATGTTCAGATATGATAAATCATCATCCTCTCTTTGGCTCATTTTTATCTATTTTTCTTATTTATTGGTTTATTTGATAGGGACCATGCATATTCATGACATTGTTGTATAAAAATACACCATGTAAATATGCCTTTCGTCTGCAGTCTCTGGGCAGGTAACATAAGAATAACAAAGACAGCCATCAATCATACAACATCATTCACATTCACCTCTATACTACATTCAGAGTTACAGTGTAAAAGTAACATTTTATACAAAACTCTGGTTTTCAAGAAGCCACTGCTTTAAAGAAGTACTTCAGCGCTGGGAAGATATTTAAACTGGGTAATTAATGTAGCAGAAATGTGAAATTATTTTTTAATTTGGTGCCTTCTAGACTGAGAAAACACAGAAAATGTATTTTTGTCTCATGGGGATGAAAGACAACAACTCCCAGAATGCACTGCTTCGCTGCCCTCCTACTCTAGGCATGGCTACAGGATTACCAACCCGATCTCACAGCAATTAGGCAAAACGCGTGCGAATTCGATGAGTGAGGTCGCATAAATTTGTACTGAAATAGCCACCTCGTAAAATATGTACGAATTGGTCGTGAGATAGCGTTGGGATTACTGGATCACTTGCCCACCGCCTTCATTTTCATAAAATCAGTTCAGTTAGAGACACTACAATTAAAAACTGAACGTGTCTGTTCAATATAATGTGAGTGAGCCGATTGAAGCGTCACGGCACAAACGCAGCAGGAGTCAGATTACATCATCACATGAGCTGAGGTAAGCGCAGGATTCGCATAACATGAGCTGAGATAAGCGCAGGATTCGCATCACATTAGCTGAGGTAAGCGCGATTCGCATCACATGAGCTGAGGTAAGCGCAGGATTCGCATAACATGAGCTGAGATAAGCGCAGGATTCGCATCACATTAGCTGAGGTAAGCGGGATTCGCATCACATGAGCTGAGATAAGCGCGGATTCGCATCACATGAGCTGAGATAAGCGTGGGATTCGCATCACATGAGCTGAGATAAGCGCAGGATTCGCATCACATTAGCTGAGGTAAGCGCGGGATTCGCATCACATGAGCTGAGATAAGCGCGGATTGCATCACATGAGCTGAGATAAGCGCAGGATTCGCATCACATTAGCTGAGGTAAGCGAGGGATTCGCATCACATGAGCTGAGATAAGCGCAGGATTCGCATCACATTAGCTGAGGTAAGCGAGGATTCGCATCACATGAGCTGAGATAAGCGCGGATTCGCATCACATGAGCTGAGATAAGCGCAGGATTCGCATCACATTAGCTGAGGTAAGCACACTACACGTGATGAATGTGATCTGACTCCTGAATCCCGTGATTACCTCAGCTCATGTGATGCGAATCCCGCTTACCTCAGCTCATGTGATGCGAATCCCACGCTACCTCAGCTCATGTGATGCGAATCCCGCGCGCTTACCTCAATCAAGCACGGGCTGTAGAACCTGCACTTCATATCGGCTGGAGGGACCAGCTGTACCGCATCCTTCGCCAGTAGGACCGCGATCTCCTGGAGCACAGGGGTGTCCTCCTTCAACACGGAGGTGAAGTGAACACCCTGAACTTGGGGAGCGCTGGGCGAACTGAATCGCATAGCCGAGTCTGATGGTACAGACGAGCCACCTAGACGAGCTGGGAAGCACTAGCCAGGTTCCCAGAGACCGTGCAAGCGGTGTCAACGGTATCACAGACGCCCGCAGCGGGCAGTGTAGTGGCGTGCAGGGACCCGACTTGGGCGGCATGGTAGCGGCCCGGCGGGTCAGAGTGTGCCGTGCAACACTATCTGCTTCCACTGAGGGGGTGTGCGAGTGAGGGAAGGCCGCTTGTGTGCGTTCCCACAGCCGGCACCTCCTGCTGGCGATTTGGAGAGGCACCAGAGGATGACAAGGCATGTGAACGTCATACACCGCCAAGCGCACTCTCCGATTGGAGGAGAGGCTGAGCGTGGCGTGGCACACAGTCTGCCTCACCTCCTTCCTCAGTGGGGAACAACAGCGGCGAGGCATAGCGTTGCAGACTGTCATCCTCGCACCGCTGAGAAGAGGGGAATGAAAGTGGTGAGGCGTTGTAGTGTCACACACTGCCATGCCTGAACTCCCAAGACCCAGAGGTATTGAAACTGCTCTTGAGAATTTGGGTACCACTGGCTGTTTTTAACACCAGTAGCAGAACAGAATTACCAATGGTTTTCCACCAGGCCCTCCTCCGGGGGAAGAGCAGCTCCTGACCAATCTGGGTCAATGGTGTTTCTGGACCAGGTGCAGCTCAACCTCGGCTCAGAACTACCCTCCGGCGGAGGTTCTGCCACTCCACCGATGAGGGTAGTGAGAGAGAGGAAAACTTTATATAGATTATGGCCCTTTTGGTGTTCCACCAAATAGTTCCACAATGCCAAAGCCTTCCAATGCACATCCGTGAAGATGCAAGGGGCGGGCCTCAGCCACCCGGGAAAGCATGGCTGTCAAGTATGAATCTGATTCAGCATGAGCACCCACTATTATAGTGGGAATCTCAGCCTCATCTTCATTTTTAACACATAACAGCCCTCTCTCCGATGTACCGATTGACATCTGTCCTCTGCTAGAGCCCCAAATGAAACGCTAGGTCCTTTTTTCTTTTTTTAAGACCAGCAATCCCATCTGTTAGCTACCAGCAGGCATGTGAGATAGTGAGTGTGGCCGTGAGCACGCGGCACGCTGAACACTCAAGCCCTTATGAAAGAGGCAAGATGTACAATGCACCGACGTGGTTATGCTCTCATGACAGAGCATAAACCACCCACAAACACAGTCTCAACATGCTTGCGATGTGTTAGAGGAGTGGGGCCCACGGAGATGTACTCGGCAGGAAGCCTCACTGTAATCCTCTGGTCACCCAGGCTTAGCAGCCAGTAGCCCCTTTTCTGGTGCACCAGAAAAGAAACTAGATCGGGGTATAAGCGAAGGGACTCAACCCCGCTTTGAGGTTTCATAGTCTCGACGGCGCATCTAAAGCGCCTAGAAGCATCGGCAGCTAGACGGCACACGGTGCGCTGAACACTCAACCCTCACCAGGAAGGTGAGAGGAACAGCGCCGACGTGATCCCGTTCCGCTGAGAGAACTTGGATCACCCACGAACACAGTCTTAACATGTTTATGTGAGAGGGATTGTGGCCGTCAGGACAGGAAACGATCGCATCCAGAAACGCACGGGAGGAGTGACGTCTTGAAAAGTGTCACACCCGTGTTGCTCTTTGTAAGGAAACGCTCTTTCAACAGTGCTGAAGCACCCAGGGGAAGATCTCGGCAGCACACAGGAGATAAGTGCAGTCCTGAGTCTGCACTCACTGAGACGAACGCACTCACCGAACCGACAGTTGCTGTGAGAACAGCAGTTTGTTATGCAGATGCAGCGGTGAGCACGCGGTCGCGCTGATTGTGCCTTTTCGCCAACACAAAGCGCCTCTCGTTCTCTGGAGTAGCTCTCTTGTAGATAGGCTCTCTTTTAGAAAAGCAGTCTTGCTCCATCAATGCCGCTCGGCTCCGAAGTGAATGACAATAGTCTATATCTCGAAGCTGATAGGGGCTCCTGAAGTGATCCCAATTCTTTGGTGACATCCGACGACGCCAAACGTGACCGACTGAAAGGGAACACATGGTTCTTTATGGTTACCTTGAACTGTTTATCCAAAAAGTCCTGGTTGAGAAACCATTGATTTTAAGTCAAACATGTAAGTATATTTTGAATATAGTCTTTCTTCTTATTTAAGAATGTGGGAGGAAAGTTTATTTTTGTTAATGGTATTTTTCACTGTTTCTTTGGCCGAACCTGAGAGAATCATTGTAATAGCAATTTAACCTTAATTGGTTTGCTTAATAAGATTCGCCTCTTGAGATCAGGGGAGTGAGGTTTCCTGCACAACTCTTACTGTATAATACAATGCATGAAATCTGTGTGGAAATGTAAGTCTTTTGCTTTAAGACCTTTAACACCACTACTGGTTTTTTTGTTTTTTTGGTGAACGGCCAAAACGCTCAGTTGTAGTTCTTGTTTCTCTTTCCTTAGGGATTCTGCTTTTCAACCAAATGCACAACTTCTCATGATTATCAGTGTCAAATGAACCAAGCAAACGGTGTTTATGAATCATTGACAGAAACCCTTTCACTTTTACTGTTGCAGAAAAACAGGTTTTAAAACAGTTACTGTTGGCTCAAATCAGGTAAGCAGGAAATATGACCTGAGAACAAATATTGCAGCAAACAAAAAAACAACAGACTGACACCAAAGTTTCAGCTCTGCTCACCCTGGGCCTTCAAGAGGTGCATCATGGGAAGGTGTAAACACAGCTTTTCCTTTACTATCTGCTCCAGCTCATCCACGGAAATATTCTTGATTAAAATGTTATTTGTATTTTAACTGTGTGCCTTCTCAGCAGCATTAAAGAGACTAAATACAGTCCAACCCTTCAGATATTATTAGAGTGACAACCACACACATAAACATAAGCGGTCCATGTTCAGATATGATAAATCATCATCCTCTCTTGGCTCATTTTTATCTATTTTTCTTATTTATTTGTTTATTTGATAGGGACCATGCATATTCATGAACATTGTTGTATAAAAATACACCATGTAAATATGCCTTTTCGTCTGCAGTCTCTGGGCAGGTAACATAAGAATAACAAAGACAGCCATCAATCATACAACATCATTCACATTCACCTCTATACTACATTCAGAGTTACAGTGTAAAAGTAACATTTTATACAAAACTCTGGTTTTCAAGAAGCCACTGCTTTAAAGGGGTACTTCAGCGCTGGGAAGATATTTAAACTGGGTAATTAATGTAGCAGAAATGTGAAATTATTTTTGAATTTGGTGCCTTCTAGACTGAGAAAACACAGAAAATGTATTTTTGTCTCATGGGGATGAAAGACAACAACTCCCAGAATGCACTGCTTCGCTGCCCTCCTACTCTAGGCATGGCTACAGGATTACCAACCCGATCTCACGGCAATTCGTACATATTTTACGAGGTGGCTAATCTGCATTTAATTTGTACGACCTCACTCAGATTTAATTCATACGATTTTTACTAAATCGTACATATTTGACGAGTTGGCAAATTCGTATGAATTGCACAATTACCTACCTCAACCCGCCCTAAACCTACCCATCACTGGGATTTTAGGCAAAACATACGACCAGATGAGTGAGGTCGCATAAAATTTGTCTGAAATAGCCACCGTAAAATATGTACGAATTGGTCGTGAGATAGCGTTGGGATTACTGGATCATTTGCCCACCGCCTTCATTTTCATAAAATCAGTGGAGTGGCAGAACTTCGCTGCCCTCCTACTCTAGGCATGGCTACAGGATTACCAACCCAACTCACGGCAATGCATAAATTTTACGAGGTGAGCTGAGGTAAGCGTGGGATTCGCATCACATGAGCTGAGATAAGCGCGGATTCGCATCACATGAGCTGAGATAAGCGCAGGATTCGCATCACATTAGCTGAGGTAAGCGGGATTCGCATCACATGAGCTGAGATAAGCGCAGGATTCGCATCACATTAGCTGAGGTAAGCACACTACACGTGATGAATGTGATCTGACTCCTGAATCCCGTGATTACCTCAGCTCATGTGATGCGAATCCCGCGCTACCTCAGCTCATGTGATGCGAATCCCACGCTACCTCAGCTCATGTGATGCGAATCCCGCTACCTCAATGAAGCACGGGCTGTAGAACCCGCACTTCATATCGGCTGGAGGGACCAGCTGTACCGCATCCTTCGCCAGTAGGACCGCGATCTCCCCCTGGAGCACAGGGGCGTCCTCCTTCAACACGGAGGTGAAGTGAACACCCTGAACTTGGGGGAGCGCTGGGTGAACTGAATCGCAGCCGAGTCTGATGGTACAGACGAGCCACCTAGACGAGCTGCGAAGCACTAGCCAGGCTCCCAGAGACCGTGCAAGCGGTGTTAACGGTACCACAGACGTACCCGCAGCGGGGCAGTGTAGTGGCGTGCAGGGACCCGACTTGGGCGGCATGGTAGCGCCCGGCCAGTGGGGTCTGAGTGTGCCGTGCAACACTATCTGCTTCCACTGAGGGGGTGTGCGAGTGAGGGAAGGCCGCTTGTGTGCGTTCCCACAGCCGGCACCTCCTGCTGGCGATTTGGAGAGGCACCAGAGGATGACAAGGCATGTGAACGTCATACACCGCCAAGCGCACTCTCCGATTGGAGGAGAGGCTGAGCGTGGCGTGGCACACAGTCCTCCTTCCTCAGCGGGGAACAACAGCGGCGAGGCATAGCGTTGCACACTGTCATCCTCGCACCGCTGAGAAGAGGGGAATGAAAGTGGCGAGGCGTTGTAGCGTCACACACTGCCATGCCTGAACTCCCAAGACCCAGAGGTATTGAAACTGCTCTTGAGAATTTGGGTACCACTGGCTGTTTTTAACACCAGTAGCAGAACAGAATTACCAATGGTTTTCCACCAGGCCCTCCTCCGAGGAAGAGCAGCTCCTGACCAATCTGGGTCAATGGTGTTTCTGGACCAGGGTGGACATCGTCTGGCCAAGGGCCAGTGCTATGTGCAGCTCAACCTCGGCTCAGAACTACCCTCCGGCGGAGGTTCTGCCACTCCACCGATGAGGGTAGTGAGAGAGAGGAAATCTTTATATAGATTATGGCCCTTTTGGTGTTCCATATTTTGGCACCAAATAGTTCCACAATGCCAAAGCCTTCCAATGCACATCCGTGAAGATGCAAGGGGCGGGCCTCAGCCACCCGGGAAAGCATGGCTGTCAAGTATGAATCTGATTCAGCATGAGCACCCACTATTATAGTGGGAATCTCAGCCTCATCTTCATTTTCAACACATAACAGCCCTCTCTCCGATGTAGCGATTGACATCTGTCCTCTGCTAGAGCCCCAAATGAAACGCTAGGTCCCTTTTTTTCTTTTTTTTAAGACCAGCAATCCCATCTGTTAGCTACCAGCAGGCATGTGAGATAGTGAGTGTGGCCGTGAGCACGCGGCACGCTGAACACTCAAGCCCTTATGAAAGAGGCAAGATGTACACACCGACGTGGTTATGCTCTCATGACAGAGCATAAACCACCCACAAACACAGTCTCAACATGCTTGCGATGTTAGAGGAGTGGGGGGGGCCCACGGAGATGTACTCGGCAGGAAGCCTCACTGTAATCCTCTGGTCACCCAGGCTTAGCAGCCAGCCCCTTTTCTGGTGCACCAGAAAAGAAACTAGATCGGGTATAAGCGAAGGGACTCAACCCCGCTTTGAGGTTTCATAGTCTCGACCGCGCATCTAAAGCGCCTAGAAGCATCGGCAGCTAGACGGCACACGGTGCGCTGAACACTCAACCCTCACCAGGAAGGTGAGAGGAACAGCGCGCCGACGTTCTGAGAGAACTTGGATCACCCACGAACACAGTCTTAACATGTTTATGTGAGAGGGATTGTGGCCGTCAGGACAGGAAACGACCGCATCCAGAAACGCACGGGAGGAGTGACGCCTTGAAAAAGTGTCACACCCGTGTTGCTCTTTGTAAGGAAACGCTCTTTCAACAGTGCTGAAGCACCCAGGGAAGATCTCGGCAGCACACAGGAGATAAGTGCAGTCCTGAGTCTGCACTCACTGAGACGAACGCACTCACCGAACCGACAGTTGCTGTGAGAACAGCAGTTTGTTATGCAGATGCAGCGGTGAGCACGCGGTCGCGCTGATTGTGCCTTTTCGCCAACACAAAGCGTTCCTCTCGTTCTCTGGAGTAGCTCTCTTGTAGATAGGCTCTCTTTAGAAAAGCAGTCTTGCTCCATCAATGCCGTTCGGCTCGAAGTGAATGACAATAGTCTATATCTCGAAGCTGATAGGGGCTCCTGAAGTGATCCCAATTCTTTGGTGACATCCGACGACGCCAAACGTGACCGACTGAAAGGGAACACATGGTTCTTTATGGCTACCTTGAACTGTTTATCCAAAAAGTCCTGGTTGAGAAACCATTGATTTTAAGTCAAACATGTAAGTATATTTTGAATATAGTCTTTCTTCTTATTTAAGAATGTGGAGGAAAGTTTATTTTTGTTAATGGTATTTTTCACTGTTTCTTTGGCCGAACCTGAGAGAATCATTGTAATAGCAATTTAACCTTAATTGGTTTGCTTAATAAGATTCGCCTCTTGAGATCAGGGAGTGAGGTTTCCTGCACAACTCTTACTGTATAATACAATGCATGAAATCTGTGTGGGAAATGTAAGTCTTTTGCTTTAAGACCTTTAACACCACTACTGGTTGTTTTGTTTTTTTTGGTGAACGCCAAAACGCTCAGTTGTAGTTCTTGTTTCTCTTTCCTTAGGGATTCTGCTTTTCAACCAAATGCACAACTTCTCATGATTATCAGTGTCAAATGAACCAAGAAAACGGTGTTATGAATCATTGACAGAAACCCTTTCACTTTTACTGTTGCAGAAAAACAGGTTTTAAAACAGTTACTGTTGGCTCAAATCAGGTAAGCAGGAAATATGACCTGAGAACAAATATTGCAGCAAACAAAAAAACAACAGACTGACACCAAAGTTTCAGCTCTGCTCACCCTGGGCCTTCAAGAGGTGCATCATGGGAAGGTGTAAACACAGCTTTTCCTTTACTATCTGCTCCAGCTCATCCACGGAAATATTCTTGATTAAAATGTTATTTGTATTTTAACTGTGTGCCTTCTCAGCAGCATTAAAGAGACTAAATACAGTCCAACCCTTCAGATATTATTAGAGTGACAACCACACACATAAACATAAGCGGTCCATGTTCAGATATGATAAATCATCATCCTCTCTTTGGCTCATTTTTATCTATTTTTCTTATTTATTTGTTTATTTGATAGGGACCATGCATATTCATGAACATTGTTGTATAAAAATACACCATGTAAATATGCCTTTTCGTCTGCAGTCTCTGGGCAGGTAACATAAGAATAACAAAGACAGCCATCAATCATACAACATCATTCACATTCACCTCTATACTACATTCAGAGTTACAGTGTAAAAGTAACATTTTATACAAAACTCTGGTTTTCAAGAAGCCACTGCTTTAAAGGGGTACTTCAGCGCTGGGAAGATATTTAAACTGGGTAATTAATGTAGCAGAAATGTGAAATTATTTTTGAATTTGGTGCCTTCTAAACTGAGAAAACACAGAAAATGTATTTTTGTCTCATGGGGATGAAAGACAACAACTCCCAGAATGCACTGCTTCGCTGCCCTCCTACTCTAGGCATGGCTACAGGATTACCAACCCGATCTCACGGCAATTGCACATATTTTACGAGGTGGCTAATTCAGACGAATTTGTACGACCTCACTCAGATTTAATTCATACGATTTTTACTAAATCGTATATATTTGACGAGTTGGCAAATTCGTATGAATTCGCATTTAATTACCTACCTCAACCCCGCCCTAAACCTACCCATCACTGGGATTTTAGGCAAAACATACGAATTAAGATGCAGTGAGGTCGCATAAATTTGTACGA
Source organism: Gobiocypris rarus (assembly GCA_023029165.1). Taxonomy (NCBI): domain Eukaryota; kingdom Metazoa; phylum Chordata; class Actinopteri; order Cypriniformes; family Gobionidae; genus Gobiocypris; species Gobiocypris rarus. The sequence goes on from CM040934.1 coordinate 46,256,533, forward strand.
AATAGCCACCTCGTAAAATATGTACGAATTGGTCGTGAGATAGCGTTGGGATTACTGGATCATTTGCCCACCGCCTTCATTTTCATAAAATCAGTGGAGTGGCAGAACTTCGCTGCCCTCCTACTCTAGGCATGGCTACAGGATTACCAACCCGAACTCACGGCAATTCGTACAAATTTTACGAGGTGAGCTGGAGGTAAGCGTGGGATTCGTGATCACATGAGCTGAGATAAGCGCGGGATTCGCATCACATGAGCTGAGATAGCGCAGGATTCGCATCACATTAGCTGAGGTGCGCGGGATCGCATCACATGAGCTGAGATAAGCGCAGGATTCGCATCACATTAGCTGAGGTAAGCACACCACACGTGATGAATGTGATCTGACTCCTGAATCCCGTGATTACCTCAGCTCATGTGATGCGAATCCCGCGCTTACCTCAGCTCATGTGATGCTAATCCCACGCTTACCTCAGCTCATGTGATGCGAACCCGCTACCTCAATCAAATGCACGGGCTGTAGAACCCGCACTTCATATCGGCTGGAGGGACCAGCTGTACCGCATCCTTCGCCAGTAGGACCGCGATCTCCCTGAGCACAGGGGCGTCCTCCTTCAACACGGAGGTGAAGTGAACACCCTGAACTTGGGAGCGCTGGTGAACTGAATCGCATAGCCGAGTCTGATGGTACAGACGAGCCACCTAGACGAGCTGGGAAGCACTAGCCAGGCTCCCAGAGACCGGTAAGCGGTGTCAACGGGTACCACAGACGCATTCCGCAGCGGGCAGTGTAGTGGCGTGCAGGGACCCGACTTGGACGGCATGGTAGCGGCCCGAAGTGGGGTCTGAGTGTGCCGTGCAACACTATCTGCTTCCACTGAGGGGGTGTGCGAGTGAGGGAAGGCCGCTTGTGTGCGTTCCCACAGCCGGCACCTCCTGCTGGCGATTTGGAGAGGCACCAGAGGATGACAAGGCATGTGAACGCCATACACCGCCAAGCGCACTCTCGATTGGAGGAGAGGCTGAGCGTGACGTGGCACACAGTCTGCCTCACCTCCTTCCTCAGCTGGAACAACAGCGCAGGCATAGCGTTGCAGACTGTCATCCTCGCACCGCTGAGAAGAGGGGAATGAAAGTGGTGAGGCGTTGTAGTGTCACACACTGCCATGCCTGAACTCCCAAGACCCAGAGGTATTGAAACTGCTCTTGAGAATTTGGGTACCACTGGCTGTTTTTAACACCAGTAGCAGAACAGAATGACCAATGGTTTTCCACCAGGCCCTCCTCCGGGAAGAGCAGCTCCTGACCAATCTGGGTCAATGCTGTTTCTGGACCAGGGTGGACATCGTCCTGGCCAAGGGCCAGTGCTATGTGCAGCTCAACCTCGGCTCAGAACTACCCTCCGTGGAGGTTCTGCCACTCCACCGATGAGGGTAGTGAGAGAGAGGAAAACTTTATATAGATTATGGCCCTTTTGGTGTTCCACCAAATAGTTCCACAATGCCAAAACCTTCCAATGCACATCCGTGACAACGGGCCTCAGCCACCCGGGAAAGCATGGCTGTCAAGTATGAATCTGATTCAGCATGAGCACCCACTATTATAGTGGGAATCTCAGCCTCATCTTCATTTTCAACACATAACTGCCCTCTCTCCGATGTAGCGATTGAAATCTGTCCTCTGCTAGAGCCCCAAATGAAACGCTAGGTCCCTTTTTTTCTTTTTTTTTAAGACCAGCAATCCCATCTGTTAGCTAACAGCAGGCATGTGAGATAGTGAGTGTGGCCGTGAGCACGCGGCACGCTGAACACTCAAGCCCTTATGAAAGAGGCAAGATGTACAATGCACCGACGTGGTTATGCTCTCATGACAGAGCATAAACCACCCACAAACACAGTCTCAACATGCTTGCGATGTGCTAGAGGAGTGGGGGCCCACGGAGATGTACTCGCAGGGAAGCCTCACTGTAATCCTCTGGTCACCCAGGCTTAGCAGCCAGTAGCCCCTTTTCTGGTGCACCAGAAAAGAAACTAGATCGGGTATAAGCGAAGGGACTCAACCCCGCTTTGAGGTTTCATAGTCTCGACCACGCATCTAAAGCGCCTAGAAGCATCGGCAGCTAGACGGCACACGGTGCGCTGAACACTCAACCCTCACCAGGAAGGTGAGAGGAACAGCGCGACGCTCTGAGAGAACTTGGATCACCCACGAACACAGTCTTAACATGTTTATGAGAGGGATTGTGGCCGTCCAGGACAGGAAACGACCGCATCCAGAAACGCACGGGAGGAGTGACGTCTTGAAAAAGTGTCACACCCGTGTTGCTCTTTTGTAAGAGAAACGCTCTTTCAACAGTGCTGAAGCACCCAGGGAAGATCTCGGCAGCACACAGGAGATAAGTGCAGTCCTGAGTCTGCACTCACTGAGACGAACGCACTCACCGAACCGACAGTTGCTGTGAGAACAGCAGTTTGTTATGCAGATGCAGCGGTGAGCACGCGGTCGCGCTGATTGTGCCTTTTCGCCAACACAAAGCGCCTCTCGTTCTCTGGAGTAGCTCTCTTGTAGATAGGCTCTCTTTAGAAAAGCAGTCTTGCTCCATCAATGCCGCTCGGCTCCGAAGTGAATGACAATAGTCTATATCTCAAGCTGATAGGGGCTCCTGAAGTGATCCCAATTCTTTGGTGACATCCGACGCACGCCAAACGTGACCGACTGAAAGGGAACACATGGTTCTTTATGGTTACCTTGAACTGTTTATCCAAAAGTCCTGGTTGAGAAACCATTGATTTTAAGTCAAACATGTAAGTATATTTTGAATATAGTCTTTCTTCTTATTTAAGAATGTGGGAGGAAAGTTTATTTTGTTAATGGTATTTTTCACTGTTTCTTTGGCCGAACCTGAGAGAATCATTGTAATAGCAATTTAACCTTAATTGGTTTGCTTAATAAGATTCGCCTCTTGAGATCAGGGAGTGAGGTTTCCCTGCACAACTCTTACTGTATAATACAATGCATGAAATCTGTGTGGGAAATGTAAGTCTTTGCTTTAAGACCTTTAACACCACTACTGGTTGTTTTTTGTTTTTTTGGTGAACGCCAAAACGCTCAGTTGTAGTTCTTGTTTCTCTTTCCTTAGGGATTCTGCTTTTCAACCAAATGCACAACTTCTCATGATTATCAGTGTCAAATGAACCAAGCAAACGGTGTTATGAATCATTGACAGAAACCCTTTCACTTTTACTGTTGCAGAAAAACAGGTTTTAAAACAGTTACTGTTGGCTCAAATCAGGTAAGCAGGAAATATGACCTGAGAACAAATATTGCAGCAAACAAAAAAAACAACAGACTGACACCAAAGTTTCAGCTCTGCTCACTCTGGGCCTTCAAGAGGTGCATCATGGGAAGGTGTAAACACAGCTTTTCCTTTACTATCTGCTCCAGCTCATCCACGGAAATATTCTTGATTAAAATGTTATTTGTATTTTAACTGTGTGCCTTCTCAGCAGCATTAAAGAGACTAAATACAGTCCAACCCTTCAGATATTATTAGAGTGACAACCACACACATAAACATAAGCGGTCCATGTTCAGATATGATAAATCATCATCCTCTCTTTGGCTCATTTTTATCTATTTTTTCTTATTTATTTGTTTATTTGATAGGGACCATGCATATTCATGAACATTGTTGTATAAAAATACACCATGTAAATATGCCTTTTCGTCTGCAGTCTCTGGGCAGGTAACATAAGAATAACAAAGACAGCCATCAATCATACAACATCATTCACATTCACCTCTATACTACATTCAGAGTTACAGTGTAAAAGTAACATTTTATACAAAACTCTGGTTTTCAAGAAGCCACTGCTTTAAAGAAGTACTTCAGCGCTGGGAAGATATTTAAACTGGGTAATTAATGTAGCAGAAATGTGAAATTATTTTTGAATTTGGTGCCTTCTAGACTGAGAAAACACAGAAAATGTATTTTTGTCTCATGGGGATGAAAGACAACAACTCCCAGAATGCACTGCTTCGCTGCCCTCCTACTCTAGGCATGGCTACAGGATTACCAACCCGATCTCACGGCAATTATTCGTACATATTTTACGAGGTGGCTAATTCGTGCAATTTATGCGACCTCACTCACGAATTCATACGATTTTACTAAATCGTACATATTTGTGACGAGTTGGCAAATTCGTATGAATTGCACGAATTACCTACCTCAACCCGCCCCTAAACCTACCCATCACTGGGATTTTAGGCAAAACATACGAATTAAATGCAGTGAGGTCGTACAAATTTATGAAATAGCCACCTCGTAAAATATGCGAATTGGTCGTGAGATAGCGTTGGGATTACTGGATCATTTGCCCACCGCCTTCATTTTCATAAAATCAGTGGAGTGGCAGAACTGCCCTCCTACTCTAGGCATGGCTACAGGATTACCAACCCGAACTCACGGCAATTCGTACAAATTTTACGAGGTGAGCTGAGGTAAGCGTGGGATTCGCATCACATGAGCTGAGATAAGCGCGGGATTCGCATCACATGAGCTGAGATAAGCGCAGGATTCGCATCACATTAGCTGAGGTGGCGGGATTCGCATCACATGAGCTGAGATAAGCGCAGGATTCGCATCACATTAGCTGAGGTAAGCACACTACACGTGATGAATGTGATCTGACTCCTGAATCCCGTGATTACCTCAGCTCATGTGATGCGAATCCCGCGCTTACCTCAGCTCATGTGATGCGAATCCCACGCTACCTCAGCTCATGTGATGCGAATCCCGCGCTTACCTCAATCAAATGCACGGGCTGTAGAACCCGCGACTTCATATCGGCTGGAGGGACCAGCTGTACCGCATCCTTCGCCAGTAGGACCGCGATCTCCCCTGGAGCACAGGGCGTCCTCCTTCAACACGGAGGTGAAGTGAACACCCTGAACTTGGGGAGCGCTGGGTGAACTGAATCGCATAGCCGAGTCTGATGGTACAGACGAGCCACCTAGACGAGCTGGGAAGCACTAGCCAGGCTCCCAGAGACCGTGCAAGCGGTGTCAGCGGTACCACAGACGTGCCGCAGCGGGGCAGTGTAGTGGCGTGCAGGGACCCGACTTGGGCGGCATGGTAGCGGCCCGGTGGGGTCTGAGTGTGCCGTGCAACACTATCTGCTTCCACTGAGGGGTGTGCGAGTGAGGAAGGCCGCTTGTGTGCGTTCCCACAGCCGGCACCTCCTGCTGGCGATTTGGAGAGGCACCAGAGGATGACAAGGCATGTGAACGCGTCATACACCGCCGCCAAGCGCACTCTCCGATTGGAGGAGAGGCTGAGCGTGACGTGGCACACAGTCTGCCTCACCTCCTTCCTCAGCGGGAACAACAGCGGCGAGGCATAGCGTTGCACACTGTCATCCTCGCACCGCTGAGAAGAGGGGAATGAAAGTGGTGAGGCGTTGTAGCCACACACTGCCATGCCTGAACTCCCAAGACCCAGAGGTATTGAAACTGCTCTTGAGAATTTGGGTACCACTGGCTGTTTTTAACACCAGTAGCAGAGAACAGAATTACCAATGGTTTTCCACCAGGCCCTCCTCCGGGGAAGAGCAGCTCCTGACCAATCTGGGTCAATGGTGTTTCTGGACCAGGGTGGACATCGTCTGGCCAAGGGCCAGTGCTATGTGCAGCTCAACCTCGGCTCAGAACTACCCTCCGGTGGAGGTTCTGCCACTCCACCGATGAGGGTAGTGAGAGAGAGAAAACTTTATATAGATTATGGCCCTTTGGTGTTCCATATTTTGGCACCAAATAGTTCCACAATGCCAAAGCCTTCCAATGCACATCCGTGAAGATGCAAGGGGCGGGCCTCAGCCACCGGGAAAGCATGGCTGTCAAGTATGAATCTGATTCAGCATGAGCAACCACTATTATAGTGGGAATCTCAGCATCATCTTCATTTTCAATACATAACAGCCCTCTCTCCGATGTAGTGACTGTCCTCTGCTAGAGCCCCAAATGAAACGCTAGGTCCTTTTTTCTTTTTTTTTTAAGAACAGCAATCCCATCTGTTAGCTACAGCAGGCATGTGAGATAGTGAGTGTGGCCGTGAGCACGCGGCACGCTGAACACTCAAGCCCTTATGAAAGAGGCAAGATGAACAACACACTGACGTGGCTATGCTCTCATGAGAGAACATAAACCACCCACGAACACAGTCTCAACATGCTTGCGATGCGATAGAGGAGTGGGGGCCCACGGAGATGTACTCGGCAGGGAAGCCTCACTGTAATCCTCAGGTCACCCAGGCTTATCATCCAAAGTAGCCCCTTTTCTGGTGCACCAGATAGAAACTAGATCGAGGTATAAGCGAAGGGACTCAACCCGGTTTGAGGTTTCATAGTCTCGACCGCGCATCTAAAGCGCCTAGAAGCATCGGCAGCTAGACGGCACACGGTGCGCTGAACACTCAACCCTCACCAGGAAGGTGAGAGGAACAGCGCGTCGGCGTTCTGAGAGAACTTGGATCACCCACGAACACAGTCTTAACATGTTTATGTGAGAGGGATTGTGGCCGTCAGGACAGGAAACGACCGCATCCAGAAACGCACGGGAGGAGTGACGCGTCTTGAAAAAGTGTCACACCCGTGTTGCTCTTTGTAAGGAAACGCTCTTTCAACAGTGCTGAAGCACCCAGGGAAGATCTCGGCAGCACACAGGAGATAAGTGCAGTCCTGAGTCTGCACTCACTGAGACGAACGCACTCACCGAACCGACAGTTGCTGTGAGAACAGCAGTTTGTTATGCAGATGCAGCGGTGAGCACGCGTCGCGCTGATTGTGCCTTTCGCCAACACAAAGCGTTCCTCTCGTTCTCTGGAGTAGCTCTCTTGTAGATAGGCTCTCTTTAGAAAAGCAGTCTTGCTCCATCAATGCCGTTCGGCTCAAGTGAATGACAATAGTCTATATCTCGAAGCTGATAGGGGCTCCTGAAGTGATCCCAATTTGTTGGTGACATCCGACGTCGTCAAACGTGACCGACTGAAAGGGAACACATGGTTCTTTATGGCTACCTTGAACTGTTTATCCAAAAGTCCTGGTTGAGAAACCATTGATTTTAAGTCAAACATGTGAGTATATTTTGAATATAGTCTTTCTTCTTATTTAAGAATGTGGGAGGAATGTTTATGTTTGTTAATGGTATTTTCACTGTTTCTTTGACCGGAACCTGAGAGAATCATTGTAATAGCAATTTAACCTTAATTGGTTTGCTTAATAAGATTCGCCTCTTGAGATCTGGGAGTGAGGTTTCCCTGCACAACTCTTACTGTATAATACAATGCATGAAATCTGTGTGAGAAATGTAAGTCTTTTGCTTTAAGACCTTTAAGACCACTACTGGTTGTTTTTTTGGTGGACATTAAAGGGGTGATGAATTGAGAAATCAACTTTCCCTTGAGCTTTTGATATATGAAAGGTCATGGTAATATAAGAATATCCTGTAAGTTTCAGAGCTGAAAACTTCCTTGTTAGTCAAAGAAAAGCTTTTATAGACACTAGGCCCAGAAAACGATAGAGTGCTTCATACTGACGTCATTGTGCAACGAAACCCCGCCTCTACAGAATAATAAGCAATTCAGTAGCCCCGCCCACCGACTCATCGGATCACCCTAGCCAGCAGCAATAAACAAGAGAAGAAGACAGCAAGATATCGTGGAAGAGCTCAGTCGCTGCATAAGCTTCCTTGGGATACTAATATTAGGAATATGTGTGATACTTCATTTATTTTTAATGAAGTTCCAGCTCGCGTGTGGAAGACATGCGTGTGTTCACTTCATTTCACTGCGAATCGTTTGTACTGAAGTCTCAGGTGCTGGATTTGCAGACACAGTGTTGTGCCTTCTGTACTGGATTCGACAGGAATGGTCCAACAAACTTATGTGAGTAAAACGTCTTTTTTATATGTAATAGTAGTCCCGGGACTTTGTGTTTTCCAGGCAGACTCTGAAAACGTAAGCCAGGCAGATGAATCTCAAATAGTGAAATAATATTCCTTTCTTGATCTGGGCGCAAGCACGTTTGTGTGTGTGTGTGTGTGTGTGGTTCGTGCTTATCGACCGATCGGGCGGGCCATGTAATACAGAAAAAATATTCCAATCAATCTCATGTGGATGAGAAATAAATCATTGTGTTTGTTTGGTAAAGACGTTTATGAGCCCTGTGATCGAGAGAATCATTCCGGTTGCCCTCCCTAATGTGAACTGAACGAACAGGGGAGCAGAAGCTCATTAAATATGCAAATCTTATCCAATCCCAGCTGTGGGCATTTACTTCCAAGTCTCCAGTGCACGCCATCAAAACCCAGCGTTCAGGAGAAAGCCTCAAAACCAGTGTAGGAAATAGCCTATTACTGTCAGGATCCTGCCCTGACAGTTTTGTCTGTTTTGTCCTTGTTTAGTGTTTCTTTGTTTGTCTTGTGCTTGAGCACATGGTTGTGTCTTTGGTTGTGTGTTCCTCTTGTCCTGCCTCCTTGTTTCCCTATACCACGCCCCTTGTCTAGTCCGCATTTCACTAATTGTGCTCACCTGATCCTCATGTTCTCTGGTCCCTTTATATTGTGCTACTTTCCTCATGTCCTTGCTGGTTTGTTGCGTTTGTGTGCATTCAATGTCTGGCTTAACTTTGTTATTGCTGTTGCTATCTAGCCAAGTTATAGTTCTTCACCTTGTTTTTTCCTAGCTTTATTTTTGCTTTGCTCAAGCTTTGATTTTGTTTCTCTCTAGTTTAGTGGTCTTATATTTCTCTTTCTAGATTCCTGCAAGGTTGCAATTTTTTTTTTTTTTTCTTTGTTTCTAGTTCCACTCTTTTATTTCTAGTATTTATTTAGCTCCTCTTGTTTGTTATAGTTTATTTTGTATTTATTTTTATCTTTTCTTTTGTTTTCTTTTAGATTTCTAATAGTTAGTTTCAGTTTCCCTATTCTTAGGTTTTAGGCTTGCTCTTGTTTATCTCTCGTTGTCTTGTCGCGTGTGTGTGTCTTGTGTTGGTTCCTGCCCTGTGTCCTGAGTCTTCCTTGGCATCGATCTCTATCTCCTGACCGTCAAGACTGGAGCTGTCTCTGGGAGAGGACATCAAGTCTCTGGTTCCTGGTGTTCCTGTCTGTGTTTTCCCACCATCTGCCTGGTGTTGCCTCTCCAAGCCATCCTCGAGTTCTTGGTCTACCTGGACTGTTCTCAGTGGTCATCCTCCTGCCTGTCATTGTGGCGTCTTTCCCCTGCCCTACTCTCACCTTGACACTTCCTTGTCGTGCCCTGTCTAAAGTCCTGTTATTAAAGTCTTCGTTGTTTCACTCTGCATCTGGGTCCTCAGTTTCAGAAACCATGACAGAACGAACCAGCCAAGACCAGACCCAGCAGAATGAGCATTCGTGTTGTTCTTCCTGCGACTGCTCAGGAGAGGTTGACGCTGCAGCAGGGGGTAGCATCTCTTCGCCAACAGGGCCGGGAGGTGCGGTCCTTTGCCCAGTTCTTCTTGACTATGGCTAAGGGCCTTGAGTATGATGATGCAGCCCTCAAGGATGCATTTAACATCTGTTTGGATGACCCCCTGCCACAGTGAGAGATGGAACAATTTAGGGTCCTGGATTTCTGGAACTTCTCCAATTACTTGCACCACCGCAGGGATTGGCAGATCCTGACACCACCCGAGCCTGTCTGTAGTAACCACCTCACCCTTCATCCCTCGTCGAGTCAAGGTATTGATCCTCTTGTGAATCCTACAGAGAAACGTAGGTTGAGAAGGAAGAGGGCTGCTCGGAGTGCTGCATCAGTCTCTGTTTCCACCAAGCCAGTCGAGCCCGCAGCGGTCATTCCAGAGCCAGTCGAGCCCGCAGCGGTCATTCCAGAGCCAGTTGAGCCCACAGCGGTCATTCCAGAGCCAGTCGAGCCCGCAGCGGTTATTCCAGAGCCAGTTGAGCCCACAGCGGTCATTCCAGAGCCAGTCGAGCCCGCAGCGGTTATTCCAGAGCCAGTTGAGCCCGCAGCGGTTATTCCAGAGCCAGTCGAGCCCGCAGCGGTTATTCGAGAGCCAGTCGAGCCAGCGGTCATTCCAGAGCCAGTCGAGGCCGCAGCGGTTATTCCAGAGCCAGTCGAACCCGCAGCGGCTCCAGCCCCTGTGCCAAGTCCAGTGTCGGCCCCAGCCCCTGTGCCAAGTCCAGTGTCGGCTCCAGCCCCTGCGCCAAGTCCAGTGTCGGCTCCAGCCCCTGCGCCAAGTCCAGGGCCGGCTCCAGCCCCTGCGCCAAGTTCAGGCCGGCTCCATCTCCTGTTCCTAACCCAGTGAGGGCTTCACCTTCTGTCCCAGAGCCCACTTCAGAGGGCCGTCCCAGAGCCCCTCTTCAGAGGAGGCCGCCCCAGAGCCCGCTTCAGAGGAGGCCGTCCCAGAGCCCGCTTCAGAGGAGGCCGCCCAGAGCCCGCTTCAGAGGAGGCCCACCCAGAGCCCGCTTCAGAGGAGGCCTTCCAGAGCCCGCTTCAGAGGAAGCCGTCCCATGGCCTGCCAGTCAAGCCCAGGAGGACGCTCCCGAGTCAGTCCCTGAGCCAGTCCCTGAGCCCGCCAGTCAAGCCCAGGAGGCGCTCCGAGTCAGTCCCTGAGCACACCAGTCAAGCCCAGGAGGACGCTCCGAGTCAGTCCCTGAGCACACCAGTCAAGCCCAGGAGGGCGCTCCGAGTCAGTCCTGAGCCCGCCAACATCGGTGGTCCCAGTTCCAGTGGATCGTGTTCCGGTGGTCCTAGTTCCGGTGGATCGTGTTCCCAGTTCCGGTGGATCGTGTTCCGGTGGTCCCAGTTCCGGTGGATCGTGTTCCGGTTGTCCCAGTTCCAGTGGATCGTGTTCCGGTGGTCCTAGTTCCGGTGGATCGTATTCGGTGGTCCCAGTTCCCATCTTTGAAAAAATAGCTTGCAGAAAGCAAGTACAACACAGAAAAACAACTCTAACCCATAATTCTTCATAATTGAAATCACACATGTATCATGAAACACATACATACACATACAAAACACTCTTGTACAGGCTTATTTGGTTGTCTAATGTTGTTCACAGGTGTGTGTTGTCTAGTCCATCGTGGTCTGTGTATTTAAGCCCTCATGTTTGTCTGGTATTGTTACATGTAACCTATTGTCGGTGAGTTTTGGTCATACTTAAGTTCTTGTTTTGCCATGTCTGTTTTATTTTTGTTCACGTTTGAAATTAAACTGCACTTGCATTCTGCAAACTCGCCTTCAGTGGATCCTTCGTTACACTTTCTCCAATGAGGGTGTGTGTGCTTTTTTTTTATTGCAATACTTTGATTTGATTTAATTTGATAAGATTTTTCATAGCAACATCCACTTAAAGGGATAGTTCACACAAAAATGAAAATAAGCCCATGATTTACTCTCCCTCAAGCCATCCTAGGTGTATATGACATTCTTCTTTCAGACGAACACAATCAGAGCTATATTAACATATCCTTGCTCTTCCAAGTAAAGAGGTGCTGAAAGAATTTTCTTGTGGTGCCCCCCTGAGCACTTGGTGCCCTACGTGCAGTGCGTGATGCGCGTTATGGGAGCGGCGGCACTGTTCACTGTCTCAGTAACCCAGACTCAAACCAGTACATTTGCAGTCTAAGCCAAAGTTTCTTTTAGATTTGTTCAAAATCTAAATCAGCATAATTGCTTATTTAACTAAAAACTTGTGACAATGTAATAGTTTATTATAATATGTAAATCATTTATTATTCATATAAGCAATGTGTACATTATTATTGCAACCAATAGGAACTGGAAACTGCAGATGTTAGTCATCTATTAGAGCAGGGGTGGCCAAACTTTTTTTAAAAGAGGGCCAGATTCGATGTTGTGGAAACACCTGGGGGCTGGTTCCTTTTCATATATTTAAATATTATTACTGTGTTAGAACTCTATACTTATTTAAATAAGTGAGTACTCTATTTAAATTATCACAGGTAAAACTACACTACAAAAAATGCTTTACTTACTTTGTATTTGTGTCTTTTTCCAGTCCAAATATCAACAAAAAAAAATCTCAAATCAAGATGCTTTTACTAAGGAAAATATATATATGTGTGGCAATTCTAGCATCAACAAGGCATTTTCTCCCACAGGACTGCCGCATACTGGATGTTTTTCCCTTTTCACACCATTCTTTGTAAACCCTAGAAATGGTTGTGTGTGAAAATCCCAGTAACTGAGCAGATTGTGAAATACTCAGACCGGCCCGTCTGGCACCAACAACCATGCCACGCTCAAAATTGCTTAAATCCCCTTTCTTTCCCATTCTGACATTCAGTTTGGAGTTCAGGAGATTGTCTTGACCAGGACCACACCCCTAAATGCATTGAAGCAACTGCCATGTGATTGGTTGATTAGATAATTGCATTAATGAGAAATTGAACAGGTGTTCCTAATAATCCTTTAGGTGAGTGTATGTGACTAGGCGTGTTGAAATTAATCGGTTCTTTGATGCATCGCGATGCAGTCGTGGACGATTCAGTATCGGTTCAGTAATATACCATAACCGGTTATAATGTACTGATTATTTTCTGACGTCATTTGTCACGCACGTGCTCTGTTGCGGTAGCACACAATGGCAGAGGGAGCCGAGACGCGACTGAGAGTAATTAAAAATGCTCCAACAACTTTAAAAGTCGACATCTGGGCACGTTTCGGCTTGAATGAACAACCTGCACGACCTGGAAAACACATATGTTGTGTCAACTTGTGTGTAAATCAAAGCTATCTAAACAATTTCATTTACACTTGGGCACATAAATGTGTCTCAATAAAACGGATATAAATCTGTTCAATTCCCACACTATATGCAGATTTAATGGAGTTCACGTCACCGATAACAACAGATATGAGCTGTGTTTTATTGATCAGCAGCTGATTTCAAAGACTGCAATATGAGCGAGTGTGACCACAGCCCCGGTAAGATCATTCAGTTTCTTTACTTTTAATGAAGATGATTGTGTGTTGAGCACCTACGGCTTTCAGTTTAATTTTTGGTAGTTTGTGCATTGGCTTAATGAAGAAATACTTGTCTGTGGCGATGCATGCTGCAGTTGCGCTGTCATATCTGGCTATAACATTATATAGCCTATAACACGCTCTCATAAGTTTATTTTTATTTTTTTACATATGTGGTTTCAACAACCATATGCATTTAGACTTTAGTTTCTATGATGGTGTGTTCATACAGGACGCGAGTGATTTACATGTTAAATCAATGCAAAGACGCGAATAGACATTCTGCGGTGCAATTCGCACATTAAAGTCACTTTTAGTATTTACTTTTGTGTATTTCTTGTAAATGCTCCTGTTGTCTTCTTCTCTGCCCAGACTTGAGTTTTGTTTGATGTTTGATACATTTAAGAAGCGTGTTTTCTTTGAGCAGGTAAAATGAAAGGTTCAGTTCATTTATCTGACTGCTTGTATTTATTGACCAAATTGTATACATGAGGATGTATGGATGAGGGAATGAGGATGCCGTGCATGATATCGAATTGAACCGAATCGATGGCATGATAATCGTGTCAGACCAAACCTCGGGAAGCATGTCCCGAACCCCTAACTACCTAGCTTGCATGTGTGTTTGCACAGGCCTACTAGTTAGACATTATGATTTTCCCGGACCTTTGCTTTAAGACATTTTCTCTAACTGGACCTCTTTACATTTTACTTAAATTTCACTTTACATCCCCTGCTATAGTCAATGTGTCTACTGTCTTGTTCTTTTTATTTGAAAAAAACCCAACATATGTCTACGTCTGTCATTAACAGAAATGAACTGTTGGCATATTTGTTTCATGTCAATATTGTCCTGGTGTACGTGACTAAAAGCAGCCTGACAAGGGTTTCAGCTTAATCAAACAGGCCTCCCACTTCAACAAGACCAAGCCTCACCCCTAACACTCACAGAAACCTGTGCAAAACAATACACTTAAATAGAAACATGATTTGGCAGATTTTTAACCCTTTTTAACTAGTGAGCTCACAAAAATAGCCAGTTTTCATAACAAGTATGGAGGAGATTCAAGCAACGCTGCTTTTGCTGGTTATGTATTGGTTTAAGGTAAGAGGTAGTTACAATACTAAAGTGTATTCTGCATAAAGCTTGTAAAGCTAGATTATATATTTGTCACAATTGACCAGTGTGAGTGCCCGCGATCACCAGTAGACACTCCAACCTAGACTGTCATTCTACCATAGACTACATCTCCCATAATCCTTTGCCCGGACTCATCATCACTCATTGATTACATCCACCTGCACCCCGTCACCTTGTTAGCTCACACTATATAAACCATGTTCACTCTGTCATTCACGGCGAAGTCTTGTTTAGTGTTACACTGCATCGCTGACATTTCACCACCCCAAAGTTCCTAGTTCCTGGGGAAAGTTCCTGTGGTGGCAAGTCTGGGAGGAGAATTCGCGGGCAGTCCTACGTTACCAGACTAATAATTAGCCTAATCTTCACGGTACTTTAGACCGCAGTGGAAACACAGACAGTGGCAGATCTCGGGGGAAAAAAGTTCCTGTAAAATAAGTTCCTGGTAATTTCGGTGGAAACGGGGCTATACGCAGTAACCCTACCCCTTATAATTGGACAACAGTGGTTATATATAAATATAATTAAATTTGTTATTGAACTTATTGCTAGGGGCAAATCGTGGTCAAGGGGTATTGGCAGGAATCCGTCTATGCTCCTTCTATGCCCCTGGTGTAGTTTGTACTGTTATTAAGTCCAAAGTTCAGTGATTTGTACAGATCAAAGCTGCTAAGGAAAACACAAATCTGTCAATATTTGATCAATTTGTAAAACATTAAGCTAGCACAACTGTATTTTTTTTGAGAAACAGTCAAATGCTGTATTTTGCCTGGCATTGGTTAAATTGTCCATGACGTGTGAATGACTGAAGATGATGGTATAAAAGCTAACAGTCTGGTAAAAACATCACATCTCTTACATGCTTTAGCTGAAACATTAATAATGAGGTTAACAACGGCCGTACTTCTGCTTCTGAACGAATGTCTTTTATTCGTTCCCAATGCCACAGGTTTGACTATCGCATCTGAACCGCCTTTGTTTGTTGAAAACCAACATTCGACCTGTCCTCTGGGAATACAGGCCTACTAGAGGCTCTTGGAGTCATGGAGACACGACTCATAGCTCTGGAGACCAGACTTGCTGACAGTGAAGCTCAGATTGAGGAACTCAAAAAGGAAATCCGAGGTGAGACTAGGGTTTTTGAAAATATGAAAAAAAAATTGGTGCCGCTTTTACTTTTTAATTATTTGTAAAATGTTCTAGCAATGTCTGGTTGAAAAGAAATTACATTTATCACATTGAATTAAATGTGAAATATAAAATATAATGTTGAATATAAATGTACTCCAATAATCTTTGTTTTATATAAACTTTAAAAAAGTGTTATATCATTTGTTTGCATTGCGATTTTCAACATTTTAAGAAGGCATATGTTCTCTTCAGACAGAACAAGGGTGGGATTTTCAGCTTCATTAGGATCCGATGGTTTCTTTGGACCAGTTGACAGAGATACAACACTGGTTTACAAGAATGTCTTAATGAATGTTGGTGATGCCTACAACCAGGCTACAGGTACTGTTAATCCACACCAATATCAACACACGTGTATAATGCATGTCTACGGCTGTTCAATGAGATCTGTCTCACTCTTTAACAGGGATTTTCACAGCACCAGTACAGGGAGTTTACTTTTTCAGTGTCTTCTACCATTGTTCAGCTACTCATGGAACTTTGTTGGACTTGTATAGAAATGTAAAGAGGGAAGCAGTAACAGCACATCACAAGAGTAATGGTTCTGCAGAGAATGGAGGAATTGGCTTAACTCTGCTGTTGGAGAAAGGGGATCAAGTCTACATTTCACTCCGAAAGCACAGCTGGATCTGGGATTCAGATACATACAGGGTCACAGTGTTTAGTGGTTTTCTTATCGATGCCATGTAAATACAATACACCACATAACGGTAATGCAACATGTTATGGGTTAACAGGTTATAGTGATTTAACACTTCACAAAACGGGTGCACTAATAAGCATTAATTCATTCTTAACTAATGCACAGATTATAGATAATTAATACTGAATTAATGTGTAACTCATGATTATCTAAGCTATTCATTAATGATTACCACATTAGGAACTTATTAGAGTATGTATGGTTAAAATATTAGTTCATACATGAATTGTTATCAATTGAATATGTAATTGTGGATTAATTCCCTAATAACTTATTAATATGTTAATTACCAAAATGAGCCAAAAGCCTTGTATTTCAGGTAAACTAATATGCATTAATACATGATTAATTACTGCAATATTAGTGCAAATTCATGTGTAAATTACTAAATGATGAGTTAATAATGATGTGCCCCAACAAGTAAAGTCACAACATAATTATATATTTTCCAAACTATTAGTTAATGATTCATATATAATTAATGACCATCACTACAGTTTATAAAAGCTGTTTATTATACACTTTCCAAAATACATTTCCATAACACATTAGATTAAAACAAAATATAAAATTAAATATATACTCCCCTTTCTATGACAACTGTACTGAACTGCCTAAACACTAAAATAAATAAAAACGGGCTGAGCTATAGAAAGCTGGGGGAGATGATGACTACCACTGTTACGACCCTGGTCTAGGTCAGGGAAGCAGCATAAATAAAGGGTTCTGGAAGAAAGCAACAGTTTCAACCATTATTTCTTTTTTATTGTTTTTTTTTCTTCTCTCGTTTAGTTTCGTCACAACACAGACAATTGAAGCAATTTCTTCAGGGCGGCAAGGCCTAAACAATAAACTAAACGGCCACTAACTAACCCTGATTTATTAATAAGTAAACCCTATAAAAAAAAAGAAAAAGATGGAGATGGTGGTCCAGTGGGTTAAACCACTTAACTGACATGCAGAAGGTTGCTGGTTCAATCCCAACGGTCACCACCAGTCCACGTTGCTTCAGGGTGATTGTCCCTGTAATTAATGTAAGTCAGTTTGGGCAACGCAAAAGTCAGAAATGAGAGGGCTTAACCAAAGTGAATAAGAAGTTGTGACAACCTTCACTACAAGACACGATTTAGATCTCACCGATCACAAGATAACAACAGCAGTCACGCTCTCAGTACTAGCTGCACACGCCAGCAACACTCTCCCCTCTGCCACGTCCACATCCCGGGCTTTCTTTTAAAGGATCGTTCCATTCCAGTCCACCAATCCCTGGGTACGTCTCGAATACATCCAGTCAAGGCGGAGCTACCTGAGCGAGAGAGAGAGAGAGAGAGAGAGAGAGAGAGAGAGAGAGAGAGAGAAAGGATCGTTCCATTCCAGTCCACCAATCCTGGGTGCGTCTCGAATACGTCCAGTCAAGGCGGAGCTACCTGAGAGAGAGAGAGAGAGAGAGAGAGAGAGAGAGAGAGAGAGAGAGAGAGAGAGAGAGAGAGAGAGAGAGAGAGAGAGAGAGAGAGAGAGAGAGAGAGAGAGAGAGAGAGACAGAGAGAGAGAGAGAGAGAGAGACAGAGAGAGAGAGAGAGAGAGAGAGAGAGAGAGAGAGAGAGAGAGAGAGAGAGAGAGAGAGAGAGAGACGCCTCCACAGACAGGAAAGGGGAGGAGAAACAACAATACGTCCCCTGATGTAACACCACTAGAACAAAAGCAGTCCTAATTAACAATGCTGCTTAAATGTCCTTAAAAGGAGCATGCCACTCTTTTTGAAATAGGCTCATTTTCCATCCCCTAGAGTTAGACAGCTGAGTTTTACTGTTTTTGAATCCATTCGGCCGATCTCTGAGTCTGGCGGTAGCACTTTTAGCCAGTGTTGGGCACGTTACTTAAAAAAAGTAATTAGTTATAGTTACTAGTTACTTCTTACAAATAGTAACTGAGTTAGTTACTGAGTTACATCATTATAAAAGTAACTAATTACCAGGGAAAGTAACTACTGAGTTACTTTTTTTGGAAATAAATTAGAATATGAAATAGAATAAATTATTATAAAACTATGGTAATGTTGCTGTGGGACAATGTGAGAGACAACTATCAAATTCAATACATTATTTTAAATATTAGGCTATCAGTAGGCCTATAGTGTAAATATTATCAGCACTATATTACTCCTTTGGTAGTGGAGCGTTATCAACTGGGTTTTTATCCACTCATTATGTGATGATGTGAGGTGCTTCATTAGATTAGAATTACTTTCCACCGACGTGGAGAGACTCGTTCTTCATGAGCATAAGTTGCACGTTACATAAACATTCTTACCTTTCACCTCAACAACGGAAAAGTTGCGCTTATACTTCCAGTTTGCAAAAGCTACCTTTGCAGTCGTTAGACTTGCCATCGCTGACTGTGCATATGCGTGTGCGTCATAGTGTGTGTGTGTGTGTGTGTGTGTGAACTCAACCTATCAACCTCAACCTTGTCTCTCACCCACCAATCATCATCAGTTATGTGTACTACCCCACCCACCCCAACAAGTATGCACGCACGCCTGCGCACACACACACACACACACACCAACCAGAGGAAGAAAAGCGTTGCAGGTCCGACTGACAGAGCCTATTCGGATGCAAACCGCTTCAGTCAGCTCAATTATAGTAACGCCGCGTCTTTTTCTCAGTAACGCTAACGGCTTTGTACGTGATGGGAATAACGGCGTTATAGATAAACGGCTTTGTACGGGAGAAACAGTAACTCGTTTGATTACTTGTTACTGAAAAAAATTATTCCGTTAGTAATGCGCGTTTATCTATAACGCCATTATTCCCATCGCTGCTAGCATAGCTTAGCACAGATCATTGAATCTGATTAGACCATTAGCATCTCGCTCAAAAAAATGACTAAAGGGTTTGGGTATGTTTCCTATTTAAACCTTGACTTTCCTGTAGTTACATTGTGTACTAAGACCGACGCAAAATTAAAACCATATTGGCCTAGAAAATCACAACTTTTATTTTTCCGTTGGTCTTAGTACACGATGTAACTACAGAAAACTACTTCCAAACCCTTTGGTCATTTTTGAGCTAGATGCTAACGGTCTAATCAGATTCAATGATGTATGCTAAGCTATGCTAAAAGTGCTACCGCCACACCCGGAGATCAGTTGAATGGATTAAAAAGCGGTAAAACTGTTTTAATTCTAGGGAGTTGGAAAATGGGCCAAAAAGAGTGGAGTGTTCCTTTAAGGTCTAATTTAACTACTTTTTCAATGTCGGCCCAATTCAACTCTGCAATTGTGTTTCGTCCACCCCCACACTGTTATAGGCATCTGTCTTTGTTGAGCCACTTTTGACAAGTCGGAGGACTTTGTGATATCGAAGAACAGACTCCTCCGGAGTTCTTACTGGAATAAATGCATAAAAGAACAGAAAAGCAAATGAGGAGAAAAAGCATGCTGCCAGAAATAACACAAATATATGCAAATAAGGTACTTTTAAGGCCATAGCACTGGCTTAATCAATCTAACCCAAACTATTCAATCATGTAGCTTTAACTAAAGCTAGTCTATTATAACTAGTGCAGTCAAAATAAGATACCATACCATGATTTCAGCGATGGTGAAACATAGCGTATAAAACAGAACGTCACATAATTTGGCAAGTTTTGGATGAATAAATCAGTTTTATTGTTGGGCTGTAGAATGAAGCAGATATCGATCGGCCTAGTGTCTGTGAATATCAGTGGTGGTGTTTTCAATGTCTGCGCTCTCCCTTTACATGAACTTCATCTGCGAGCAGCTCTTACAGTGACGATATGTATTGTTGATGTAAACGATATCATTTGCAACATAGAGTTGTTTTATCCAAAGCTCAAATTGCTGTATTTATAAGGTATAATTCACCTGGGTCATCATGTAGGCTACTCGCCCTCATGTTATTTTGTTTAATTTCCAAACACAAATTAAGATATTCTTTATATAACCGGAGAGATTTGGTCCCTCCATTTAAAGTCCTTTCCTGTCAAACTCAAAAGATCCAATAAATGTCATAAAGGCATCGTAAAAATAATTAATTGAGTGTCTAATCCAAATCTAATTTAGTTTTATGAAGAGACACAGTGGCTTTATATAATAAACAGATTTACCACGACTGTTACGTCTGACGTATTGTATGCTGTGTATCTGTTTCTGTGTGTCCTCTCTGACAGGATTGGCCCAAGGCTTAACGAGAGACCGTCGATGGTTGGACCAGAGATGAGGCCTGGACTATAAATTCCTCCAAATCCCCTGGAGGGCGCTCTCACTTTTGATCTCGCCTTTTACCTGTTGGCACGCTCTTTGTGACATGATCGGTGCTGTGTGTCTCTCTCCTTATTGCTCATGTGTTATCTTTGGAGTTCAGCTTTAGTGGAAATGCTGTTAAACTAAGCATATAGTGCTGTTATCCACTGTGAGAGCTTTATGTCCCATGAACCTGTCTGTAAATCACATGTGAAGCTGTAGGGGTGAGTCCTTATTCCTTTTTCCTGAAAAACCCTTTTCTCCTGTTTTGTTGGATAGATAGGGAGGTAGGTTACGTTGTTGTATTTTGGTTTCTTTATTTTGATGCACAGGAAGTTAGTTTATTAATGGGAAGTTAGAGTGTTGTTTGCTTATTATTTTGGCATTTGCTCACCCCTGATCATTGGCTTCAGTTCTTTTATTAATTTTTTTGGTTTTGTGTTGGTGTTCTCCAATGGCTGCTGCACAAAAGAACTGATCAGAAAGATCTAAGAAACTGAGAAAATAAAATGAGTACTTGAACAGTCACTTAGTGTTGTGTCATTTATGTTTGGTCCTGACCTAGACCGGCCTGTAACTATATCTATCTATCTATATCTATATATATATATTTTGATGCACAGGAAGTTCGTTTATTAATGGGAAGGCTGTATGCCAAAATCATCAGTATTAAAACAATAAAGACCTGAAATATTGCAGTTGGTGTGCAATGAATCTAAAATATATGAAAGTTTAATTTTATCATTACATTATGGAAAATAATGAACGTTTATCACAATATGCTAATTTTTTGAGAAGGACCTGTATATGTATATGTATATATTACATACTATATATATATATATATATATATATATATATATATATATATATATATATATATATATATATATATATATATATATATATATATACTGCAATATTTCAGGTCTTATTGTTTTAATACTGATGATTTTGGCATACAGCCTTCCCATTAATAAACGAACTTCCTGTGCATCAATATATATATATAGATATAGATAGATAGATATAGTTACAGGCCCGGTCTAGGTCAGGACCGCAACATAAATGACAATGTTTTTCAGGAAAAAGGAATAAGGACTCACCCCTACAGCTTCACGTGTGATTTACAGACAGGTTCATGAAGCTACAGGCCTAGATGTGAAGTGTAGGCTGGCCAAATGGTGGCTTGAAAGGACTTTATTATATTACCATTTTTGATAATTATGCAGCATTATAAAATAAGTCTCTTATGCTCATCAAGCCTGCATTTATTTGATCAAAACAGCAAAATTGTGAAATATTATAATAATAATCGTTTTCTATTTTAATATACTTTAAAATATAATTTATTCCTGTGATCAAAGATGAGTTTATCATCATTACTCCAGTCTTCAGGGTCACATGACCCTTCACTAATCATAGATTTGATATTTGCTTAATATTTTTTATAATCTGCTGTGATACTGATTATTTGAAAAAGTTAAACAGAACATCATGTAATATTTCACAATATTAGGCTACTGCTTTTTTCTGTATTTTTGATTAAATAAATGTGCTTGATGAGAATAAGAGACTTCTTGCAAAAAGATAAGAGTTAAAATATAGTATCCAAACTTTTCACACACACACACACACACACACACACACACACACACACACACACATATATTTATTTATTTATTTTTTATTTATTTATTTTTCTTTATATGACAGCAGATTTAACTCACAGAATTTTGAGCCATACAGATTAGTTCAAGACATAATAATGAAATATAAATGATAAACAATACCAACGTGAACTCAGGGAACATTACTTTGCTACACTCCAAACGTCTTAATTTTTTTAAAAAAGTATTTTGTTTATTACATGCAAAGTTTTTAATTTCAAAAGCATTTCTAAATTCAGTTCATATTTCTAACGAAATTCCAAGCCAAAATAACGAAATGGTAAAAAAAAAAAAACTTTGTTACCTTACCACCATGCAAATGCAAACATTTTGCTCTTTTAATTGTAATCATTGCTTGAATAACACATGTCTCCTTCCATTAAACATAATGGCTAGGCGGTGGCTGGGATACACATAATCCCAACATGGCATCATTTTGGACTGACTTATCACGAGTGGAAAAAATTTGGTGTGTGTGTGTGTGTGTGTGTGTGTGTGTGTGTGTGTGTGTGTGTGTGTGTGTGTGTGTGTGTGTGTGTGTGTGTGTGTGTGTGTGTGTGTGTGTGTGTGTGTGTGTGTGTGTGTGTGTGTGTGTGTGTGTGTGTGTGTGTGGACTGGTTACGGTATGGGGACAAAATGTCCCCACAAAGATGGCAATATCCAAATTTTTGTCCTTGTGGGGATATTTTTTGGTCCCCATGAGGAAAACATCTTATAAATCACAATAAGTGATGTTTTTGAAAAAGTAAAATGCAGCATGTCTCCTGTGATGGGTAGGTTTAGGGGCAGGGGCAGTGTAGGGGGATAGAAAATACGGTTTGTACAGTATAAAATGCATTACGCCTATGGAATGTCCCCACAAAACATGGAAACACAACATGTGTGTGTGTGTGTGTGTGTGTGTGTGTGTGTGTGTGTGTGTGTGTTTTCGGTTTATGGAAACGCTGTCATTTTGCAATAGGTTTTATCGACATTTAGAAAATATCTCAAAAGTTTTGTGCAAATCTGTAATGGAAACGCTCTGTGGCTGAGCTTGTTTAAGACTTGTTTATTTTTTCATTCTTGTGAAAAATTACTGGGTAGAGTGTGTTTTTATGGTATTGTTTGGAATGGTATCTTCTTGATACACTAAATTTCATGACGACTTTAACCTTTAGGTTTGTCATTGTTTTATTTTGTTATTGTCTCTGTCTTGCTTTGTTTATTTAATGTACCCCTGACTGTCTTTGTATTTCTTTAAAACCAATGAAAAAATACAGTAATGAAATGACGCAGTATTGATGTGCGCATGCCCAGTGCCCGTAGTTCTATCCCGATCTAGTGTTTCCCGTGCTGTGATGACATCACCATTTAACAAAATATACCGATTGGCTGCACACACGAACGTGCAATGGTGTCAGATTTCAGATTTATCCACTCTGGGAAATATCATTTTCATGCTCCCAAAAGGCGTGTGGACCCTCCGTTTGTTTTCTTTTGTCACGTCTTTCTTTTTTCAGATTCCCGTCATTTATCTCCTTGGTTACCTCACCAAAGAAACGCGTTCAGGAAAGGAAAGTGCCCCTTTCGATCGATCCGGGCACTTTCACTTTCTCTTCCAAAGGGGCGGGCTTTTATTTCGATTGGCTTTTTTGGGCTGAGTAGTCTTGAGAGAGAATTTGCCGTTGCCTGCTGAGCCTTCATGAGCCGATCGCTAAAGGACACTTATTCCCGTTTGTATTATTAGCAGTTCTCTCAAGGTGTTAGTCATTGACCTACAAGTAAGCCTGTTTGTCTTATTTTGGGGGTTTATTGAGATCATTATGAGTTATGATCTGCGTCACTCTCACATGAATCATGCCCAGCCGATGTTTGTGTTAGCTTAGCTTAATGATTCTGTTCGTCTTTATTGAGTTTTCTATGCTGTTGTTTTCATATGATGTGATTTCTGATCATGTGAGCTGTTTGGATGGAGTGTGTATCGCGTTAATGTACAATGTTATGCCTTAATGTCCTTATTTGGATTGTATATTTCACTGGAGGCTTATAGTTAGTATAGACCTATATGTATGTTAAGCTGTAAAGTTATTCACTATCTTTCTTATGTTTCAGACTAATGCCTCTACTGCCTGTAATAATCTGCAGCATATTCCTTTAATAATACATCATCTTAAACCTACTCACCTGTCTCCTCATCCTTTAATCAAACTGTGCTCTGAGGTTCCCTCATTTCATTACAAATCAGTCAAAGTCTATATAACATAGTGTGTGTTTACTAGTAAACACTATTACTATTAGACTTTACTTGTTAAGGCAAGGGGACCTTGGGGACAAATGTGGGCAAAATAATATATATATATATATATTTTTATTATTATTATTTTTTATTTTATTTTTTTTAACAAGGCTTGGCTAGTTTTTCTAAGTTTGTCACCTGAACACACAAAGAAGTTAATGACTCGATTCTACAATGTTAAGTGGTTGAAAAAAAAAAGTCCCTAATTGGTCCTTCGTGGACAAAAATGGGCCCCATAGGAATGAATGGGAAAAACTAGAATACTGAGGATTTTTTTATTACTTGTTCAATAAAAAATAATACATCCAAAACAATGCCAATCAAACATACACTTACATGAAGTGGTGAGTCTGTACAACATTTTCAATGTGGTAAACACTCACACACACACACACACACACACACACACACACACACACACACACACACACACACACACACACACCTTTTATTCACTGTGTCACTCACACATACAAAAACAAAGGATTGAAAGGATATTTGAGTTATTGTTAGGTTTATTGTTTATTTTTACCGGTTTGGTACCATTAACCTTTTTAAAATATTGAAATTTGATAATTTTGTCATAAAATTAATCATCTCCTTCTTGTCTTTTCCTTATTGCATGTATTTTTCTAAGCATGTTTTGGTATTTTTGTATAGTCTAACAACACAGAGGTCTTTTTTTAACTTGTGATAAAATCTAAAACTTATATATTTATAGCAGTTAAATTCCTTATAACATTGGTTTACTTTATTTCAGCCTATATGCAGCCATTGAGTACTATTATGCCATCTTGTGGCTTGATTTTCCTGTTTTTTTATAAAATTGATACCATTGTTGGTCACAAGATGTCACCAAAGTCACCACAATTTTAGATTTTAGTTTTGAGAACATACCAAAATGGTTTTTAAAAAACTTTTTAAAAGAATATTAAATGTAACATAAACATATGGTACTTCAAATTGTAAATGTAAATCAAATTTTTCGTTTCGTGAGAAAATCGTATCGCGAAATTAGTATCGTATCGCATCGTGAGTTGAGTGAATCGTTACATCCCTAATTTAACGATAATAATTCCTTAATAACATATTATATTAACTAATAGTGTAAATTAATGTGTTAATGACCAAAACGGGTCAAAGCCATGCATTTCAACTTCCAGTTTTCTGTATTTGCAAAGGTATCATATGCTATGATTTTACTTGTTGAGGAACTATTTACTAACTGTTAAGTAATATGACATTGAGGTTAGTTAATCTATTAATCATGTCGAATCTTCATTAGTTGCTGATGCAGTGATTATTAATAAATGGGTTAGTTCACCATTAGTAACACATTAACTCATTATTATCTGTGCATTAGTTAAGCATGAATTAATGCATATTAGTGCACCCGTATTGTAAAGTGCTAAAAAATTGATATAATATATAGGATTATATATAGGAAAAAGTGCTGATTTACACATTTGAATTATGATTAAAATTCATATCTCTGATGGTGTATTGTTTCTGCTTGATTTCCTCCATGTGACTGTCACACCTTCAAGACGCTTTCATAGAGGCTTTATCAAGCTGTTCACGTGACTGGGATATATCTGTAATACAGCATTAGGTAATCATTAGCTCATGCGGGTCATCGGTCAGTGTCTGATCATGTTTATTGAGTGTTGTGCACCAATCAGGAGCCTCCTCTCACAGGTAACAACAGGTAAACTGCATGAGGAGCATGAGGAGGTGACCGTAAATCTAAACGCTACGGCTGCTGTTCTCTGCTTTACTTTGGATGAAGTCTTCGCCATCTTTCATTTAAAGAGTGTGCTTTGTTAACGTTTTCTGCTGTTCTTGTTTTATAAGAAGCTTTATTATTGAGTCGCAGTCACTAAAGATCGAACTTTGACCTTCGACTGAGGTTTGGCCTTCCACATACAGGTAAGAAATCTCTCCACACGGACTCATGTACTCATGTACTCAAACTTTTTTTTTTACTTTTATCTAAAGTATAGTTTAATTAATTTGTTAATCCCTGTGGTAGAGCCATTCATTTAATCATAGTTTAATGTTATTTGCATTTAGTCAAACTGACGGAAACAGGTTTAAATAACATTCTGGCTCATGTAAAAAAACTGAATTAATTAAATATGGTACGGTTTCATTTATACGGAAGTCTTTAAGGAAAAATAAATATTTATAGCAAAATCAAAATGTAAGGTTTGAACAAAACTATAAATGTAATTTAAGAAAAAGCAATACATTTGGCAAGTATTTTTTTAAGTTGTTCCAAAGTTTTACTTTTATCTCAGTGTAGGTCAGCTAAAAAAAAGTTAATATTTAGGTCAATTTTATTGCAAGACTACACAAAGTTCAATGTTTGTATTTCACTGGCCTTACAGATTAATTCTGACGAACATGAAATCATTATTTATTTTTTGTGAGACAGAAGAAATCTGTGTAATTTCAGTTCTTGTTAACCAATTATTATTAGGCAGTGGCTATTTGCACTCAGTGAAAATAACATATTTTCTTAGCCATAAATGATATTTACACTAAGTGCAAATATCTGTAGATGATATTTACTAAGTGAAAATAGATTATATTTACACCATATAAAAGTAGCAGTTCTTTGCAATATATGTAAATAGTAATTACTTGTAATTTATACTAAGAGTATTGTTGCACATTAACAGGATGCAATAATAACAGAGTGTAAATTATTATTTTTATTTGAATTATTAAATGTATGCCGCCATAAAGGGGCAATAAAAGCACCGACCCGACCCTACCCAATAAATGCTTTTATTATTATTAAAGGCCCACTGAAATGAAGTTTTTTAGCTTCTAGTATGTCTATGTTGGCCTTAAGGTTATGAATAAGCTGGTACATTCCAAAACAATGACACAATTTGCATTCAGGAGTTATAAGCATTCAAAACTAACAGTCTCTCACTTCCGTCAAAACAAATCACAGATTTTGATGACATCATCGCAGATTTCACCCACTCATCAAATCTTCTGTCCAATCAAAAGCTCTTTAGAATCTGAAGCCCCGCCCCCTACACTATAAATAGACGCTGTGGCTGAAATCGGTCAGCTGTTCAAACATTTAGACATTTTTACATGGTGAAAAGCACATAGCACGCTGTAGTTGCGATAGGAAACGATTCAGTGTAAATATGCTTTCAGTCGAGGCGAATGAAGTTTGGTTTCCCATTAGTTTCACACACGCAGCACGCACACACACACACACACACACACACACACGGATCTGGTCTAAAGTTAGAATTGAGACACGAGAGCACAGTGCGGATTATATGCGCGAGACGGCGCAGACAACAAAACATATCGGACCCATTTGAATTCTGCACAGAATGCTGTATTTCAAAGTGATATGGAGGAGTTTATGATAATAAACGGTTAGAGGAAATGGCTTTACCAAACAGAAAGGCTCTAGACTAGTCAACTGAGGGACATATTAACGAAACGCTATTGGCTGTTTCAAAAAAGGGGAGGAGCTGCGAAGATCTAGAGCCGTTTGAAGGGAAATCACGTCAACACATTGAATAATGCAGCGCGTTTCAAAGCACTTCAGTGGGCCTTTAAACATTTTGTTTGGCACTTTACGTCCACATTTGGAACATTTTATTATGTTTTAATGAAAGTAGATGCCTTTCCAATGTGATATGTGATGAGAAAAGAGAGAAGAGCGAGCTCTGCAGAAGGCGGATTCGATCGTGTGTTGATCGCATCCAAACAGTGATCCATTAACCGTATGGTTTACTGTCTGCACCACTGAAAACATTAAATCACAAGTGGCTTTTATTAATCTGGTTTGGCCCAATCAGGCCCTGTTAGGCGAAGCTAGTGCGAATAGCACTTGCCAACAAGGCACACTATTTGCACTTAGGGTGAATAGACACTCCGATATTATTATTTTTACTTTTTTTTGCACCATGAAGGCTGTATCTAGGATGATGTTTTATATATATATTTATATATATATATATATATATATATATATATATATATATATATATATATATATATATATATATATATATATATATATATATATATATATATTTGTGCTACATAATTAGAAGGCCAGGCCAGAAAAAGTTACCTGTTTTTTTTTTTTTATATACATTGCGTTGTGCACATTTCACGACAGTTTCAAAGTGACATCATATTAGTGCGACCAGGAAGTATATAAGGGGCGCCTAGAGAACATGTCATCCACTTATTGTCGGAAAGGACTGTAATGGCAATGAGACGCAGTGTTACTGTCGTAACTCGCACTGCATCCTGAGATGGTATTGGGGAACAAAATAGCTAAAAAATGGCTGTGACAAAGCACAAAAAATTTAAGTTTCAACCAAAATGCCAAAAGAAAACACTTCACCCCTTCTGGTTACACACTAGGCTAGGGCTGTAGCTATCGATTATTTTAGTAATCGAGTATTCTACCGTTTGTTCCATCGGATAATAATTACTTTTTTCTTTATTAAAGAGCAATACTAAATATATAAGAGAAAATAAGACAGGTATCTTAAAATTAACATCTAATTTGTTTTCTTTTTAGAAAAGTTTTATTGCTGAAATTGCATACATAATAACTGAAAATAACCCATTTTAATGCATTCAATTGCCACATTCTAAATCTATTTCAATTTAGTTTAAAAAGTTCAGTCTAAAACTAAACCTACAGCCAATAAACCAAAATAATATTAATATAAATAGCAATCATGTATGTTTAAAGCTTAACTTTAAAGTTTCAGCATCAGTTCAGGCATGACAAGCCTTTACTGTCTTCTGAAGGCTGTGAGGCTTTTGTAAGAAGCAAAAAATATTGGACAGGAAGGAAACTTGAAATAAGAACAAGAGTACAGATGGTCATACTACGAGATGCTGTTAATAACAAACCATCCATCCGCACCCGATCATCATAAACTCAAATCCTCAGTGTAAGCGCGATGCTAACGTCACACATTATCTACACTGAAGTAGGTTGCTTTAAAACAAATCTTCTTTGGCGAAATTACACGTTTTAAATAACCCAAACGGGTTGACACCTCTACATGACCTCGCAAACGCGAGAGATGAGTTTGTGTTTAATTCAGATAAAGTAGCCTACATCGCACATACAGATCTACATTTTGAGCTAATCATATTCATCATTGTAACACAGCTTGTTTAATTAAGTTAGTAGCTATAAATATTGCTCGTATCTCCTCAGCTGCCGTGCGAACTTGTCGTATCCTGAAGCTCAACACACAGTCGTCTTCATTTAAAAATAGCGAGACTAAATGATATTAGCAGTGCTGATGCCACTCTCTCGCACTGCGGTCTTTGATCTCGACATGAGCTAAAAACGAAAGTTAAAGAGCGACACATTCATTGCGTTTTACCGTGAAATGAGTTCCGCGTCTTAATTAAAATCAACACATCAGTGATTTCTCTCATCCACCCGCAATTTTTGGGATGTTTACCCACCTGAACCGCGGATTTAACCGCAATCCGCGCATACTCCGAGTCCTTACACACAAAAAATATTTCTGCAACATCCGTGTGTAGTTAAATGAACTAAACGAAGCATCGAGGCAGATGATTTTGCCTCGAGGATTTTTTCAATTCGAGTAACTCGAGTTACTCGAGGAATCGTTTCAGCCCTAAACTAGGCTGTCAGTGACAGTACTCCCTACGGGAAGAGGAAGTGGCATCGTATAGTAACAGAAGACCTGTCAAAGGCCCCTCAAAGTCTTGGAACCAGCATCTTCACTAGGAAGGGGATCCTTTAAGGGAATATGGCCAGGGAGCCGAAAGGAGGCCCGTCACTTTTAAGGGGAGATTTTGTCGACCCCCAGAGATACCAGTCATGATCTATCTGGAGCTCGGGGGAGTAGAGGCTTCAGCAAAATGCTGTTTTTTTACTCGCTCAGTGAGAGTAAACCTATGGAGCACTCTATCAATAAGGACACACAGAGAGCCATACACATGAAATTGTAATCTAGCCTGGATTTGAATAGATGGGGCCGGACACATCAACTATCTGGTCTCTCAGATGAGCCTCCCTGAACATGGAGGTTTTGAAAAGTTCAGATTGCGAGATCGAGGAGAAAACACTCCTCTGTTCTGTCGTGTGTAGATGACTAGTGTTATAAGCTGGCATTGGTACTGTCAGTAAAATTGAGCAGCTGAATAACACAAAAACTATCCAACATAAATAAAACATAACTCAGCAGTTTTTAGGGTGTATGTTTAGTTATTTTCTTGCTCTTGGCCTGCAGTGAGAAGAATGATAGCTTGCCCTGATTCTGATCTTATTCCATACTTTTATTTCAGAGATGTCAGAGATCTGCTCCAGTCAAGATGATCCAGTGATCCGGATTCTTCTGATGGGCAGATATGGTTCTGGATCAAGCTCTTCTGGGAACACTATACTGGGAGACAAAAAGTTTAAAGTTAAGAAGCATGAGTCTGACGTTTGCCAGGGTAAAGCACAGATAGGACAGAAGCAGGTGCATGTGATTAACTCTCCCGATCCACTGGATCCAGATCTGAATAAAGAGCAGCTGGAGATGATGAAAGATCAGCTGGTCTCTCGATGTTCAGCAGGACTAAGTGCGGTTCTGCTCACCGTTCCTCTAGAGCAACCTCTGCACAATGAGGAAGAGATCCTGGAGTTCATTAAAGGTTTATTTGGTCCTGATGTTCAGAAGTACATCATGGTCCTTTTTACACGTGGAGATGAACTGGAGGATCTGGATGAACCACAGACCATTGAGGAATATCTACAAAGCAAAGATCATGCCGATCTCCAGCAACTGGTGACTGAATGTGGAGAACGGTTTCACTGTTTCAACAACAAGAGTAAATCAGAGAGTCAGGTACAAGAACTACTGCAGAAGATTGAAGGAATGATGATGAAGAACAGAGGAAAATTTACTTTGAAACAAATGAAGAGGCGCAACAGCAAAAGGGGATTTCCTGTCAATTGTAAGTTGTGTATATAGAGTTAAGCCCAACATTATTCATACCCTTGGTGAATAGGAGGAATGATCTCTGATCTCCAAACTCATCAGACATTATAGGAGAAGGCTCTTGGGAAAGGGAGGTTAAAATAAGTATTGAATAAAAGAGTATGATTAATTGTGAGCAATGTGTGTTAGAGAAAAAAAAATCATGATGAGGTTTCCCCCATTTAAAAGTATTAGCATCCAATGAAAGGTTCAATGTTTATCATTTATAAAAAATAAAAGATCAGGTTTAACAATGCAGAGTTATTTTCACAGCCTTCTTTGATCATATTTACCAAGGATATTAATAATTTTGGGCTTAAATGTATGTAAAGAAAAAGTATGTGAACCCCTGAGACTTGGTTTTCTGCAGTAATTTGCCATAAAATGTGATCTGATCCTCATCAAAGTTGATGACACACAAACAATTCAAATTTCTTTATTTGAACACACCTGTTAAACATTCACAGTGCTAGAGGAAAAGTAAGTAAATCCATAAAATTATTCCAATGAATGCATCCCAACGGTGAAGTAAGGTGGAGGGAACATCATGATTTGGGCTTGCTTTGCTGCTCAGGGCCTGGCCCACTTGATCGCCCGTAATCACAAAACATCTTAAGGCTAAAAGTACCTCCTAACATGAAGATTTACAATAATGGGTGTGTCAGTCCAAAGTTTAGGACTCCTACATTTTTGCTGTAAGAGTATTCCACAAAGCATTTTAGCACTAAAACTAGCTCATAAATCCCCGAAAGGAATCCTCTTGACTTCTCATAAGTCACTAAGACCAAATCACTAAACAATCCAAATGGATTTTGCCGTAATCCGCCTCAGCAATCCGCCCAAAGACACTGTTGAATTGAGTCAATAGCTATAGAGAGTGCTCAATGTTTTTTTCATACATCCAATACATATTTATAGATTTTAATGATGAAATGCCAAAAATAAAACTTTAATAAAAATATGTTAGATTACCTGTGGCAGTTGTTTTCAAAAGTTCACGCTCATAAATGATTGAATAGAGTTAAAGAATATAAGCGTACTAGGCGCGCTGTCTGAGGGGATCGAGGGCTCCGGGCTTCTGGCCCGTATCCCCAGCCGTGAGTGAGGAATGGGGTGGCGGAGGGATGCAGAAAACTGTGGAGGTAACTAGATCAGTCGGCTCTCGTCTGTGTATATACCTCCTGTCGCGATTAGATTACGCACTTTGCTTATAAAACATAATTTTCGCTTGAATTCTGCAATCTCTCGAGATGCAGACATGTTGACAATTATCTTAAAAGTTTAATTTAATAATTTGAATATAGCAACATGAAACCTCATTCAAAAAAATATTTCTATAATTAAATCGCTAACAGAGCCACTAGCCACCTTTCCATTACAGATTTGCGAAAAACGAAACTGAAAGATATTTTCTAAATGTCGCTAAAACCTATTGCGTAATGTCAGCGTTTCCATTAACCGATGTTTTGCGACTAAAACTTGTTTTTTCCCTCTCGTGATAAGTCATTCCAAAAATGATGCCACATTTGTTGGTAGGTTTACGTTTGTCCCAGTCACCGCACTAGCCATTATTATTAATGGAAGGAGACATAGGCGTGTTATTCAAGTATTGATTCAAATTTAAAGGATTAGTTCACTTTTAAATAAGCTTTTGCTGATAATTTACACACCTCCATGTCATCCAAGATGTCCATGTCTTTCTTTCTTCAGTCGAAAAGAAATTAAGGTTTTTGATGCAATCATTTCTCCATATTATGGACATCAATGGACCCCAAACGGTTACAGGTCCAAATGACAGTTTCAGTGCAGCTTCAAAGGGCTTTAAACCACACCAGACGATGAATAAGGGTCTTATCTAGCGAAAAGATAGGTCATTTAAAAAAAATAAAAAAAGTTAAAGTTTTATAAGCACAAATGTTCACCTTGCTCTGTTCTGTGATATCCGATGTTCTGTGATATCCGATGTTCGTTGAAAAGGTCACACTTGTCGTAGGCGGAAGTACAGAGTCAGTGTTTTCAAATGTGGGGAAAAGGGTTTAAAGCCCTCTGAAGCTGCACTGAAACTGTCATTTGGACCGTGAGCCGTTTGGGCTCCATTGAGTCCATTAAAAGTCCTGGAATGTTTTCATCAAAAACTTCATTTCTTTTCGACTGAAGAAAGAAAGACATCTTGGATGACATGGGGGTGTGTAAATTATCAGCAAAAGTTTATTTAAAAGTGAACTAATTATTTAAGGAGCGAAATGTTTGAATTTGTGGTAACTCAATGTTTTTTTGTTTGTTTTTTTACCATTTTGTTATTTTGCCGTGGAATTTTATTTGTTGGAAATATGAACTGAATTTAGAAATGCTTTTGAAATGAAAAACTTTGTGTTTAATAAACAGAATAACTTTTTAAAATGAAGACAGCGTTTGGAGTGGAGACGAGTGCATGCACAATAATCCGTTCCCTTAATCCTTTGTTGTTATTGTGAGTGTACACAAATAAAAGTAGACAGTTTATAGTTAATAATTATGTCTTCATATCTAATTAGAATTATTTGTGTCATCAGCTCAAGCACATTATGTTTGTATATTGTTGTGACTTAAATGAGGATCAGATCACATTTTAAAATCAGTTGATTCCCAGTGGTTCACATACTTTTTTTGCTACTATATATTTGCCATTGCTTACTTTAATAATAAAGACATATAGTGATTTTTTTATTAAGTGTACTTCACTCGTTTGCTGCACTGGTCATATGGGAAGAATACGTGTTGCATTACTGATTTGGTTTGATCTATAGTTTCAGGAAAATTTCCAGATGAGATTCTTGAAAAGAAAGACCAGATCAGACTGGTTCTGCTGGGAAAAACTGGATGTGGGAAAAGTGCCACTGGAAATGCCATCATCGGCAGAAATGTGTTCAAATCTTCAGCCAGCTCAACCTCTCAGACGAAACAGTGTAATTTAGAAACTGCAGTGAGGAACGGTAAAGAGATCTCAGTGATCGACACGCCTGGACTTTATGATACTGAACTCAGTGAAGATGGGATTAAAACTGAAATAGTCAAATGTGTAACCTTCGCTTCTCCCGGACCGCACGCTTTCATTATCATCATTAGAGTGGGTCGATTCACTGAGGAGGAGAGAAACACAGTGCAACATCTCAAAAAAGTGTTTGGAGAACAGATAATAAAATACACCATGATCCTCTTCACATACAAAGATCAGTTAGAGAAACAAAATAAAACCATTGAGCAGTATCTAGAGGAAGGTGATCCAGATCTCAAAAAACTTGTAGAGAGTTGTGGAAACAGATTCTTCTGTCTGGACAATGAGTCTGCCAGTTTCCCAGAGATCAAAGATCTGCTCAGTAAAATAGAGACGATGATGGAGGAGAATGGAGGGACGCACTTTACAAGTGACATGTTTGATGAAACAGAGAAATGCATTCAGGAGATTATGAAGCAGAAACTGGATGAGAAGGTGAAGCAGTACACACAGGAGCACAAACGGCTCACTAATACAGAGTGGAAGAAAATATACTGGCAGGTAGTTGACCAGTCGCGACGAGAAGCGGAGCTATCTTTCTCTGATAGAAATGTGCATCTCCTGGGGAAGACCAGTGAGGAGGGAGCGAGTGACACAAGGGACGATGAGCACAAAACAACCAGTCGTTTAATGTCAGTGATAATTGCATTCAGAGAGAGGATGTGTGTGATTCAGTGAAAAACCACAATGATCAGACACTAGGGCATCAATACAACGTCCGGGTTCAGTTCAGTTCAATAACTCTGTAAAGTTCATCAATTATGAAACAAATTTGATTCAACTATAAAGCATGAGGCAATTATTCAGCTCAAATCAGTTCAAGTTTTGATCTGTCAGTGATAGTGCCCTCAAACCAATGATTTACAGAATATTAAACCCCAAATAATCAACTCTATCAGGTGGCAGAAATGGAGAAAAAAAATCCCAGGGAGAAACCAGTTTGATACCCAGTTTGCGTTGGACTGTTCACTACACATTTTGTTTATTCTTTATTTACTCAAACCTTAATATCTTGGCTCAGGATGGTTGTAGTTCCTTGAAACAAAAACTGATCTTTAGAGCACATGATATTTCACGCAATCAACTTGTGGACTACATGTGATGGACTGACCCTTGAGAGAAACTCTTTGATGATGGATCTGAATACTGATTCGCTTTAGTGTGAAATGAGTTGAACATGCTTCAATCTGAGCTGAAGTGGAACTCAGATGGGGAAGATCGTCTTGACATTCAAAGACCAGCTAAAGAAGGAATATAAAACTGTTTCTGCAGAATGATTGAGATCTTCAATCCCTCATACGAAATCAATTATTTTAATCGACAAAGATCTGCTTAGTAAAATAGAGATGATGTTGTAAGGGATGTACTTTAATGATGTGTTTAAGCAGAGAATGCATTCAGAGGAACAAACTGAGGAAGAAGTTAAGCTTAGTAGACGTCTCTATGTGTTGAAGAGCATTTGATCATGACTGATGAAATCCTAATAGCTCTAGCCAGAGTTAAAGGATGTAGCAGACGTCTACAGAGTCTAATCCAAAGCAGTGTGTGCTTTCTACTTCAGAAAACATGGAGTACAACAGTACAACCGCTGAAAAAAAAAGACTTAATATCTACTACAAATATTTCTTCCTTAACTTTCAGGACTTCATAAAGTGATTTCCAGCAGTGCTCACACACTTGTTCAGTGAGATCAACAGGTCAGTTGTGGGTGTTTATAGCTGAATGACGGCCTTCAAATATGTGAAAAGTTGCTTCTTGGCATTTGCCGATAAAAGAACATCTGACTAACAGTGTTCTGGTGTTTCTGTCTTTGTTCTCGAGCCTCTTTAGGAAGACACTTATGTTTGAATGCTTTTGATACACATGCAGAAAGAGTTACTCAAACACCTATCTTGGAGTATTTTGGCTGTATAAAAATGATCTTAAAGGGGTTATGACATGAGGAATCAAATTTCTTGATATTTTGACAGCACTGCTCTGCAGGCAATTCATGTTTTTATGATATTGAAGATGAATGAGTCTTCTAAGCACCTGATATTGGACCAGTGATTAGGGTCCTTACAGGAGGGTAACTGATCAAGGCACACAAGGACACAGACAATGACTGGAAATGATGTATTTTGTTTATGTTACCGGCCTCAGACCTAGGGGATATCCGGGCAGGGAGCAAAGGATACACAGGCAGTGTGCACTGTGAAACCGTGAATAAATCTGGGAAAAAGACGAGAGGACAAAAGTTATGTCTTTCCACAGCGGCAGTCAGTTTATTACTGAAATCAGTTCTCTTTCAGTCCTTTAAATTCTGAAACACAATTAAACATTTCAGAGCTTCAGCACTCTCAAAGTGCATTTGAAGAGCTCTTTTCCAAAACGCCAAATAAAAAATCTTAGTTTATCATGCGATTTTGCCGTGTACTGAACCTAATCTCAATCTTTGGTGCCAAATCGCTATATTTCCTTGTTTAAATGTACTGCAAGATGAAGTTTCTATCCAAACCGTTTTAAGCACTAAGCCTGTTTTTAGCCTAAATGCGATATATCCACCTTTCTCATCTTGAGCCCCTGCCCCTTTGAAAGTGAAAGTGCCCTTTTCGATCTCGCTGCGGTGCCCCCGCAAACGGCATCCCGGCTGGAACAAAATCCTAAGCTAAAATTTTTCATAGATTTCAAGTTGTTCAATTTATACAGGAACCTCAATTTATAGCAGTCCTGAAATAGAGTAACATGCAGACCGGGGGAAAGCCTCAGTGCTTGATGAGGCTTCATTTGCCCATCCCTAGCAAAAGGTCACACACAGACAGTACTTCAGTAGCCAAGAAACCAGAGAGAACGGTCAGAAATGCAAAGTGAAGTCTTGCAACAAACAAGACTTCACAGTGAATGACAAAGTAAATATTTCTTTATATAGGCTAAACAGGTGTCTAGTGTGAACACGCAGCTCGAGCATCCTCAAAGCTGTCCTTGTGTTTTGTGTGCGGGGCACGACGTTCGGATCCCAGCACTTCGGTCTAGTTTGGGTTTCGGTTTTAGCCTGGATGCCAGCCGAATTTAGCCCCGCCCACAACATTTTTTGCTCGGGCAATTCGGTCTGGACTCGATCCATAGAGAAGTTATTATGCCCGGACAGAAACTGTTCGGACCAATGAGATCATCAGGGCGGGCTTTAGCCGATGATGGACAGATGATCAACAGTAACGTAATCATCCACGTCATCAAAGGCGCTTTGGGTTGAGTTTGCTCTTATCCTAAACGGAGAACTTGTTCGTATATGCATTCACCTTCACTATTTCTCTCAGAAACGATGATCGTGTTGGGAAGTACTCTGTGTATCCTTAAATTATTTTATTACAATACTGGCAAAGATCGTTTACACTCATCTTTTCTTCTAAGGTTACTTAATCCAGCGTGCAGACAGGGTTGCCACGTTTTTTTGCAATGTCGCGCAATTGCTACTCAAAACTATAGCCCAAAACAATAACTTTCCGGGGGGTTCTCCAGAAAAAAATGGCGTTTGGTTGGCAAAATATGTTATATTGGAAAGGTTGCCTGCTAAAATTCGCATTCCTGGGTTTATATAATCTCATAATTGGGGTCGCTTCAACCCGCGGACATGGAGCAAAACACGGACTTGGCAACAGTGCAGTTGAGTTCTGCTGACATTTGACAACTAATGTTACGCGTCGCTCCAGTGCTCTGATTGGTTGTGGGTCTATCCAATTGAGGTCTTTCCTGGCTCGGTTGAAACACGCCCCATAATCACAGCCCAATGGAGCGGTACCAGACTCATATTCTGACTAGAATCGAGGATGACCACGCCAGGCTATTTCGGTTTTGTGTTGGGGTTTGGACATTCATGCTCTGTGTGATTGTTTTCTGTCGTGAGCGCATGTCGTGTGAGTGTGCACTTTTCGGTCCGTGTGTGTTGTGTCCTGTAAAACACACGGTTTGTGTTTTCATCGGCTGATGTTTTTCACTGGCTGTGTGCTTTCATGTTTTGTGTGAACATGCAGCTGAGTTCTCATTAGCTGCATGTTCATGTCACGTTTGGTGTGAGCACATGTCTTTTTAAAGTCCCTGTAAAGTCTAAATTAAAGTCTAAATGTTCTGAGTTTCCCACACCACACATAAATGTTTTAACAACCTAGCCAAATTTGAATCATTAAAAAATCCGCTAAGTACATAAAATATCTTATTGAAATCTTGAAAAAATAAGCAGCATTCTCTGCTCTCAAACGCTGATCGGCGCTGAAACCACACCCACTCGCAGGAAAGCGGCCGTAAACACACAAGACAACAACACTCGAGTACAACTCACGAGTCACGACGCCACCAGATGAAGGTCGGGGCGGGAGATAGTCGGTTCGGCCCCATTCTGCAGCGGATTATTAGTAATAATAATAATAATACATTTTATTTATAATGCACTTTTCTTAAACCCAAAGCGCTACAATAAAATAACAATAATACAACCAAAAATAAAATACAAGAAAGACAAGAAAAACAACTATAGCAATACAACAATGATTAAAGAAAAACAGTTTTAAACAAATGTGTCTTAATCAACTTTTTAAAATGACCCAGCGTTGGTGCATTTCTGATGGGCAGAGGAAGCACATTCCATAGCTTGGGTGCTTTGTATGAAAAGGCTCTTTCCCCCATGGTCTTTAGTTTACATGAAGGCTGACAAAGTGATAGAGAGTTAGCAGAGCGAAGAGAGCGTGATGGAGTATAAGGACTGATGAGGTCACAAAGATACTCAGGTGCAGTCCCATGAAGTGCCCTGAACGTTAAAATAAGAATTTTAAAATCAATTCTCATATTTATGGGAAGCCAGTGTAATTGTGAAAGAACAGGAGGAGAAGTACGAGTGAGCACACGAGCGCCAGAGTTTTGAATATACTGAAGCTTGTTCAACGATTTAGCTGGAAGACCAGAGAATAAGGCATTACAGTAATCTAACCTAGTTGTAATAAAGGCGTGTATAAGCTTTTCTGTGTCTGCAAAAGAGAGAAAAGGTCTCAGGCGAGCTATATTTCTCAGATGGAAAAATGCAGTTTTGGAGATGTGTTTTATGTGTGCTTCAAATGTTAATTGTGGATCAAAAATCACACCAAGATTTCGCACCTGAGAAGTAGGGATTTTCATGCATGAATCAACAATCAAACTGATCTGCTCGGCTTTACGAGTAGCCGCCACTGTACCAATCTGCATTAATTCAGTTTTGGAGCCGTTCTGCTTCAGGAAGTTATTCTGCATCCAAACACTGATCTCTGTTAGACAGTTACGCAAAGCTATTAATGAGCAATGAACATCAGGGCTAGTGGTGATGTAAATCTGCGTATCATCCGCATAGCAGTGATACCCAAGACCATGTTTCCTGATGATCTCCCCAAGTGGAAGCATATAAATGTTAAATAAAACTGGACCCAGCACTGAACCCTGAGGAACTCCCTGTTGAACAGGCAATCCCAGTTGTTGCCGATGAAAGTTTGTAAAACTATCCGGTGTAAAGACACTGCAGAGGCAGGTGCTGGTGGTGATCCTCAGCTCTCCATCAAGGTAGCTGTTCACTAAATTAATCCACCTCTTCTTGAGATCGTCTTTTTTTGTTTTGTAGGCTGTTTTGTAAGTTGTAGCTGTAGTAACTAACGGTACTGACAGTAACTTGCAATCTAGCGGGTGAACTGATGCGAAATTGTGACTGTGCTCTAGCTATGGGGGAAGGGCCATATGTGCTCTAGTTATGGGGAGGGGCCATATGTGCTCTAGTTATGGGGAGAGCCATATGTACTCTAGTTATGGGGAGGGGCCATATGTGCTCTAGTTATGGGGTAGGGGCCATATGTACTCTAGTTATGGGGAAGGGCCATATGTGCTCTAGGTATGGGGAGGGGCCATATGTGCTTTAGTTATGGGGAGGGGCCATATGTACTCTAGTTATGGGGGAGGGGCCATATGTGCTCTAGTTATGGGGGAGGGGCCATATGTACTCTAGTTATGGGGGAGGGGCCATATGTGCTCTAGCTATGGGGAGGGCCATATGTGCTCTAGTTATGGGGAGGGGCCATATGTACTCTAGTTATGGGGGAGGGGCCACATGCCAAGCGGCTCCAGTGCGTCATCAAGCCACCGTTTTAACCCCGCCCAAAAACACAGCAATGGTGAAAACCTTCTTAACGGTCTAACTTCTGAATTCAGTACTACATAGTTCACAGTCTTTGTTATGTGTTTCAACAGTACATTTCTAATGTGTTTAGAAACAAATCTCAGAATTGCCTTTACAGGGACTTTAAGTGTTTCTCATGTCCAGTGATGGGAATAATGGCGTTATAGATAAACGGCGTTACTAACGGATTTTTTTTTTCAGTAACGAGTAATCAAACAAATGACTGTTTCTCCCGTTACAACGCCGTTAGCGTTACTGAGAAAAAGACGCGGCGTTACTATAATTGAGCTGACTGAAGCGGTTTGCATCCGAATAGGCTCTGTCAGTCGGACCTGCAATGCTTTTCTTCCTCTGGTTGGTGTGTGTGTGTGTGTGTGTGTGTGTAGGCGTGCATGCCATGCATGTTGGGGGTGGGTGGGGTAGTACACATAACTGATGATGATTGGTGGGTGAGAGACAAGGTTGAGGTTGATAGGTTGAGTTCACACACACACACACACACACACACGCACACGCATATGCACAGTCAGCGATGGCAAGTCTAAAGACTTCAAAGGTAGCTTTGCAAACTGGAAATATAAGCGCATGTAACACAGGTTAGACTCCTGCTATATGAGAAACAGGAAGAAAAGAATATAATTTCTAAATAATTATAATTCTAACAAAATGCAAAAAGAACAAATAAAATGTTGCTTAAAATCATTGCAATTTTATATAATAATATAATAAGTAATAAAATGACTAAATGCTGAAATGATATATTCAGTTCAAACTGCGACAGCGCGTGACGTCATGGAGACGAGGCGGAAGCAGTGAGAAGCGCACGCATTGCTGATCGCGAGCGGCGAGCAAGAGAAAAACAAGATCAATCTGAGGCAAATATCTAAATAATCCTTTCTAATATCTGGATAATATGATATATATTATGCTGTAGACCTGTTATTTGATTATATTGGGTTATTTTTAGAACGAGATTGAGATTGTTGATATTTCCACTGACGATCGCTGATTGAGAACCGCTGTAAAATCCAATGCGGGTGGTAAATGCACATGAAACCCCGGATTTGGTGAGTTTTAAGTAATATTGTTCACTTTACTGAAAACTGAATGTTATATTTGTTTATTGAAGGTTTTGAAATGTTTCTAAAGTGTTTAAAGTGTGAAATAGTCACGGAAGAAATGTAAAAGGTGATAAAATATTCCAATTAAGCACTTAAATGTTATATGGTCCAAAATGACATATTCTGGTATGTTCTATATGTGATGCCTAGAGAAAAAAGGAGTAACGTTATTTTAATACTATTTTCATACATATGCATGGTTGATTGATGAATGTAAAGCATGTATTGCGTTGTTCTAAAAGAAATAGTGTGTAAATGTTTATGATGCTTAAGACGCTGTTTGTGTGAACAGGTCAGGTTTTTTTGTGTGATTGGACGAACCCTTTAACATCGAGATGGCGAACCTACCCAACCCGAACCCCAGTAACTTGAGGAAAACGCAATCAGAAGATTCCGGTAGCACCTTCTACTAAGCAGGTGGAATCCATTTTTCATTGCGTACATTCTGATCGGAGGGATCAGATCTTTTTCCTTGACGTTGATCGTTTTTGCACTATTGACTGTCACAATAAAACTTTTCTACATCAAGAGACTTTGCACACACTAACATATTTTTGCACTTTGCGTGACAACGAACATTTCAATCGAGAAGTTTTGATTTTTATATTTTTGGAGAATTTAATTGTTTTAAATTGTTTTGATTTGTCTATTGTGATTTGATGTAATTTATTTTCCCTTATATTTTATTTTAATTTGGGTTAATCATTTTTATGAGTAGGACCTAAAACCCCAAAATACCAAAAGCTCTTATTAAACTAAAAGTTAGTGAATCTAAATATCTATAAACTAAAATTAGAAACTAAACAACTAAGATATAACTAAAAATACTAGAAGTAAATAGGAGAAAGCTATTTAAATAGTGAACAGAGCTCAAAAGATATCTAAAAGAACAACACGGGATTGAAGAGAACAATTGTTTCATTTTATTTTTATTTCATTGTTGTTGTGATTGTTACATTTGTTTTTATATATATTTTTTGCACTAATCAAAATACATATTTACATTCATTGCCTGTGTCTTGAGTGCCTTGATTCTTACCCTCCTGTAACCGAACCTAGACACTGGTCCAATATCAGGTGCTTAGAGCGACCTGTCACTGTAGCATAGCCACCAAACTAATTGTTACACGCAACTTTTCCGTTGTTGAGGTGAAAGGTAAGAATGTTTATGTAACGTGCAACTTATGCTCAGGTAGAACGAGTCTCTCCACGTCGGTGGAAAGTAATTCTAATCTAATGAAGCACCTCACATCATCACATGCCGCCACAAAATGAGTGGATAAAAACCCATGTGATAACGCTCCACTACCAAAGTAGTAATATAGTGCTGATAATATTTACACTATGTTGAAGCCATTTGTGTGTAATTATATATTTGTCCATTGGGTGGCGCTCTGGTGTGAGACGTTAAAGGCAATGGAGTAATGAGACACAGGTGGGCTGGTAGTGGGGAAGCACAGTTTTTGACCGCACAGCAGAGCGAACAGAACAGCGCATTGCAGAGTATGTGCAAAGGGGACTATGCTTGTACAAGGTATAGACTTGTGATTTGTATTCTGAAAACTTGAATGACACAACAGGAAGCTTACTGGTAGTGATGGGCAGACCGAGGCTTCCTGAAGCACTGAAACAGAAGCAAGTGTGCCAGCTCGAAACAACACCGACACCCGTCTCCATTACGCCATCTAGTGGTGACTTACATGTATTGATCTGAAATAACCGTGACAGTGATCTGTTAAAATAATAGTTTTTAACATCTGTCTGACAACTTGGTTTTGTAACCTGTAGCCTCCTTGTTGTTTTTTGTCATGAAAAATTAAGATTAATAAAATTAATACAGCCACAATGTGTCACAGTTGCTACATTACATGTTTATTAAAAAAATATATAAATCTCTCTGCTGTTGAAGGACTTAACCGACTTCTTTTACATATAATTTCTCCAGCCTTTGAAAAAATCCTCTGACACGAGACACTTGTTGCTGGCATGCACAAATATTTTTTAGCAAGTACATACAAATGAGTGTAAATGCTCTCTCTTACCAATAAATTAATGGATCA
This sequence comes from Gobiocypris rarus, assembly GCA_023029165.1. Taxonomy (NCBI): domain Eukaryota; kingdom Metazoa; phylum Chordata; class Actinopteri; order Cypriniformes; family Gobionidae; genus Gobiocypris; species Gobiocypris rarus. The sequence continues at coordinate 46,300,197 of CM040934.1, forward strand.
TGCGTTCTGGGCAAAAATGCACTCTTGAGGTATCTTTTCACTTCTACTGTTGCAAATCATACATCTCACTTTATTTGGTGTTTCCAAATGGAAATACTCTCACACCACAGATGTACGGCATCTCTTATGTGGAGCCTCCATCTATATATCACCTATGAATATATATATCTATCTATGTAATTCTATATCTTATGCTGTGCAATCCGTCACTGTCTAACTTAGCCTATATGAACGTGTCACTATATCTATCCTAACTATCTGTCTATACCTATCAGTCAATATATCTCATTTAAATCTAGCCTAAATATAACTAACCAAAGCGCACTATAAATCTCACTCCTATCACAAAATCACTGCTATCACAAAACCCAGAGGTGAAGATGCACTTCACTTTTAAACCGTGGGAATGAGGTTCATACAGATGTGTGACTGTGGGAATGAGGTTCATACAGATGTGTGACTGTGGGAATGAGGTTCATACAGATGTGTGACTGTGGGGAATGAGGTTCATACAGATGTGTGACTGTGGGAATGAGGTTCATACAGATGTGTGACTGTGGGGAATGAGGTTCATTCAGATGTGTGACTGTGGGAATGAGGTTCATACAGATGTGTGACTGTGGGAATGAGGTTCATACAGATGTGTGACCGTGTGGAATGAGGTTCATACAGATGTGTGACCGTGGGGAATGAGGTTCATTCAGATGTGTGACTGTGGGGAATGAGGTTCATTCAGATGTGTGACTGTGGGGAATGAGGTTCATACAGATGTGTGACTGTGTGGAATGAGGTTCATACAGATGTGTGACTGTGTGGAATGAGGTTCATACAGATGTGTGACTGTGTGGAATGAGGTTCATACAGATGTGTGACCGTGGGGAATGAGGTTCATTCAGATGTGTGACTGTGGGAATGAGGTTCATTCAGATGTGTGACTGTGGGAATGAGGTTCATACAGATGTGTGACTGTGTGGAATGAGGTTCATACAGATGTGTGACTGTGTGGAATGAGGTTCATACAGATGTGTGACTGTGTGGAATGAGGTTCATACAGATGTGTGACTGTGGGGAATGAGGTTCATTCAGATGTGTGACTGTGTGGAATGAGGTTCATACAGATGTGTGACTGTGGGGAATGAGGTTCATACAGATGTGTGACTGTGTGGAATGAGGATCATACAGATGTGTGACTGTGTGGAATGAGGTTCATACAGATGTGTGACTGTGTGGAATGAGGTTCATACAGATGTGTGACTGTGGGGAATGAGGTTCATACAGATGTGTGACTGTGTGGAATGAGGTTCATACAGATGTGTGACTGTGTGGAATGAGGATCATACAGATGTGTGACTGTGTGGAATGAGGTTCATACAGATGTGTGACTGTGTGGAATGAGGATCATACAGATGTGTGACTGTGTGGAATGAGGTTCATACAGATTTGTGACTGTGTGGAATGAGGTTCATACAGATGTGTGACTGTGGGAATGAGGTTCATACAGATGTGTGACTGTGTGGAATGAGGTTCATACAGATGTGTGACTGTGTGGAATGAGGTTCATACAGATGTGTGACTGTGTGGAATGAGGATCATACAGATGTGTGACTGTGGGAATGAGGTTCATACAGATGTGTGACTGTGTGGAATGAGGTTCATACAGATGTGTGACTGTGTGGAATGAGGTTCATACAGATGTGTGACTGTGGGGAGTGAGGTTCATACAGATGTGTGACTGTGGGGAATGAGGTTCATACAGATGTGTGACTGTGGGGGAGGTTCATACAGATGTGTGACTGTGGGAATGAGGTTCATACAGATGTGTGACTGTGGGAATGAGGTTCATACAGATGTGTGACTGTGGGAATGAGGTTCATACAGATGTGTGACTGTGGGGAATGAGGTTCATTCAGATGTGTGACTGTGTGGAATGAGGTTCATACAGATGTGTGACTGTGGGGAATGAGGTTCATTCAGATGTGTGACTGTGTGGAATGAGGTTCATACAGATGTGTGACTGTGGGAATGAGGTTCATACAGATGTGTGACTGTGGGAATGAGGTTCATACAGATGTGTGACTGTGTGGAATGAGGTTCATACAGATGTGTGACTGTGTGGAATGAGGTTCATACAGATGTGTGACTGTGGGAATGAGGTTCATACAGATGTGTGACTGTGGGAATGAGGTTCATACAGATGTGTGACCGTGGGAATGAGGTTCATTCAGATGTGTGACCGTGTGGAATGAGGTTCATACAGATGTGTGACCGTGGGGAATGAGGTTCATACAGATGTGTGACTGTGTGGAATGAGGTTCATACAGATGTGTGACTGTGTGGAATGAGGTTCATACAGATGTGTGACTGTGGGGAGTGAGGTTCATACAGATGTGTGACTGTGGGGAATGAGGTTCATACAGATGTGTGACTGTGGGGAATGAGGTTCATACAGATGTGTGACTGTGGGAATGAGGTTCATACAGATGTGTGACTGTGGGAATGAGGTTCATACAGATGTGTGACTGTGGGGAATGAGGTTCATTCAGATGTGTGACTGTGTGGAATGAGGTTCATACAGATGTGTGACTGTGGGGAATGAGGTTCATTCAGATGTGTGACTGTGTGGAATGAGGTTCATACAGATGTGTGACTGTGGGGAATGAGGTTCATACAGATGTGTGACCGTGTGGAATGAGGTTCATACAGATGTGTGACCGTGTGGAATGAGGTTCATACAGATGTGTGACCGTGTGGAATGAGGATCATACAGATGTGTGACTGTGTGGAATGAGGTTCATACAGATGTGTGACTGTGGGGAATGAGGTTCATACAGATGTGTGACTGTGGGGAATGAGGTTCATTCAGATGTGTGACTGTGTGGAATGAGGTTCATACAGATGTGTGACTGTGGGAATGAGGTTCATACAGATGTGTGACTGTGTGGAATGAGGTTCATACAGATGTGTGACTGTGTGGAATGAGGTTCATACAGATGTGTGACTGTGGGAATGAGGATCATACAGATGTGTGACTGTGGGAATGAGGTTCATACAGATGTGTGACTGTGGGGAATGAGGTTCATACAGATGTGTGACTGTGTGGAATGAGGTTCATACAGATGTGTGACTGTGTGGAATGAGGTTCATACAGATGTGTGACTGTGGGGAGTGAGGTTCATACAGATGTGTGACTGTGGGGAATGAGGTTCATACAGATGTGTGACTGTGGGGAATGAGGTTCATACAGATGTGTGACTGTGGGAATGAGGTTCATACAGATGTGTGACTGTGGGGAATGAGGTTCATTCAGATGTGTGACTGTGTGGAATGAGGTTCATACAGATGTGTGACTGTGGGAATGAGGTTCATTCAGATGTGTGACTGTGTGGAATGAGGTTCATACAGATGTGTGACTGTGGGAAATGAGGTTCATACAGATGTGTGACTGTGGGGAATGAGGTTCATACAGATGTGTGACTGTGTGGAATGAGGTTCATACAGATGTGTGACTGTGTGGAATGAGGTTCATACAGATGTGTGACTGTGGGAATGAGGTTCATACAGATGTGTGACTGTGGGGAATGAGGTTCATACAGATGTGTGACCGTGGGGAATGAGGTTCATACAGATGTGTGACCGTGGGGAATGAGGTTCATTCAGATGTGTGACCGTGTGGAATGAGGTTCATACAGATGTGTGACCGTGGGAATGAGGTTCATTCAGATGTGTGACCGTGTGGAATGAGGTTCATACAGATGTGTGACTGTGTGGAATGAGGTTCATACAGATGTGTGACTGTGTGGAATGAGGTTCATACAGATGTGTGACTGTGGGGAATGAGGTTCATACAGATGTGTGACTGTGTGGAATGAGGTCCATACAGATGTGTGACTGTGGGAATGAGGTTCATACAGATGTGTGACTGTGTGGAATGAGGTTCATACAGATGTGTGACTGTGTGGAATGAGGTCATACAGATGTGTGACTGTGTGGAATGAGGATCATACAGATGTGTGACTGTGTGGAATGAGGGTCATACAGATGTGTGACTGTGGGGAATGAGGTTCATACAGATGTGTGACTGTGGGGAATGAGGTTCATTCAGATGTGTGACTGTGTGGAATGAGGTTCATACAGATGTGTGACTGTGTGGAATGAGGTTCATACAGATGTGTGACTGTGGGGAATGAGGTTCATACAGATGTGTGACTGTGTGGAATGAGGTTAATACAGATGTGTGACTGTGGAATGAGGTTCATACAGATGTGTGACTGTGTGGAATGAGGTTCATACAGATGTGTGACTGTGGGGAATGAGGATCATACAGATGTGTGACTGTGTGGAATGAGGTTCATACAGATGTGTGACTGTGGGAATGAGGATCATACAGATGTGTGACTGTGTGGAATGAGGTTCATACAGATGTGTGACTGTGGGGAATGAGGTTCATACAGATGTGTGACTGTGGGAATGAGGTTCATTCAGATGTGTGACTGTGTGGAATGAGGTTCATACAGATGTGTGACTGTGTGGAATGAGGTTCATACAGATGTGTGACTGTGGGGAATGAGGTTCATACAGATGTGTGACTGTGTGGAATGAGGTTCATACAGATGTGTGACTGTGGGGAATGAGGTTCATACAGATGTGTGACTGTGTGGAATGAGGTTCATACAGATGTGTGACTGTGTGAATGAGGTTCATACAGATGTGTGACTGTGGGGAATGAGGTTCATACAGATGTGTGACTGTGTGGAATGAGGTTCATACAGATGTGTGACTGTGTGGAATGAGGTTCATACAGATGTGTGACTGTGTGGAATGAGGTTCATACAGATGTGTGACTGTGGGAATGAGGTTCATACAGATGTGTGACTGTGTGGAATGAGGTTCATACAGATGTGTGACTGTGGGGAATGAGGTTCATACAGATGTGTGACTGTGGGGAATGAGGTTCATACAGATGTGTGACTGTGGGGAATGAGGTTCATACAGATGTGTGACTGTGGGAATGAGGTTCATACAGATGTGTGACTGTGGGAATGAGGTTCATACAGATGTGTGACTGTGTGGAATGAGGTTAATACAGATGTGTGACTGTGGGGAATGAGGTTCATACAGATGTGTGACTGTGGGGAATGAGGTTCATACAGATGTGTGACTGTGTGGAATGAGGTTCATACAGATGTGTGACTGTGGGAATGAGGTTCATACAGATGTGTGACTGTGTGGAATGAGGTTCATACAGAGACGTGTGACTGTGTGGAATGAGATTCATACAGATGTGTGACTGTGTGGAATGAGGTTCATACAGACGTGTGACTGTGGGGAATGAGGTTCATACAGATCTGTGACTGTGGGGAATGAGGTTCATACAGATCTGTGACTGTGGGGAATGAGGTTCATACAGATGTGTGACTGTGTGGAATGAGGTTCATACAGATGTGTGACTGTGTGGAATGAGGTTCATACAGATGTGTGACTGTGTGGAATGAGGTTCATACAGATGTGTGACTGTGTGGAATGAGGTTCATACAGATGTGTGACTGTGGGAATGAGGTTCATACAGATGTGTGACTGTGTGGAATGAGGTTCATACAGATGTGTGACTGTGTGGAATGAGATTCATACAGATGTGTGACTGTGTGGAATGAGGTTCATACAGATGTGTGACTGTGTGGAATGAGGTTCATACAGATGTGTGACTGTGTGGAATGAGGTTCATACAGATGTGTGACTGTGGGGAATGAGGTTCATACAGATGTGTGACTGTGGAATGAGGTTCATACAGATGTGTGACTGTGGGGAATGAGGTTCATACAGATGTGTGACTGTGGGAATGAGGTTCATACAGATGTGTGACTGTGTGGAATGAGGTTCATACAGATGTGTGACTGTGTGGAATGAGGTTCATACAGATGTGTGACTGTGTGGAATGAGGTTCATACAGATGTGTGACTGTGGGAATGAGGTTCATACAGATGTGTGACTGTGTGGAATGAGGTTCATACAGATGTGTGACTGTGGGGAATGAGGTTCATACAGATGTGTGACTGTGGGGAATGAGGTTCATACAGATGTGTGACTGTGGGGAATGAGGTTCATACAGATGTGTGACTGTGGGAATGAGGTTCATACAGATGTGTGACTGTGTGGAATGAGGTTAATACAGATGTGTGACTGTGGGGAATGAGGTTCATACAGATGTGTGACTGTGGGAATGAGGTTCATACAGATGTGTGACTGTGTGGAATGAGGTTCATACAGATGTGTGACTGTGGGAATGAGGTTCATACAGATGTGTGACTGTGTGGAATGAGGTTCATACAGATGTGTGACTGTGTGGAATGAGATTCATACAGATGTGTGACTGTGTGGAATGAGGTTCATACAGATGTGTGACTGTGGGAATGAGGTTCATACAGATGTGTGACTGTGGGGAATGAGGTTCATACAGATGTGTGACTGTGGGAATGAGGTTCATACAGATGTGTGACTGTGTGGAATGAGGTTCATACAGATGTGTGACTGTGTGGAATGAGGTTCATACAGATGTGTGACTGTGTGGAATGAGGTTCATACAGATGTGTGACTGTGTGGAATGAGGTTCATACAGATGTGTGACTGTGGGAATGAGGTTCATACAGATGTGTGACTGTGGGAATGAGGTTCATACAGATGTGTGACTGTGGGAATGAGGTTCATACAGATGTGTGACTGTGTGGAATGAGGTTCATACAGATGTGTGACTGTGTGGAATGAGGTTCATACAGATGTGTGACTGTGTGGAATGAGGTTCATACAGATGTGTGACTGTGTGGAATGAGGTTCATACAGATGTGTGACTGTGGGGAATGAGGTTCATACAGATGTGTGACTGTGGGGAATGAGGTTCATACAGATGTGTGACTGTGTGGAATGAGGTTCATACAGATGTGTGACTGTGTGGAATGAGGTTCATACAGATGTGTGACTGTGGGAATGAGGTTCATACAGATGTGTGACTGTGTGGAATGAGGTTCATACAGATGTGTGACTGTGTGGAATGAGGTTCATACAGATGTGTGACTGTGGAATGAGGTTCATACAGATGTGTGACTGTGGAATGAGGTTCATACAGATGTGTGACCGTGTGGAATGAGGTTCATACAGATGTGTGACTGTGGAATGAGGTTCATACAGATGTGTGACCGTGTGGAATGAGGTTCATACAGATGTGTGACTGTGGGAATGAGGTTCATACAGATGTGTGACTGTGGGAATGAGGTTCATACAGATGTGTGACCGTGTGGAATGAGGTTCATACAGATGTGTGACCGTGGGGAATGAGGTTCATACAGATGTGTGACCGTGTGGAATGAGGTTCATACAGATGTGTGACCGTGTGGAATGAGGTTCATACAGATGTGTGACTGTGGAATGAGGTTCATACAGATGTGTGACTGTGGGAATGAGGTTCATACAGATGTGTGACTGTGGGGAATGAGGTTCATACAGATGTGTGACTGTGGGGAATGAGGTTCATACAGATGTGTGACTGTGGGGAATGAGGTTCATACAGATGTGTGACTGTGTGGAATGAGGTTCATACAGATGTGTGACTGTGGGGAATGAGGTTCATTCAGATGTGTGACTGTGTGGAATGAGGTTCATACAGATGTGTGACTGTGGGAAATGAGGTTCATACAGATGTGTGACTGTGGGGAATGAGGTTCATACAGATGTGTGACTGTGTGGAATGAGGTTCATACAGATGTGTGACTGTGGGGAATGAGGTTCATACAGATGTGTGACTGTGGGGAATGAGGTTCATACAGATGTGTGACTGTGGGGAATGAGGTTCATACAGATGTGTGACCGTGGGGAATGAGGTTCATACAGATGTGTGACTGTGGGAATGAGGTTCATTCAGATGTGTGACCGTGTGGAATGAGGTTCATACAGATGTGTGACCGTGGGGAATGAGGTTCATTCAGATGTGTGACTGTGGAATGAGGTTCATACAGATGTGTGACTGTGTGGAATGAGGTTCATACAGATGTGTGACTGTGTGGAATGAGGTTCATACAGATGTGTGACTGTGGGGAATGAGGTTCATACAGATGTGTGACTGTGTGGAATGAGGTCCATACAGATGTGTGACTGTGGGAATGAGGTTCATACAGATGTGTGACTGTGTGGAATGAGGTTCATACAGATGTGTGACTGTGTGGAATGAGGTCATACAGATGTGTGACTGTGTGGAATGAGGATCATACAGATGTGTGACTGTGTGGAATGAGGGTCATACAGATGTGTGACTGTGGGGAATGAGGTTCATACAGATGTGTGACTGTGGGGAATGAGGTTCATTCAGATGTGTGACTGTGTGGAATGAGGTTCATACAGATGTGTGACTGTGTGGAATGAGGTTCATACAGATGTGTGACTGTGGGAATGAGGTTCATACAGATGTGTGACTGTGTGGAATGAGGTTAATACAGATGTGTGACTGTGGGGAATGAGGTTCATACAGATGTGTGACTGTGTGGAATGAGGTTCATACAGATGTGTGACTGTGGGGAATGAGGATCATACAGATGTGTGACTGTGTGGAATGAGGTTCATACAGATGTGTGACTGTGGGGAATGAGGATCATACAGATGTGTGACTGTGTGGGAATGAGGTTCATACAGATGTGTGACTGTGGGGAATGAGGTTCATACAGATGTGTGACTGTGGGGAATGAGGTTCATTCAGATGTGTGACTGTGTGGAATGAGGTTCATACAGATGTGTGACTGTGTGGAATGAGGTTCATACAGATGTGTGACTGTGGGGAATGAGGTTCATACAGATGTGTGACTGTGTGGAATGAGGTTCATACAGATGTGTGACTGTGGGGAATGAGGTTCATACAGATGTGTGACTGTGTGGAATGAGGTTCATACAGATGTGTGACTGTGGGGAATGAGGTTCATACAGATGTGTGACTGTGGGGAATGAGGTTCATACAGATGTGTGACTGTGTGGAATGAGGTTCATACAGATGTGTGACTGTGTGGAATGAGGTTCATACAGATGTGTGACTGTGTGGAATGAGGTTCATACAGATGTGTGACTGTGGGGAATGAGGTTCATACAGATGTGTGACTGTGTGGAATGAGGTTCATACAGATGTGTGACTGTGGGGAATGAGGTTCATACAGATGTGTGACTGTGGGGAATGAGGTTCATACAGATGTGTGACTGTGGGGAATGAGGTTCATACAGATGTGTGACTGTGGGGAATGAGGTTCATACAGATGTGTGACTGTGGGGAATGAGGTTCATACAGATGTGTGACTGTGGGGAATGAGGTTAATACAGATGTGTGACTGTGGGGAATGAGGTTCATACAGATGTGTGACTGTGGGGAATGAGGTTCATACAGATGTGTGACTGTGTGGAATGAGGTTCATACAGATGTGTGACTGTGGGAATGAGGTTCATACAGATGTGTGACTGTGTGGAATGAGGTTCATACAGATGTGTGACTGTGTGGAATGAGATTCATACAGATGTGTGACTGTGTGGAATGAGGTTCATACAGACGTGTGACTGTGGGGAATGAGGTTCATACAGATCTGTGACTGTGGGGAATGAGGTTCATACAGATCTGTGACTGTGGGAATGAGGTTCATACAGATGTGTGACTGTGTGGAATGAGGTTCATACAGATGTGTGACTGTGTGGAATGAGGTTCATACAGATGTGTGACTGTGTGGAATGAGGTTCATACAGATGTGTGACTGTGTGGAATGAGGTTCATACAGATGTGTGACTGTGGGGAATGAGGTTCATACAGATGTGTGACTGTGTGGAATGAGGTTCATACAGATGTGTGACTGTGTGGAATGAGATTCATACAGATGTGTGACTGTGTGGAATGAGGTTCATACAGATGTGTGACTGTGTGGAATGAGGTTCATACAGATGTGTGACTGTGTGGAATGAGGTTCATACAGATGTGTGACTGTGGGGAATGAGGTTCATACAGATGTGTGACTGTGTGGAATGAGGTTCATACAGATGTGTGACTGTGGGGAATGAGGTTCATACAGATGTGTGACTGTGGGGAATGAGGTTCATACAGATGTGTGACTGTGTGGAATGAGGTTCATACAGATGTGTGACTGTGTGGAATGAGGTTCATACAGATGTGTGACTGTGTGGAATGAGGTTCATACAGATGTGTGACTGTGGGAATGAGGTTCATACAGATGTGTGACTGTGTGGAATGAGGTTCATACAGATGTGTGACTGTGGGGAATGAGGTTCATACAGATGTGTGACTGTGGGGAATGAGGTTCATACAGATGTGTGACTGTGGGGAATGAGGTTCATACAGATGTGTGACTGTGGGGAATGAGGTTCATACAGATGTGTGACTGTGTGGAATGAGGTTAATACAGATGTGTGACTGTGGGAATGAGGTTCATACAGATGTGTGACTGTGGGGAATGAGGTTCATACAGATGTGTGACTGTGTGGAATGAGGTTCATACAGACGTGTGACTGTGGGGAATGAGGTTCATACAGACGTGTGACTGTGTGGAATGAGGTTCATACAGACGTGTGACTGTGTGGAATGAGATTCATACAGACGTGTGACTGTGTGGAATGAGGTTCATACAGATGTGTGACTGTGGGGAATGAGGTTCATACAGATGTGTGACTGTGGGGAATGAGGTTCATACAGATCTGTGACTGTGGGGAATGAGGTTCATACAGATGTGTGACTGTGTGGAATGAGGTTCATACAGATGTGTGACTGTGTGGAATGAGGTTCATACAGATGTGTGACTGTGTGGAATGAGGTTCATACAGATGTGTGACTGTGTGGAATGAGGTTCATACAGATGTGTGACTGTGGGGAATGAGGTTCATACAGATGTGTGACTGTGGGGAATGAGGTTCATACAGATGTGTGACTGTGGGGAATGAGGTTCATACAGATGTGTGACTGTGTGGAATGAGGTTCATACAGATGTGTGACTGTGTGGAATGAGGTTCATACAGATGTGTGACTGTGTGGAATGAGGTTCATACAGATGTGTGACTGTGTGGAATGAGGTTCATACAGATGTGTGACTGTGGGGAATGAGGTTCATACAGATGTGTGACTGTGGGGAATGAGGTTCATACAGATGTGTGACTGTGGAATGAGGTTCATACAGATGTGTGACTGTGTGGAATGAGGTTCATACAGATGTGTGACTGTGGGGAATGAGGTTCATTCAGATGTGTGACTGTGTGGAATGAGGTTCATACAGATGTGTGACTGTGTGGAATGAGGTTCATACAGATGTGTGACTGTGGAATGAGGTTCATACAGATGTGTGACTGTGTGGAATGAGGTTCATACAGATGTGTGACCGTGTGGAATGAGGTTCATACAGATGTGTGACTGTGGAATGAGGTTCATACAGATGTGTGACCGTGTGGAATGAGGTTCATACAGATGTGTGACCGTGGGGAATGAGGTTCATACAGATGTGTGACCGTGGGGAATGAGGTTCATACAGATGTGTGACCGTGTGGAATGAGGTTCATACAGATGTGTGACCGTGGGGAATGAGGTTCATACAGATGTGTGACCGTGTGGAATGAGGTTCATACAGATGTGTGACTGTGGAATGAGGTTCATACAGATGTGTGACCGTGTGGAATGAGGTTCATACAGATGTGTGACCGTGGGAATGAGGTTCATACAGATGTGTGACCGTGGGGAATGAGGTTCATACAGATGTGTGACTGTGGGGAATGAGGTTCATACAGATGTGTGACTGTGGGGAATGAGGTTCATACAGATGTGTGACTGTGTGGAATGAGGTTCATACAGATGTGTGACTGTGGGGGAATGAGGTTCATACAGATGTGTGACTGTGTGGAATGAGGTTCATACAGATGTGTGACTGTGGGGAATGAGGTTCATACAGATGTGTGACTGTGGGGGAATGAGGTTCATACAGATGTGTGACTGTGTGGAATGAGGTTCATACAGATGTGTGACTGTGGGGAATGAGGTTCATACAGATGTGTGACTGTGTGGAATGAGGTTCATACAGATGTGTGACTGTGGGGAATGAGGTTCATACAGATGTGTGACTGTGGGGAATGAGGTTCATACAGATGTGTGACTGTGGGGAATGAGGTTCATACAGATGTGTGACTGTGGGGAATGAGGTTCATACAGATGTGTGACTGTGTGAATGAGATTCATACAGATGTGTGACTGTGTGGAATGAGGTTCATACAGATGTGTGACTGTGGGGAATGAGGTTCATACAGATGTGTGACTGTGTGGAATGAGGTTCATACAGATGTGTGACTGTGGGGAATGAGGTTCATACAGATGTGTGACTGTGGGAATGAGGTTCATACAGATGTGTGACTGTGTGGAATGAGGTTCATACAGATGTGTGACTGTGGGGAATGAGGTTCATACAGATGTGTGACCGTGTGGAATGAGGTTCATACAGATGTGTGACTGTGGGGAATGAGGTTCATACAGATGTGTGACTGTGGGAATGAGGTTCATACAGATGTGTGACCGTGTGGAATGAGGTTCATACAGATGTGTGACCGTGGGGAATGAGGTTCATACAGATGTGTGACCGTGTGGAATGAGGTTCATACAGATGTGTGACCGTGTGGAATGAGGTTCATACAGATGTGTGACCGTGTGGAATGAGGTTCATACAGATGTGTGACCGTGGGGAATGAGGTTCATACAGATGTGTGACTGTGTGGAATGAGGTTAATACAGATGTGTGACTGTGGGGAATGAGGTTCATACAGATGTGTGACTGTGGGGAATGAGGTTCATACAGATGTGTGACTGTGTGGAATGAGGTTCATACAGATGTGTGACTGTGGGGAATGAGGTTCATACAGATGTGTGACTGTGTGGAATGAGGTTCATACAGATGTGTGACTGTGTGGAATGAGATTCATACAGATGTGTGACTGTGTGGAATGAGGTTCATACAGATGTGTGACTGTGTGGAATGAGGTTCATACAGATGTGTGACTGTGGGAATGAGGTTCATACAGATGTGTGACTGTGGGGAATGAGGTTCATACAGATCTGTGACTGTGGGGAATGAGGTTCATACAGATGTGTGACTGTGTGGAATGAGGTTCATACAGATGTGTGACTGTGTGGAATGAGGTTCATACAGATGTGTGACTGTGTGGAATGAGGTTCATACAGATGTGTGACTGTGTGGAATGAGGTTCATACAGATGTGTGACTGTGTGGAATGAGGTTCATACAGATGTGTGACTGTGTGGAATGAGGTTCATACAGATGTGTGACTGTGGGGAATGAGGTTCATACAGATGTGTGACTGTGTGGAATGAGGTTCATACAGATGTGTGACTGTGTGGAATGAGGTTCATACAGATGTGTGACTGTGTGGAATGAGGTTCATACAGATGTGTGACTGTGGGAATGAGGTTCATACAGATGTGTGACTGTGTGGAATGAGGTTCATACAGATGTGTGACTGTGTGGAATGAGGTTCATACAGATGTGTGACTGTGTGGAATGAGGTTCATACAGATGTGTGACTGTGGGGAATGAGGTTCATTCAGATGTGTGACTGTGTGGAATGAGGTTCATACAGATGTGTGACTGTGTGGAATGAGGTTCATACAGATGTGTGACCGTGTGGAATGAGGTTCATACAGATGTGTGACCGTGTGGAATGAGGTTCATACAGATGTGTGACCGTGGGGAATGAGGTTCATACAGATGTGTGACCGTGGGGGAATGAGGTTCATACAGATGTGTGACCGTGTGGAATGAGGTTCATACAGATGTGTGACCGTGGGGAATGAGGTTCATACAGATGTGTGACCGTGTGGAATGAGGTTCATACAGATGTGTGACCGTGGGGAATGAGGTTCATACAGATGTGTGACTGTGGGGAATGAGGTTCATACAGATGTGTGACTGTGGGGAATGAGGTTCATACAGATGTGTGACTGTGGGAATGAGGTTCATACAGATGTGTGACTGTGGGGAATGAGGTTCATACAGATGTGTGACTGTGGGGAATGAGGTTCATACAGATGTGTGACTGTGGGGAATGAGGTTCATACAGATGTGTGACTGTGGGGAATGAGGTTCATACAGATGTGTGACTGTGGGGAATGAGGTTCATACAGATGTGTGACTGTGGGGAGTGAGGTTCATACAGATGTGTGACTGTGGGGAGTGAGGTTCATACAGATGTGTGACTGTGTGGAATGAGGTTCATACAGATGTGTGACTGTGGGGAATGAGGTTCATACAGATGTGTGACTGTGTGGAATGAGGTTCATACAGATGTGTGACTGTGTGAATGAGGTTCATACAGATGTGTGACTGTGGGGAATGAGGTTCATACAGATGTGTGACTGGGGAATGAGGTTCATACAGATGTGTGACTGTGGGGAATGAGGTTCATACAGATGTGTGACTGTGGGGAATGAGGTTCATACAGATGTGTGACTGTGGGGAATGAGGTTCATACAGATGTGTGACTGTGTGGAATGAGGTTCATACAGATGTGTGACTGTGTGGAATGAGGTTCATACAGATGTGTGACTGTGTGGAATGAGGTTCATACAGATGTGTGACTGTGTGGAATGAGGTTCATACAGATGTGTGACTGTGGGGAATGAGGTTCATACAGATGTGTGACTGTGTGGAATGAGGTTCATACAGATGTGTGACTGTGGGGAATGAGGTTCATACAGATGTGTGACTGTGTGGAATGAGGTTCATACAGATGTGTGACTGTGTGGAATGAGGTTCATACAGATGTGTGACTGTGGGGAATGAGGTTCATTCAGATGTGTGACTGTGTGGAATGAGGTTCATACAGATGTGTGACCGTGTGGAATGAGGTTCATACAGATGTGTGACCGTGTGGAATGAGGTTCATACAGATGTGTGACCGTGTGGAATGAGGTTCATACAGATGTGTGACCGTGGGGAATGAGGTTCATACAGATGTGTGACCGTGGGGAATGAGGTTCATACAGATGTGTGACCGTGTGGAATGAGGTTCATACAGATGTGTGACCGTGGGAATGAGGTTCATACAGATGTGTGACCGTGTGGAATGAGGTTCATACAGATGTGTGACCGTGTGGAATGAGGTTCATACAGATGTGTGACCGTGTGGAATGAGGTTCATACAGATGTGTGACTGTGGGGAATGAGGTTCATACAGATGTGTGACTGTGGGGAATGAGGTTCATACAGATGTGTGACTGTGGGGAATGAGGTTCATACAGATGTGTGACTGTGGGGAATGAGGTTCATACAGATGTGTGACTGTGTGGAATGAGGTTCATACAGATGTGTGACTGTGGGGAATGAGGTTCATACAGATGTGTGACTGTGTGGAATGAGGTTCATACAGATGTGTGACTGTGGGGAATGAGGTTCATACAGATGTGTGACTGTGGGAATGAGGTTCATACAGATGTGTGACTGTGTGGAATGAGGTTCATACAGATGTGTGACTGTGTGGAATGAGGTTCATACAGATGTGTGACTGTGTGGAATGAGGTTCATACAGATGTGTGACTGTGTGGAATGAGGTTCATACAGATGTGTGACTGTGTGGAATGAGGTTCATACAGATGTGTGACTGTGGGGAATGAGGTTCATACAGATGTGTGACTGTGTGGAATGAGGTCCATACAGATGTGTGACTGTGGGGAATGAGGTTCATACAGATGTGTGACTGTGTGGAATGAGGTTCATACAGATGTGTGACTGTGTGGAATGAGGGTCATACAGATGTGTGACTGTGTGGAATGAGGTTCATACAGATGTGTGACTGTGGGGAATGAGGTTCATACAGATGTGTGACTGTGGGGAATGAGGTTCATTCAGATGTGTGACTGTGTGGAATGAGGTTCATACAGATGTGTGACTGTGTGGAATGAGGTTCATACAGATGTGTGACTGTGGGGAATGAGGTTCATACAGATGTGTGACTGTGTGGAATGAGGTTAATACAGATGTGTGACTGTGGGGAATGAGGTTCATACAGATGTGTGACTGTGTGGAATGAGGTTCATACAGATGTGTGACTGTGGGGAATGAGGATCATACAGATGTGTGACTGTGTGGAATGAGGTTCATACAGATGTGTGACTGTGGGGGAATGAGGATCATACAGATGTGTGACTGTGTGGAATGAGGTTCATACAGATGTGTGACTGTGGGGAATGAGGTTCATACAGATGTGTGACTGTGGGGAATGAGGTTCATTCAGATGTGTGACTGTGTGGAATGAGGTTCATACAGATGTGTGACTGTGTGGAATGAGGTTCATACAGATGTGTGACTGTGGGGAATGAGGTTCATACAGATGTGTGACTGTGTGGAATGAGGTTCATACAGATGTGTGACTGTGGGGAATGAGGTTCATACAGATGTGTGACTGTGTGGAATGAGGTTCATACAGATGTGTGACTGTGGGGAATGAGGTTCATACAGATGTGTGACTGTGGGGAATGAGGTTCATACAGATGTGTGACTGTGTGGAATGAGGTTCATACAGATGTGTGACTGTGTGGAATGAGGTTCATACAGATGTGTGACTGTGTGGAATGAGGTTCATACAGATGTGTGACTGTGGGGAATGAGGTTCATACAGATGTGTGACTGTGTGGAATGAGGTTCATACAGATGTGTGACTGTGGGAATGAGGTTCATACAGATGTGTGACTGTGGGGGAATGAGGTTCATACAGATGTGTGACTGTGGGGAATGAGGTTCATACAGATGTGTGACTGTGGGGAATGAGGTTCATACAGATGTGTGACTGTGTGGAATGAGGATCATACAGATGTGTGACTGTGTGGAATGAGGTTAATACAGATGTGTGACTGTGGGGAATGAGGTTCATACAGATGTGTGACTGTGGGGAATGAGGTTCATACAGATGTGTGACTGTGTGGAATGAGGTTCATACAGATGTGTGACTGTGGGGAATGAGGTTCATACAGATGTGTGACTGTGTGGAATGAGGTTCATACAGATGTGTGACTGTGTGGAATGAGATTCATACAGATGTGTGACTGTGTGGAATGAGGTTCATACAGACGTGTGACTGTGGGGAATGAGGTTCATACAGATGTGTGACTGTGGGGAATGAGGTTCATACAGATCTGTGACTGTGGGGAATGAGGTTCATACAGATGTGTGACTGTGTGGAATGAGGTTCATACAGATGTGTGACTGTGTGGAATGAGGTTCATACAGATGTGTGACTGTGTGGAATGAGGTTCATACAGATGTGTGACTGTGTGGAATGAGGTTCATACAGATGTGTGACTGTGTGGAATGAGGTTCATACAGATGTGTGACTGTGGGGAATGAGGTTCATACAGATGTGTGACTGTGTGGAATGAGGTTCATACAGATGTGTGACTGTGTGGAATGAGATTCATACAGATGTGTGACTGTGTGGAATGAGGTTCATACAGATGTGTGACTGTGTGGAATGAGGTTCATACAGATGTGTGACTGTGTGGAATGAGGTTCATACAGATGTGTGACTGTGGGGAATGAGGTTCATACAGATGTGTGACTGTGTGGAATGAGGTTCATACAGATGTGTGACTGTGTGGAATGAGGTTCATACAGATGTGTGACTGTGGGGAATGAGGTTCATTCAGATGTGTGACTGTGTGGAATGAGGTTCATACAGATGTGTGACTGTGTGGAATGAGGTTCATACAGATGTGTGACCGTGTGGAATGAGGTTCATACAGATGTGTGACCGTGTGGAATGAGGTTCATACAGATGTGTGACCGTGGGGAATGAGGTTCATACAGATGTGTGACCGTGGGGAATGAGGTTCATACAGATGTGTGACCGTGTGGAATGAGGTTCATACAGATGTGTGACCGTGGGGAATGAGGTTCATACAGATGTGTGACCGTGTGGAATGAGGTTCATACAGATGTGTGACCGTGTGGAATGAGGTTCATACAGATGTGTGACCGTGTGGAATGAGGTTCATACAGATGTGTGACCGTGGGGAATGAGGTTCATACAGATGTGTGACCGTGGGAATGAGGTTCATACAGATGTGTGACCGTGGGAATGAGGTTCATACAGATGTGTGACCGTGTGGAATGAGGTTCATACAGATGTGTGACCGTGTGGAATGAGGTTCATACAGATGTGTGACCGTGGGGAATGAGGTTCATACAGATGTGTGACCGTGGGGAATGAGGTTCATACAGATGTGTGACTGTGGGGAATGAGGTTCATACAGATGTGTGACTGTGTGGAATGAGGTTCATACAGATGTGTGACTGTGGGGAATGAGGTTCATACAGATGTGTGACTGTGGGGAATGAGGTTCATACAGATGTGTGACTGTGGGAGTGAGGTTCATACAGATGTGTGACTGTGTGGAATGAGGTTCATACAGATGTGTGACTGTGGGGAATGAGGTTCATACAGATGTGTGACTGTGTGGAATGAGGTTCATACAGATGTGTGACTGTGGGGAATGAGGTTCATACAGATGTGTGACTGTGGGGAATGAGGTTCATACAGATGTGTGACTGTGGGGAATGAGGTTCATACAGATGTGTGACTGTGGGGAATGAGGTTCATACAGATGTGTGACTGTGGGGAATGAGGTTCATACAGATGTGTGACTGTGGGGAATGAGGTTCATACAGATGTGTGACTGTGTGGAATGAGGTTCATACAGATGTGTGACTGTGTGGAATGAGGTTCATACAGATGTGTGACTGTGTGGAATGAGATTCATACAGATGTGTGACTGTGTGGAATGAGGTTCATACAGATGTGTGACTGTGGGGAATGAGGTTCATACAGATGTGTGACTGTGTGGAATGAGGTTCATACAGATGTGTGACTGTGGGGAATGAGGTTCATACAGATGTGTGACTGTGTGGAATGAGGTTCATACAGATGTGTGACTGTGTGGAATGAGGTTCATACAGATGTGTGACTGTGGGGAATGAGGTTCATACAGATGTGTGACTGTGGGGAATGAGGTTCATACAGATGTGTGACTGTGTGGAATGAGGTTCATACAGATGTGTGACTGTGTGGAATGAGGTTCATACAGATGTGTGACTGTGGGGAATGAGGTTCATACAGATGTGTGACTGTGGGGAATGAGGTTCATACAGATGTGTGACTGTGGGGAATGAGGATCATACAGATGTGTGACTGTGTGGAATGAGGTTCATACAGATGTGTGACTGTGGGGAATGAGGTTCATACAGATGTGTGACTGTGGGGAATGAGGTTCATACAGATGTGTGACTGTGGGGAATGAGGTTCATACAGATGTGTGACTGTGTGGAATGAGGTTCATACAGATGTGTGACTGTGGGGAATGAGGTTCATACAGATGTGTGACTGTGGGGAATGAGGTTCATACAGATGTGTGACTGTGGGGAATGAGGTTCATACAGATGTGTGACTGTGGGGAATGAGGTTCATACAGATGTGTGACTGTGTGGAATGAGGTTCATACAGATGTGTGACTGTGGGGAATGAGGTTCATACAGATGTGTGACTGTGTGGAATGAGGTTCATACAGATGTGTGACTGTGGGGAATGAGGTTCATACAGATGTGTGACTGTGGGGAATGAGGTTCATTCAGATGTGTGACTGTGTGGAATGAGGTTCATACAGATGTGTGACTGTGGAATGAGGTTCATACAGATGTGTGACCGTGTGGAATGAGGTTCATACAGATGTGTGACCGTGTGGAATGAGGTTCATACAGATGTGTGACCGTGGGGAATGAGGTTCATACAGATGTGTGACCGTGGGGAATGAGGTTCATACAGATGTGTGACTGTGTGGAATGAGGTTCATACAGATGTGTGACCGTGGGGAATGAGGTTCATACAGATGTGTGACCGTGTGGAATGAGGTTCATACAGATGTGTGACCGTGTGGAATGAGGTTCATACAGATGTGTGACTGTGGAATGAGGTTCATACAGATGTGTGACCGTGGGAATGAGGTTCATACAGATGTGTGACCGTGGGGAATGAGGTTCATACAGATGTGTGACCGTGGGGAATGAGGTTCATACAGATGTGTGACTGGGGAATGAGGTTCATACAGATGTGTGACTGTGTGGAATGAGGTTCATACAGATGTGTGACTGTGGGGAATGAGGTTCATACAGATGTGTGACTGTGTGGAATGAGGTTCATACAGATGTGTGACTGTGGGAATGAGGTTCATACAGATGTGTGACTGTGGGGAATGAGGTTCATACAGATGTGTGACTGTGGGAATGAGGTTCATACAGATGTGTGACTGTGTGGAATGAGGTTCATACAGATGTGTGACTGTGTGGAATGAGGTTCATACAGATGTGTGACTGTGTGAATGAGGTTCATACAGATGTGTGACTGTGGGGAATGAGGTTCATACAGATGTGTGACTGTGGGGAATGAGGTTCATACAGATGTGTGACTGTGTGGAATGAGGTTCATACAGATGTGTGACTGTGTGGAATGAGGTTCATACAGATGTGTGACTGTGGGGAATGAGGTTCATACAGATGTGTGACTGTGTGGAATGAGGTTCATACAGATGTGTGACTGTGGGGAATGAGGTTCATACAGATGTGTGACTGTGGGGAATGAGGTTCATACAGATGTGTGACTGTGTGGAATGAGGTTCATACAGATGTGTGACTGTGGGGAATGAGGTTCATACAGATGTGTGACTGTGTGGAATGAGGTTCATACAGATGTGTGACTGTGGGGAATGAGGTTCATACAGATGTGTGACTGTGTGGAATGAGGTTCATACAGATGTGTGACTGTGGGGAATGAGGTTCATACAGATGTGTGACTGTGGGGAATGAGGTTCATACAGATGTGTGACTGTGTGGAATGAGGTTCATACAGATGTGTGACTGTGTGGAATGAGGTTCATACAGATGTGTGACTGTGGGGAATGAGGTTCATACAGATGTGTGACTGTGTGGAATGAGGTTCATACAGATGTGTGACTGTGGGGAATGAGGTTCATACAGATGTGTGACTGTGTGGAATGAGGTTCATACAGATGTGTGACTGTGTGGAATGAGGTTCATACAGATGTGTGACTGTGGGGAATGAGGTTCATACAGATGTGTGACTGTGGGGAATGAGGTTCATACAGATGTGTGACTGTGGGGAATGAGGTTCATACAGATGTGTGACTGTGGGAATGAGGTTCATACAGATGTGTGACTGTGGGGAATGAGGTTCATACAGATGTGTGACTGTGTGGAATGAGGTTCATACAGATGTCTGACTGTGTGGAATGAGGTTCATACAAATGTGTGACTGTGGGGAATGAGGTTCATACAGATGTGTGACTGTGTGGAATGAGGTTCATACAGATGTGTGACTGTGGGGAATGAGGTTCATACAGATGTGTGACTGTGGGGAATGAGGTTCATACAGATGTGTGACTGTGTGGAATGAGGTTCATACAGATGTGTGACTGTGTGGAATGAGGTTCATACAGATGTGTGACTGTGTGGAATGAGGTTCATACAGATGTGTGACTGTGGGGAATGAGGTTCATACAGATGTGTGACTGTGGGGAATGAGGTTCATACAGATGTGTGACTGTGTGGAATGAGGTTCATACAGATGTGTGACTGTGTGGAATGAGGTTCATACAGATGTGTGACTGTGGGGAATGAGGTTCATACAGATGTGTGACTGTGTGGAATGAGGTTCATACAGATGTGTGACTGTGTGGGAATGAGGTTCATACAGATGTGTGACTGTGGAATGAGGTTCATACAGATGTGTGACTGTGTGGAATGAGGTTCATACAGATGTGTGACTGTGGGGAATGAGGTTCATACAGATGTGTGACTGTGGGGAATGAGGTTCATACAGATGTGTGACTGTGGGGAATGAGGTTCATACAGATGTGTGACTGTGGGGAATGAGGTTCATACAGATGTGTGACTGTGGGGAATGAGGTTCATACAGATGTGTGACTGTGGGGAATGAGGTTCATACAGATGTGTGACTGTGTGGTTTGTTCCTGCCCCTTTCAATCAAAGCAGTTTCGACAGGTGCACCTGATGAAATACTTCAGTGCTTCATTTAGCTGTAGTCACGTGACATGGGTGTTTCAGATCACAGTTCGGAGCAGTGTTTCCAAACATCTGAGCGGGATCTCGACACAGCGTCGAAACGTGAGTTTCGTGTCAGCCATCCCAACTTACTGGAAGTATTCGTTTAATCTTTGAAGCACAATAAACAAATACACTGTTTGCATTTTACCTCCGTCTGCATGTACTCTGTTTGTACGCTGCGTTCTAAACTTGCTAACTCCTATATCAACAGGCGGCTTAATGGAAAGACGCTACATAAGTAAAAACTCTTCTTCAGTAAGTGATGAGCATAGTAAGCTTGCTTCCAATAGCCTGTGTGTAAGCTGCATGACACCGGCACTTTGTTGAACGCAAATTCTTCGCTGGACATCGCTGGAGTAAAAGTCAATGCAGTTTTCCGGACAAGAGGACGGCGTTCTTTTGGATAAAGACGTCCGGTTGGATTTGACTCAGCGGATTCAGGTTTGGATTTCTTTCTGCTTGCTGGTTTCGTGGCTGGATTTGTGCTGCGCGCTCATCTGGATGTTAAAGGCCCTGCTGGATCGACTGGATTATAGGTACGCTTTGCTGTTGCAACATCAAAATGGCCATATGATATTATGTGTGCACACAAGCGTAATTCCAATGCATTGGTTGACAAAGACTGACGGACGTTGCTTGTGTATGACTTGTATGTTGGCTCACAATTGTTTGTATAATGGAAAATGAAAAGTGTATGAATACTGAAGGGGTTACTGAGTCAAATCAAAGCCTGCCTAATGTTGGAAATGAGTCTGAAAGAGAGAAAAGACCTGTTAAATTAACATCTAAAGCTTTAATGGAAAAACTTCACACATTGCAAAAATTAAGAAAGGCTAAGTTAAATAAGGCTCAGAAACAACTTGAAACTATTAGCAGGTTAATTCATGATGACAAAGAACATGAACCTGAGGTACGTTTGTCCTTTGTGCATAAGTTAAAGAAGCACATGAGGCATTGTTGGTTCTGTTACCTGTTGATGAGGCTGAAAAACATGAAATATGGTTTAAAGCAAAGATGATAGCAAATAATGAGTTAACTGAACGTGTGAATAAATGGTTATTAGGCACCGCAAAAGGTCAGAAAGGCTCTCACGTGAGTGGTGTAAATAGTGACATTGGTTCTGGAGACAGCGTCTCAAATGCGTCTCATGCTACCTCCAAACGTAGCAAACAGCTCACGTAGCGCTAGGAGTTCATCGATATCATCAGCATGCATTCAGGTGGAGGCCGAGAAGGCCGCACTTATGGCACAGGCTGCTGCATTGAAAGCCAGACATGCCATTGAAGCTCAGGAGGTGGAATTGAGACGGAAAAAGGAACAATTGGCATTGGATGCTCAAATAGCAGCTTCAACTGCAAAGATCGCTGTGTTACAGAAGTCTGACCATCAAAGTAAATGTTCACACAGCTCAAGTTTAAAGTCAAAGCAGAATGAAAAAGGTTGATGAATGCAACTTGTAATTCTGATTCTGTTGAAGCAAGTGTTTGAACCCCAATGCTAATGCATATGTACCAGTGAATACAGCTGGGGCAGTTGGTGTCTCTGCTTCACAAGCTGTAAAAGAGTGTCAGAGGAAAGGATTGCGAAATCAACAAACATCCCACTAGGGATGCGCGGTATACCGGTACTGGGAAAATAGATTTAGCTCATTTTGATATTTGCTGCTGTTCGAAGTTCACCATTAGGTGGCAGCGCTACCCAAAATGACATGAAACCGGCAAATGTGGCAACAGAATAAAATGAATACAGCGGTTGAATCTCACTCAACACGCACAAAACTCATTAATAAAGACAGGAGTAGACGTGAAATTTGGAATTACTTTCATAAAACTTCTGAAGAACTATCAAACCTTTCCAAGCATCGGTCACTTAATTCCTGACTTGATCGACAGGTGAGTGCATCATTCAAATCTAATTTAGACATTTATTTTCTTTCATCACTGATCAACACACATACATAAGATCATATCATTTAATTTGTTGTGCAAAATGACCCAAATGATGGTATGATATCTTATAAGAAATATTTGTCGGAAGTCATACTTGATATGGAGGAATTGTATGTTCAAGCCTTACAGAAAGAAAAACACAAGCAGTCGAAAAGGAACGCAGAAAGCAGAGGAAGGAGATGCGCAGGACTGGGAAAGATCAAGCCTGGAAGAACAGGGCCTGCAGGACTTCCTCCGAAGAGCAAGGAAGATGATCAGATTGCTGAGAACAATTGAAAGATTAGCTAAGGTCTTAGTACAGGAGATTAAACAAATGGTTTCTGAGAAAGGGTTTGGGCAAGATTTGGAACTTGTGACCAAGAAGGTTGATTGTCTCTATATGGGAGAGAATCAGCGCTCTTTGTCGAATGAAATAATAACCAGATTGAAGTTTTATTGTGTATTGTGACATAGATATGCATTTGCTATAGTGAGATGTAAGTGAACAAAGAATATAATGTATGTGCTTTTTGGGGGGCGACATCCTGTTACAAGCAGCAGTTGCTTCTGAGCAGGAAATGAGACATATATTCGTTTAAACAATGTGTGTGTGCTAAATGTCTTGTATATGGTTTTTCCATACGAACAGGTGTGAAGTTCTATGTGCGTAGGTGTTTTGCCATCTACGATGCTTGCTTTGAAGTAGAGGAAAGGTCACATGTATGTGCACATAAGATTATGTAGGCTAAAGCCATGTAGAAATATAGTCAAGCTTGTATGACCATATTAGGTATGTAATGGGAGGACCTAGTGTCCTAAGCTGAAAACCTATAAAAGGTCATGTATATCCTGGATCAAGGCCGAACCTCGTGGTGAAGATTACTCGTTTTTATGTTTTTCATTTTTATGCTGAAACTTTGCAAGTAAACCAAAGCCTTGAATGGGGCGATTTGCTTTTTAAAACAAGTCTCAGTGTGATTATTTAATTCATATAACTATTATTGAAACCTGAACAATAAACCCTCGCAAGCCTCATAGAGGTCCGAATTCTTGCTGAAGCGAGGACCGGGAAATCCGTGCTGTGGCTGACCAGTGAACAAGACTCAGGAACTCAGGTGAGAGCATATCTTATGATTTGTGCTGGTTCTAGAGATATGGGTATTGGAGAAATTCAGCCATGGTTATGATTAAAAACTACAACATGGCGCCCAACGTTGTGGGGCCTGTTTGAAGGGATATAAATTCAGGAATAATAGTGCGAGTAGTAGAAAAAGCCCACATACCACCAGAGGAGTGAAGCAGTTCAGGGTAACTGTCACTCAATAGTTCAGAGGAACTGATTGCAAGCGCGCGCAGGCTCGAGAGAAGACCTGTAAAAATAGAGACAACTCAGAAGCTCTCAGTGGAGGGTGAGTTGATTATGAGAATAACCGGTTATTGATGTGTGATAAAAACTAGGAAGATGAGTAGCCAGATGGTCACGATTCACCTAGTTCCCGAAGACACAGCGGGAAAGTTAGTATGGTTTGACTCCACACAGTGCAAGTGTGGAGACAATCAGATACCATGGGAGGAGGTCAAGAGGACCGCCTCAGTGGTTAACATCAGAGTTCAGGAAGGGGCCGGGGTCCCAACCACATCTACTCCAATAAGGGAGGAAAGATGGTGCACCCAAAGTCAGGGTCTTTGATGGAGAAGGGAAGAAATTAAAGGTATTCCTTGAGATCTTGGGACTCTTGTGAGCAAGAGTTACTAGAAGATCAAGAATCTGAGAGGGGCTCAATAGCTCCTGGTTTCCTACTTCAAAGAGAGGTAGACGAACCAGCTCTTGAACCGAGTGCTCCAACTTTTGATCTGAAGTGGCCAAGTGGTGATTCCGCGTCAGAGGACGAGGCACCACTCAGGGTATATTTTGGACGAGGAACGAGCCTAATAATCCTGAAGGAAGGTCGCTTAGAGAGGAAGAAGAAGCTGATGTTTTAGTAAATGCCTAATAGACACTTAAGCCATAACGCTGGTTTGGCAGCCGCTTTGAAAAACAGGCCGGTCCAAGGTTCCAAGAGGAATCCGACAGGTTAGTACAGCGTAGAAAAACCGCCCTCATGACAGGAGATATAATCCTGCAAAAAATAGGTGGACCAAACGGGAAACCTGTGATACATGCGGTCGGTCATGAAAAAGGCAGAGACCGTGAAATAGAAGAACACCTCAAAGCTCTGATGGCTCTAGATATTATTTTAGACAAGATATGCGTCCGCTAGAGACAATAAATATCGAGTCGTGGCAATGCCAATAATATCAGGAGGTGAATTTGGATTTGATGAGGTAAAAATAGGAGCGTCTATTGTGACAGAACTATTAAGAAAAACCCATCAGACTGCGTGGCCCAAAACATGGATGATATGTCATCCAAAAGCCAGCATACTAGAGAAAATTATGCATGAGGTAAATCAAAACGAGAAGGCCGGAGAAGGTAGATCAGATCCAAGCGGGCCAAAGCCCAAAGCTCACTAACCGTAGGTCAAAAGCCACAGTAGATGAGCCAGATCCGAACTGGCCGTTACTGAAACGAACAGAAACCTCTAGAGGTAAAATCGATCCGGTGGAAAATCCTTTCCCTAAATTAAAACTCGGAAAGGGTCATGAGCCTTTTAGACTCGGCCAAGGAACGTACAAAGCCACTCATGCTAGAAGTAAGAAAAGGGAAACTTTGTTGGATCAGAATGAAATGTGGGATCAGGAATACGTTCCTGGAATAACCTGTGGTCAGGTATGGTGCTTGTTAAATGGGGGAGATGCGGTAGAAATACTAGCCGACACTAGATTAACCCAGAGGGCTAAGAGAGCCATATTAGCACAAAAAGATTTGACCAACAGAGCAGCGCTAGAGAGAATAATCAGGAATAATGTGGGGGATTCATGGTATGATGAATATTATTCTGATGTAGGAACAGAAAGTGCAGAGTCGGAGGGGGAACTATCATACTCCGACGAGGAAGAAACTGTTTCTGTGCGGGGAGAAAGTCACCTGACACCTGTCAGGAGGCCCCCGGCACCTAGAAAGTTGAGATTCAGAGATAGCACTCCCGAACCAGACGAGCCGTCTGAATCGGAGACAGAACTACCGACTGAGGTGACTGAGATAAATCAGCACTTAGAGGCACTGCACCTGGGAACGCCTGGTCAGAGGCCTAAAACCCCATCTAGTCTGCTCAAACCAGTTGAAATTAGTCAGACAAAATGTAGGGCAACCTTGGAAGAGCTTATGCAGAAAGATCAGGAAATGAAAATGCTAAAGAAAGCTAAGCTTAGAAAAATTCGAGAACTAGTCCGGTATGGAGAACAGATGAGAATATCTGAGGAAGCAATAGATGCTCACATATTGGCTGAATTCGGTCTGCAGGAAGGTAAAAAGTTAAGCGGACATTAGAAGGATTGATTCCCATTGATAAAGAGGAAGTAGAACAGAAGCGCTTTGAAGATAAATGGGTTATCACATGACTCGGAGTTTGCAAAGAGTTTGCACAGAAAGGTGTAGAAGGACTCTTAAAGCACATTGTGAGAGGTGTAAAAAGAAATGAGTTGGTAGGAGCCAAGGAATTCTTGTTGTTTGGTGCCGAGACAGCTCCTGAGGAGTTGGAACGGGCATTGATCAGATATGACAGAAAAAGTGAGATAATTCAGTCAGAAAAAGAAAAGAATGCCAGCAAACCACAGCAGCCACGTAGGTCGGTTAGGGAGAGGAAGCCCTTTAACCGACATGACACAGAAAGAAAGCCTGCAGCTCACCCCCCACCTAAACCGGTAGAAAGACGATATCAGGGGAGGTGAGAAGTGAGAACAGAGGTTACGAACCACAAATCGTGGTAATAGCAAATTCAGAGATCAGTCACGGCCTAGACCAAACCGAGACAGGCCGGAACAACAAAAAGTTGAGAAGGAGAAAGAAAAACAGAAGTATATCAGCCCTGATAAGTGGGATAGGCTTAGTCAGGAAGAAAGAGCAAATATAATGGCTGAAAGAGGAAATAAGAGGCCAGAAGCAAAAGTAGGAATGACTAAGGTCAAAGAAACACCCGCCATCGTAGAAGATGAGCAGGGAAACCTAAAAAGGCTAAAAAGAAAAGAAAAAGGAGGTAGAGTCTGAAGAATAGGAAATTTCTGGCTCCTTAAAAAGCCCTATTAACCACTGAAGAAAGAGATAACAAATTATTTAAAACTGATGATGAGACCACCTTTCGACTTGACACAGGCGCTGACCTATCGGGTCATTATGCCAACAGAAAAACATGGTAAATTAGTCGATAGGGTGACAGTGGAAGATTTTGAAGGTAACGTCAGGGACAAAGATGTTTGGGAAAAAGAGAAAATTAGAGTTATCATGGGCAGTGATAATTTACTATGCCCCAGTGATTTATTAAAAATAGGAAAATTAGGACTAGTGGACAGGGAGGCCGAAATAGAAAGAATTGTTAGCGAATCGGAATTAAGTGACCGAGGGGAGCTGGAAAAAATACTTAGAAAACATTTCGATATTTTCGCAAAAAGTAAGAATGACTGTGGAAGAGTCCAAACTAAATTTGAACATAAAATAGAAGGAGGTATCCCAGCTCCACAGCAGCAGTATACCATGAATAGGGCAGCGATAAAAGAAATAGGCCAAACTATCAAAGAGCTGACAGAACAGGGTATATTACGAAAGTTAGGCAGGAATGAGACGGCAGTAACTAATTCCCAATCCAAGCTGTCCCAAAGCCTGGGAATAGCGGCTACCGCCTTGTGACAAACTTCAAGGCTTTGAACAAAGTTACAGTACCAGATACTAGGTACCTAATTAATTGTGGAGACGCCAGAGGCGAGATAGGTAAAGAGAGAAATTGGCTGTCAAAAATTGACCTGGCAAATGGCTTTTGGAGCATTCCACTAGCAAAAGAGAGTCAGGAAAAACAGCTTTTACATTTGGAAGTGACCAATTTGTATATAAACGACTTCCTATTGGGTATAAAAATGCTCCTAATGTTTTTCAAAGCATGATGCTTCAGACATTAGAAGGATTACCCGTAACTGTATATATTGATTACATTTTAATAGCCACTGAGACAGAAGCAGAACACCTGCAAGTGCTGAGTCAAACGCTAGACAGAATAGCGGAGGCTGGATTGAAACCAAGCTTAAAAAAGATGGAAATCGGTAAACATGAGGTAGATTTCCTAGGATTTAAGCTGGGAAGAGATACAAAAGCTTTAACAACTAACACGAGAACTAAACTGGAGGAAATGGAGAGATCTGGGCCTCCAAAATCTCGTAAACAGTTGCAGTCACTCCTAGGTACGTTAAATTTCATCCGTGAACTAATTCCTCAGTATTCCAGAGAAGCTAAAGTGTTGTATCAGGGTACTAGGGATGGACCATGGGTATGGACAGATGAAATGGAAACTGCTAGGATGAAATTGATCCGAATGGCCTTAACTAGTGGAGAGTTAGAGAGACGAGATGAAAAAACCCCCTTAGTAGCAGATGTGCGTGAGGAAGGAAATGAAGTCACTCTGACACTTTCAAACCAAGGCGGAAAGGCAGCTATAGCGTTCCTTACACACATGCAAGAGGATGCAATGTGCAAGTATGATCAGAATGGGCCAGAACGCATTTTAGCCGCAGTGACCAAGAGGTTGCTCCAGTTGAAAGCTATAGCTAAGGGACAACCGATTCACATTTATTCAATGGCAGGGGAGCTTGCCAGAGTGAAAAGAGATTTAGTGATGAATCAAGCCATGATCCACACACACAGGTGGGATCAGTGGAAATTGATTTTAAGCGATAATCAACTTGAATGGCATTTGATTAAGCGTAACAGGAAAGATAGAATGACTAAATACCGTGAGGAACACAGACATCTGCCAAAGTACTTCACAGATGGAGGAGAAAAGGCAGGAAAAGTCAAGTGGGGTTATTTAGTGAAAAATCAGGGTGAATTGATAATCGCTGAAAGCGGGGAAATAAAGAAAGGGACAGCACAGCTAGCAGAGGTAGTCGCGGCCCGAAGGGCAATAGAGAAGGCTATCGAACTAGGTCATGAAGAAATAGTGTTGACCTGTGATTCTGAGTATGTGTCGGATGGATTTAATAAAGAATTAGAAACCTGGAAAGCTAATGGGTTCCACACAGCTAGGAACAAACCCATGGCCCATAAAGAAGAATGGAGAAAGATAGCTGAACTTTTAGATCAAGTAAAAGTACATTGCTATCACCAGGTGAAACCACACATTACAAGCCAGTGAAGCAGCAATTGGCAACAGAGAAGCAGACAGACTAGTCGGACGCTTAAAGGTGCAGGATGTAAAAGAACTCTTTGAAAAAATGCATGATGAGTTAAATCATCCTAGCTATAGGATGATTCCAGCTGGAACTTAGATTGAGGGATTTAAATATTCCCAATTGGAGAGTAAGATACAGGCAAGTAAAGAAGGAGTGTAACATATGTAGGAAATTTATGACTGCCAAGGGAGCTCAGGAGAGTGAGTTGCCTAAAGACTATCGAGGTCAGGAAGTAAGCATAGATTTCATGGGCCCTCTGAGGCCTAAGACTAAGTTAGGAAATTGTTATTTCCTGTTAGCAATTGACAATCACACTAAGAAGAAAATGATTTGGCCAATGCGTGCAGCTTTAGAAGAAAAGGTAGTGGAATGTTTAAAGGAATGGATTATCTGGGAAGGCAAAATGGAAAGTCTCAGAGCAGATGGTGCACACAACATATCAGGGAAATTAGTGGAGAACTTTTGCAAGGATAACAAAAATAGTACTAACAAAAGTATACCTTATCGACCTGAAACTAATGGGATCGCAGAAAGGGCCATTAGGGAAGTTAAGGAATATTTAAAAAAATCAGAATCTCGGAGAATGGGATCAGATTATTGATAAGTGTCTCTCGGATCTCAACAGGTGCGATAGAGAGGAACAACAAGAGGAGAGAGTAAAGACCAATCCGAAGTTCCAGCCTGGTCAGCAAGTTATTATTACGAGACGGCACAAGGTAGGAAAATTTCGAGAAGGCTTAGGAACAGTCGATGAAGTAAAGTCGATAACAGGTTCCAATACAGTCGAATTACTGAATAACGGTATTCAGAGTAATAAAGACTTAGTGAAGTATTAGGAAAAATGGACGAAGTGATCCGTGTAACTAATCGAAGAGGTTTGATCAGAGTGGAACACGCAGACCACGGTTCAAGAGCATTTTTGTGGTTAGGAGCGGAACTGGAGCGGTATGAAGGCCTTACAGGCGCTAAGGTCACAGCCGTAGAGGTTCCAGTCCGCCCTTTCACATGTGTGATTTGTGAACTGCCATGTACCATGCCGAATCTATCTCCTGTAGAGAAAAAAAGAAATGGGAGAAGAATGGCTGGTCTGAGAGCAGACTCAAATGGAAATAGGAGGAGTTCTCCTATGTAAGGGTTGTAGGCCAAAACATCCTAAAGTACGGATTGACTCATACAGAGTATCCGGAAATCCCAGGGGAAGAATGCATCTGTACCTGGGATGGGGTGAAGTTAGATCTCTGTGGGGTATGTGTGGCTAAGGACAGGACTTTGATGTCGTCCAGGGCAGTATGGGAAAGCATAAGAGTTATGAAACCCATAGGCTTATTCCAAGACGGAATAGTTACCAGGTTCTCTCGTCATCCTTACATGGGGATGAGAGAACATGAGCGTAGGGCTTTCTTAGAAGCAAGAATCCCTATTTTCCCAAATGACGGGAAAGAGATCAGAGACAGAGCATTCCAGGAGAGGGAAGAGCTAGTCAATCTGATAACTAAGAAAGATCGAGAGAAAGATCTGACCTTAGTAGATCGTGAGTCCAGAGAATGGAATCTCACCCTATGGCATGAACCTATCAAAAAATGTTTCCCTGAAGTGAAAGTTAAAGACGAGTCCAAGGGAAGGATAGCGTGGGTTTATGTGAAGCGAGGTCAACAGTGGCAGAGGAGAACCTGGTGTTCGCTGGCTGTTGAATTAGCTCAGGAAGGAGGCTGGGTGGATGCAGCCCCCTACAAGAAAGACTACAGAGGTAGTCAGCAGCGGTCAGTAGTGACCAAAGAGAAGAGGGAAGCAAAGAGAAAAGAAAAGTTTGTGGAACTCTCAGTAGCTCCAGTTAAAGGGTTAGAAAAACATCACGTGTTATGGCCCGTAGAAGGGTCATATGTGACGGGAAACCGGTATGGAGATGATCAAGTGACGGTAGAACCGACTGACCAGTTTAAAGTAGTGATGCATTTAAAATTAAATGTGTTAATTTGTGCACACCGGGACTTTAACTGGATCGGAGGCATCGAAGCCAAATACATGAAAAACCGGCAGAGATTAAAATAGTTAAGAAAGGTATCCTAAGACGACAGAGGAGGCTCGCCGCAGGGCCTTAAGACTAACCTCTGATTTCAGGAAACATGAAGAGAACGAAGTCCATGGAGAGCCTTGCTGGTGAGCTGGAGGAGGCTAAACGGAGTATCCGAAGACTCAAAAGACACCGGAGAGGTTTGAAATGGATGAGTAGTTTTCTATGGAGTATTGTGGGTCAGTGGTAATTTTCCTAATTATAATGAAACTAAATTATCAAATAAAATGGGAATTAATGACAGGGCAAATAATATTAGCTCAAGTTCAAGTGGAGCGAGAAAATGTTTCAGGTATGATCTAACTGTGTGGGCTGCGAGTAAAGCAGATAGAAGCAGAGTTCAAAAGGATACGCATAACTTTTTGAAGTGGTTAGATGACCAAAATACAGATAACCACAGTGACAGAGTTTTGTACTATATGGTTAAAGAACCCAGAGTTAAAATGAAAAGTACAATCAAGATAAAGCATTGGTACAATCGAAAGATTGAGATATATGAAACAAATAGTTACAGCGAGGAACAAAAGGGAATCAGACTATAAAATATTTTATAGGAAATACTTATAGGACTAGCTTGGATGAGGAGCTAGAAGGATGCTGGATATTCAGATCTAGAAAATATTTTGATCCATAGAAAGTAAGTGGGTGTGATTATGAAAAACAAATTAAGATAACTAAAAGAAAAACACAAGATAAGAGCGCATATGCGAAGAGCTACGGAAAATATAGCCAACTGGCTTAGGATTAGTAAAATTCTTAACCCAGAAGGAATTTGCTCTGCTAACGACAGTTAAAGATCGATATGTAGACTTTGATGGTTGGAATATAGAGAGAAGGAAAGGAAGTATGCAACCACGATTAATTTAGACCTAAATAAAACTAATCCATGGATATGGAAAAGGAATATAAAATTACCCAGAGTCAATTTTAATCATAGAACAGGCTTTGGGAAATTGATAATGAGATAAGAGAGGTAGGAGTTTATCTGATTAAAATGAAATTAGATGAAACCCAAAAAACAGCAGAAGAAATAAAACAGCATTATGAGGACAAAATGAAAAGATGGATAAGTGTATCCGGCTAGAAATAGGAAAATGAATCATGGAAATATATATCGTTACAATAAGAATGATTATAATGATTTTTCGTATACCAGTTTATGTGATAAGCATGGGGCAAAAATGGAATGCAGTGACCTGGTCAATGGGACTGACCCCATGACAGGAAACCGAACTGCAGAGGAGTTAAGTGTAAAAAGGAAATTACTTCTTACCAGAGTAGGAATGAAAAGACAGAAGGATGAGAAAGGTGAATATAAACAGAATTTGATTTTCTATGATGATGTTATATATGGATTGTCAGGTTCTGACTGTGGAGAATGGGTTAAGCGATGTGCAGCAGGCACGACTATATAACTATTAACCAAATGTTAGCCATCCTTTGTTTTTGGACAAAAGGGATTGTTCCTTTACCTTGGACCTTCAGGAAAGGTGGATTAGAGAATAGGTTTGAAATGACGTACGGACCAGGTGCGGTGATACAGTAGTTGATCGAAATCAACAGTGGAAAGTGTTTCATGCACCAGCTACCATAGGTTACAATAGTCGATTGAGATATGATCTGACCTATGGCGGAGAAAAGCAGCTCTTAGTAGCTTAGACGCTTTAGCGATTGATAGTCTAAGTCATACTATAGATAGGAAGAACTGGAAAGAAAAATGGTGCAGAGGAAAAGACAAGACATATTTTCTAGGCATGGACTGGATGAGAGATACTGTATGTCAAGCTAGTAGGCAATTGCAAGGGGAAAAACATTAGGCCGAGATGGTTTGAAGAACCACAGGAATTAGTGGAAACCAGCTTACGTGGAATTGCCACAGCTGTATCTTCAGTCTTCAATTTTGTGTCCCGAGGATTGTGGCAGAAAATTGTAGATTTCTTTATGAATATGGGATGGTATATCCTTTATGGTGGCCTATCCATTGTAGGAATAATGATATTATTGGTGATAATAAAGTGTTCCTGTGCAGCAACAGGAAGGAGGCTTTGTTCGCAAAAGGAGAGAAAGACGGACGAATTGTCGTTGATCGAAAAAGTGATAGAGATACAAGATAGGGGTCAGAGACGTGTTAAAACTAGGCACAACCAGGGAAGTAAGCAACCGCTATTGTGACCGCCTACAGGTGTAAGAAAAGATCAGAGAAAGATATAAGATCGGCAGTTGAACGGAAGGAGGAGCCGAAGTACACCAAATGGTATAGTATCAACCACACACACACAAGGGGGTCACTTGAATCAATTCTGTCAAAGAGACATATTCGTTCGAGAATAAGACCAACAGAGATCCAAAATCGATAAAACGAAAATGGCAACTAACGGGACCGTTAACGAACCAACCAATACCACGGTTGAAGTACCGGAGAACCTTCCAGAGGCTTCTGGAACGTTCGCTAAGGTAGGCTTTGAGTCTTTATCGATCATTATTTGGGCTACAGTTCAAGCTGTCAACAAAAATCTCTGGTGGCATTTGATAATTACTTCAATTCAAATTAGTAGGATTTTATTAATAGGATCCTTCAGTAAAATGATTCTAGTATGTGGTCTTATGAATGCATCTGAAGGTTGGAGTAAATTAATTGGAGTACGTGGAATAGTAGTTCTATTACTGTCTAGTTTATCTAAACTGGGTATTGATTTAATTGTGAAATTTACGGGGAAAAACAGAGTTACATTTTGGGGTGAACTGATAGTTATCACCAGCGGAACAATGTATCTGGTTATGCTGTTGATCTATAGATATGGCAGAGAGGCCAAATTATGGATAATAATAGGAATAGTAATTTTTGGTGTTTTTATCCTAGGAATAATGTTAGACAATGACAATATTCGTATAATTGGGATTATTGTTATAATGAATAGATGGGATCGCTTTAAAAAGACATTAAATCGCTGTAAAGAGTGTTTTAGCAATTTTAAAATCACCATTGCTGATTCAAATTCTGCCTAAATTTCAGATTCTGCAAGACAAGATTGATGAATTGGAAGCATTGAGAAAAAGGGCGGCAGAAAAAGAACATGATGGAAATCCGGTCGGCTTTTCCGATGCGGCTCTGAGAGCAAGATATATTTGTACATTTTGTCGGGGATCGACACGAAAGGTTTATTTTGAATTGATAAACGGGGAGAGACGATGTGTAGGATGTTTGAACGACCAGAACAATATGTGTAGGGATATGTTCCACAAGCCAATATCCTTATGGAATTTAGTATATGGTATGAGTACTCGAGAAGGAGTAAATAGCAGGGTAGAAATGATAAAACAAGGATTTCTTGAAATAACCTTGGAGAGAGGATCCGATGGAAGATATATAATTCCAGCTTGGATGAAATTTTGTGTGACAGGAAGACAAATTGAAAGGGTTCCTAGCTGCAGTAGGAGAAATTTATGTGTATTCCAAATAATTGAGTATGTTCAAGAAGAGAGTTTTGGAACTTACGTGGATAGTTCCTAGAGTTAAGAACGGTATCGGTGAGTACGGTCTTTATGGACTAGCATTTGTTGATGGTTCCGTGTGTTTTCAGATGGCTGCAGTAATCCTACAAGAGACCGGGGGCCAACTGGCCCAGTTGACCTTCAGACAGTTTCAGGAGAGGGCTAATACCCATTCCGATGTTGTAGAGAGGGTCTGGTTCTCAGTTGGGGTGATGAGGGCATTCGTGGAAAACGACGGAACCAATGACTGTGTTGTCCATGAACGTCCCAGAAAGCAGGATCCGTTAAGTAGATGGGAAATGAGAAGATTATTTGAAGTATCCTTGTTTAAGAGATGACTATGTGTTTGATGTTTATGTTGAGAGAAAATATTCAAGTAACAAAAGAGGTACAATCCGGATGGATTGTGATGCAATAAGACTACCAATAACGGGACAGTATTCTAGACCAATTTATTCCAAGATATCAGGAGAGGGTGTTGTGCAAAATGACCCAAATGATGGTATGATATCTTATAATAAATATTTGTCGGAAGTCATACTTGATATGGAGGAATTGTATGTTCAAGCCTTACAGAAAGAAAAACACAAGCAGTCGAAAAGGAACGCAGAAAGCAGAGGAAGGAGATGCGCAGGACTGGGAAGATCAAGCCTGGAAGAACAGGGCCTGCAGGACTTCCTCCGAAGAGCAAGGAAGATGATCAGATTGCTGAGAACAATTGAAAGATTAGCTAAGGTCTTAGTACAGGAGATTAAACAAATGGTTTCTGAGAAAGGGTTTGGGCAAGATTTGGAACTTGTGACCAAGAAGGTTGATTGTCTCTATATGGGAGAGAATCAGCGCTCTTTGTCCGAATGAAATAATAACCAGATTGAAGTTTTATTGTGTATTGTGACATAGATATGCATTTGCTATAGTGAGATGTAAGTGAACAAAGAATATAATGTATGTGCTTTTTGGGGGGCGACATCCTGTTACAAGCAGCAGTTGCTTCTGAGCAGGAAATGAGACATATATTCGTTTAAACAATGTGTGTGTGCTAAATGTCTTGTATATGGTTTTTCCATACGAACAGGTGTGAAGTTCTATGTGCGTAGGTGTTTTTGCCATCTACGATGCTTGCTTTGAAGTAGAGGAAAGGTCACATGTATGTGCACATAAGATTATGTAGGCTAAAAGCCATGTAGAAATATAGTCAAGCTTGTATGACCATATTAGGTATGTAATGGGAGGACCTAGTGTCCTAAGCTGAAAACCTATAAAAAGGTCATGTATATCCTGGATCGAGGCCGAACCTCGTGGTGAAGATTACTCGTTTTTATGTTTTTCATTTTTATGCTGAAACTTTGCAAGTAAACCAAAGCCTTGGTTTTTAAAACAAGTCTCAGGCTGATTATTTAATTCATATAACTATTATTGAAACCTGAACAATAAACCCTCGCAAGCCTCATAGAGGTCCGAATTCTTGCTGAAGCGAGGACCGGGAAATCCGTGCTGTGGCTGACCAGTGGACAAGACTCCGGAACGCAGGTGAGAGCATATCTTATGATTTGTGCTGGTTCTAGAGATATGGGTATTGGAGAAATTCAGCCATGGCTATGATTAAAAACTACAACAAAATATAAAGATATCTCCGGAGTTCTTTTCAACCAGTGACGTTAGACCTAATATTTGCACGCATACTATTGCACTATTTACATCCACCCAACTGTGTTTATGTGACTACTCATGTGACATTTTTGACATAATTTTGTGTGTATTTGAGAAATACAACTTAATTTGGAATGCACGAGCTCATTATCTTGTGTTTGTTTTTGATATGAGCAAAGAAAACTCTCAAAGTGCTCCCATCCCATATGTGTTATGAAATGCTATAAAATCGCTTGCATGTTCAAATTGGCAAGGTTTAAAAAGACGTGGCAGTGATTTCCGTCAGCTGTGCCGCATTGGAAGCGAAAGTGTTGAATCCCGGCGCGCAGATTGCTTTTAGTGCAGGTGCGATGTCTTTTGAAGCCAGAAGCAATTTGCTCATTTGAGAGAATGGAGACGCAGTAATGCTGAAATTTTCCAAATGACTGATTGATGTGATAATCTTTGTTGATTAATTTATTAATGCAATAATTTCCGCTTCATAAACCCAAAACTTGCGAGAGTTAGTAAAATTATGCCAATACCCGCATCAAAATTCAGACCCTGTATGGTATTGATTTAATATCGGTACTTCGGTATTAGATTGTGGTACCGCATCAAGCCAAAATTGTTGTATCGAGCCATCCCTACATCCCACACATCTGAAGGACCTGATTTCCATTATTCTGCTCAAGTGCAACAGGACTATATGGAGTTTCATCAGGTGCCACATGTTCTTCCTCCTCATGGTGATTGTGGAGGAAAATTTAATCATAGAAGAAGATTTATGTTTGAGTTCATTCAGAAGTCAATGTCTGTTTGTGAAACACCTTTTTCAGCTGTTCAGACACAGCTGCTGCTGAAGCCCAAGGGGGTAACGGTGGGACATCAAAAGTGGGAGCTTTCCGACAAAGGGTGTCGGATCATTTAAATTATATTAGCTCCAAGGGAAGGGACCATTTACATATTGTGTTTCTGCTCATTACTCTGTGGAAAAATACTGGGGGGGGGTTGCTTAAACATTGGGGTTATAAGAGCTGACT
The DNA here is from genome assembly GCA_023029165.1 of Gobiocypris rarus. Taxonomy (NCBI): domain Eukaryota; kingdom Metazoa; phylum Chordata; class Actinopteri; order Cypriniformes; family Gobionidae; genus Gobiocypris; species Gobiocypris rarus. The sequence continues at coordinate 46,338,870 of CM040934.1, forward strand.
TTTCTTTGTTCTAGTCAGTTCACACTCGATGCAGGCATTATCTGGTTGTATTGACTGTGGATTCATTCTTGCAAGAATTAAATCTTTATAAAGACTCAATTGGCTAAGGTTTGTCTCTTATTCAGAAATGCAACGGAGTTAACGTTATTTTGCCGCAACAATTTGGTGTCAGGAAGTGGATTCCTTGGATGTGCCTTCCGGAACCCTGAGAGCCGACGGTGACTGATCATCCTGGACTTTAGAGTCACAGCCTTACCTCGTCTGATTAAGGGAGAAGGGCCGGCTGCTCTAGGGGTTCTGGAGGGCCCGACCACTGGAATTAGAGAAAAAGAACCCGAGGTGGCAACGGACACTCTGGTAAGAGACAAACTTAAAAAATTCTGGGAATTTTAATGTGAATTTGGTTAAATTAAGATTTGGGAAACTAAGGGTTAAACCATAGGGGGAGTCTGGTTCTGTGGTCAACGCGATTAAGATATTCTGGGAGAATTGAGATCATGGAACGTGATTAAGAAATTCTGGGAGGATTGAGATCGGCGAGAGTGATTAAGAAATTCTGGGAGAATTGAGATCGTGGAATGCGATCAAGAAATTCTGTGAGAGTTGAAATCACACAGAGGGTGATTAAGAAATTCTGGGAGAGTTGAGATCGTGGAATGCGATTAAGATATTCTGGGAGAATTGAGATCACAGAGGGCGCTGGACGCGTCCGCCCGTCTGTCCTGGGTGAAGGATCAGATCTGTACGGAGACGTCCGACAGATTAATAGCGTGCGCAAAAAGACCACAGAAAGACTGCCACTATGGAAAATCCCAAAGAAGCTAGCAGAATATGATACACCGGTATTTTGTCAAATGAAAAAAAAAGTATATGGCCAGAGATGATTGGGGATATAGAGAAATTAATTAAATATCATGATTTCCAAAAGAAAAGAAACTTTGAGTCAACAGGATGAGAGTGGTGAAAGAATCTGTTGAGGAGAGGAGACAAATCTAAGGGCTTTTGTGGGGGATGTGTGTGTGAAATGCAAATGAAGATTGTTATAAGAAGCAGATAACAGGGAAAGGAAGATGTTGTCTGATCACACAGAAACTACAGCTGTTTAAAGATCATTGGTGAGTATGAACTTTGATTATGGATAACAGTTTGTGATAACAAATTTAGAGCTAACAATTTGAGAGACATGATCAGTAACTTGATCAGGCCGGATAAAGTTTTCAGACGAGAGAGCTGTAAGCAGCTCTGCTCTGAAGCCAGCAATTTAAAGAAATAAGTAGAACTTATTAAGAAAATGGGCAGCAATGTTTTAATTATGTTTAGAAAATTATACGGCAATTTAACTGGCTACAAATTAATTGAGAACAAGAGAAATTCAAATTTCTAGATGTTAGTGCATAATGAATAATGAATAATCATGGGTTGTAAAATGGGTGGAATGCTATTAAACCCTGAAGGAAAGATCCCAGTAACTGTGGGAATCTGATAACATTAAACCCTGAAGGAAAGATCCCAGTAACTGTGGGAATCTGATGTGATTTTTGTTTGAAAAAGCAGATGAAAGATACCATGAATTGCTGAATGACACAGAGTGTTTTAATTGTGGTCAGCAGGGCTGTGTCCACTCACCCATAAGGTGTCGAAGGTGTGACAAATGAGGCCACCACACTAAACCCAGTAAAAGAAAGAAACAGAGATGAGATTTAAACTCTGTCTAAGAAAATAATGAAATAACAATAGGGTTATAATAAATATGTTCTTGCTCTTCTCACTTTTGCAAAACTCTGATAATGCTTATTGGACTGAATATTGGGTTGTTGAAATAACTTTAGGTAAGTTAATATGTTGGAAACCCTAGAAGTTGATGCTTTGGTTTCAAAAGATAAGCTTGTGCTGAGCTGTAATAAATGCTGATTTGCTTATCTGAATCTGGCACCACCACGTCATTTCTGGTGCTGTGGCCTAGCTTGAGTAACACACACTCAATCTGAGGGTGATTTGAAAGTGTGATTTCAGTCTAAGGATAGAGTTTAAAAGGAAAATGTCTGAAGTTTATTTGAAAACAATATTAATTTCTAACCAGATCTCACTAGCTTGTGTAAAGAGTGAAAAGTTGCAGTGCAGATGAAGATGCAGTGTGCCAGCCCTGAAGGCCTCAGAGTCTCTCTCTCTCATTCAAACCCAGCACAAAGCTGTTATCTGAGCATGTGTCATAAGTGATGAGATACTTATGGTTAAGCACAGGGCATCAGTTGAAAATCATAGAGACAATGATTTGATAAAAAGACATTTTTGACTAATAGTTAAAGGATTGCCATGGAGGGCAATGATAGATATTTTGATGAAACAAAATGAGATGTTTTTACAAAATGAGATGTTTTTACAAAACGAGATGTTTTTAAAATATAGAACTGAAAATGTTGTGTCTGATCTAAGCCTTCACCATGTACAGGACCGATGGATCGAGACACAAAGGTAGCAGAACATTAAACTGAAAGGACAGTTGTTCTGGCTAAATTCACTGAGTGGTGGATTTTAGTGATTTAGTTGTATTGTGATATTAACCTGTCTCCATGTTCTACCTATAGTAAGCAGACCAGATGGCTCTGATGACTCTTGAATGCACTTTCCACAAAGTTCCAAAACACAGCTGATCCTGTTGAGGGTCAAAGATCTCAAGGCGGGCAGTGGGCACGAGTGATTTTCCCAAAGACGGGTAAGATCCCTTTGGCCAGCGGGGACGACCTAAGACAGGGAAATCACGTAGACACTGAGACTCCGCCCCAAAGGAGGGTGGAGTCTATGTGAGGTGTGTATGAGTCGAGCAGATGTCTGTGAGGCCAGCAGCATCATTGTGTGGGGGAAGCTGTGTTTTGTAGGGGCCGAGAGTCCAGACAGACATAGCAGTCCGCCCAAAAGAAAGGTTCCTCAATACCGCTCACCAAAAACCGCATATATTGTGTTTGAATGCCAGGGAATGCCAGGGAGCACCCTGAGGGAAAGTTATGATCGTAGGGGGCATTCAAGAGCCAGCTGAGACCATGCTGTGAATTGTCATTAATTTTATGGAGAACAGAACAAAATGTATTAATTGGTATAAGTAAAACTGTGTGATATTGAACTAATATGTCTCTATCATAGTCTTAAATCCTGCAGGTCATTAGATATGGCATAGGATCATTCGGAAACATGGTGATGGCTTTAAGATGAGGACAGCTTTTGAAGTTCAAAAGAGAAGGTCTGGATAACAAAGGTATTTAAACTAAAGATTATAGTTTGTTCTGAGTTAAAGTCTCAGAGGCTGTTGAAAAGATTATCTGTGTAAGAGAGAGAGAGAGAGAGAGAGGCTGCTTGTGGAGGCGGGATGGCACAGTGTCTGTAATCGGCCATGTTAAAGCTGAGACAAAACCAAAACAACCCAGCTGACTTTTCTAAAGACAACTTAATAGTGAACAGACATGATTTGAAAATGATTAAGAAACCAAGTAGAAGCAAATTTTGAGAATGAGCAGTTCATATTTATGCCCTGATTGAGCGTAGTGTTTTATCACTGTGGGTTAAGCCAAACAACAAACTTTAAAAGAAGCGTATTATTCTGAGTGATTCTGATAAAAGATGATCCAGAACATGGACGAGCTTTAAGTGGATTGATATCCAGCTTGGTCTGTTACTGGTAATAATAATGACTACTTTTGTCATTTATGATGAGGATTTGAATTACTCTCTGGATTAGTTAAAATAGTAAGCGTAAAAATTATAGACTTGAGGACAGAGACAAAATGACAAATTGGCTTAAGTCATTATCTAAATTATCCAGAGAATCCGTCACAATTATGAAAGGCCAGAGGCGAACAAAGGAATATAAACTTTAAAATGAAAAGTTTTATTTTTGTGTTTCCTCCATTAAATGGAGGCAGGACATTAATTTATCTAGAGAACTACAATTAATGTAAGAGAACAAACAAAACAAAAACAAAACAAGAGGCTGTGAGGCTTTCTGTGTGACTAGGATTGAGATGGAGGACAGTAATATTTTGGATTTCTGCAGAGCAGTGGACAGTGGAAAGGTGTGCCGTAGGTGAGACAGAGGACTTCACGGTGAAGGTGAGACTGCATCAAGGATCGGCTCTGAGCCCCTTCCTGTTCGCAGTGGTGATGGACAGGCTGACAGAGGAGGTCAGACAGGAATCTACATGGACTATGATGTTTGAGGATAACATTGTGATCTGTAGTGAGAGCAGGTGGACGAAAGTCTAGAGAGGTGAAGGTTTGCTCTGGAGAAAAGAGGAATTAAAGTTAGTCACAGGAAGACAGAATACATGTGTGAGAATGAGAGGGAACCAAGTGGAACAGTGAGGTTCCAGGGAAATGAGGTGAAGAAGTGTGTGTGTGCAGGCAGGTTGGAATGGGTGGAGAAAAGTGTCAGGTCTGTTGTGTGAGAGTACAGCAAGAATGAAAGGAGAGGTGCAGGACAGTAGTGAGAACAGTGATGATGTGCGGTTTGGAGACAGTCACACTGAGGAAAAGACAGGAGGTTTAGAGGAAGACCAAAGAGGAGGTTTATGGATGTAGTGAAGAAGGAACATGAAGGTAGGGAAAGAAGGAAAAGAAGATTCAAGACATTGAAAGGAAAATGTACTTTAAAATCCTAATTAATTGGAAAGATTTTGATAAAGAATTGGGTATTGAATATGATTAAGCATAATGTCACAAGAGAAAGATGAGTGAACGAGCTGATTGAATGTAATACGAATAGATAATCATGTCGTTTTGATGAAAAGTTTTCAACATTAACAAATTTAGGTTTATGTTATAAATGGTTAGATATGATGAGTGAAATTGCAGTTGATGGAAACAGTAATTTTGAACAAAAACAGGGTGGTTTGTAAAAGAATTGTGTTGAAACAACGGACTGGAGGAAGTTTGACAAGAATATGATGTTCAGTGAGAAACTGGGAGCATTTAGATCTGAATATAAACATGAAGTTGAGTTAGAGAGGATAATGACAACCATGACAGATGCACAAAAGAGAATCAGTGCATGTCAAACATACGGCCTGCATAGGGCAGAGGAGTCATCTGAACTGTGGCCAAAGCACAAACTGAAGGATGTTTATATGGAGATTTAAAGCGCTTAGATGGATTTTTATCTATCTTACTTATTTTTTTGTCGTTTAATTTGAATTGGACAACATTGGGGTCTGTGATGATTTGGAATTATCAAGAGAATCAATGATTGTTTTTCTTCCTTTACACTAATCATGTATTTGGTCTCTGAGGAGTGACTGAGGGTCTGTCCTAGGGATGTGTGATGTGTCGTTAAACACTTGAAAGCAACAAGGTGTCGTGTGTTTGGATTTTGAAGGTATCACACCCCTAAATTGACAGGAGTGCAGTAACAGAGCTTACTCATTTAGCCCGGCTTCCAGATTTGAAATACAGATTTTATATTAACTTTCACTGAAACACGAAAGAATCAGGATAAAGATTGCCTGGTTAAGACTGGAGCTTGTAGCCCTGACTGAAATATGCAAGCTGATGAAAGGTAAAAGTGTGTAACATTTGAACAGATTTGCGTTTTGAGTTCGGAGTTGGGCATAATTTTGGGGCATTGTGGAAACACAGGAAAATTGTAATATCGGATGGGCGCCAATTCTGAATGGTTCAACTGTGTCTGCTTCTCAAGACACAATTTTCTTGACTGGCCAGGTTGATATCTATGAATGCGCGCACATTAATAACAAAGATTTTATTTAAACAGGCAGATGAGATTGCGAAGGCCTAGGCAGAAGCAGTCAAAGGAACCATAATGTCTTTTGATATTTGAAATAACCACAAAGCTTTCACTTCTTTACAGAGAACGGACACCTTCGCCACAACAGCGGAGAAACAGCTGTGGAAACTGTGGCTGCACTTTTCAAAATGGTGTGGTGATGGCAAGCCTTGTTTACCCCAAACATTCTTTGACCATTATGTTTAGATGGCTGCATTTAATGATCAGGCAGCCAAAGGGGAATTAGTTAAATGAAAACTGATGAAAACTGTCTGAAACTGATGAAAACTGTCTGGGGTACAGTATTTTTATGAAAAATTTTGTAGAAGGAAAGGCCTAGAGCAAATCTGAGTCTGTCCGAGACTGTTTAATAGAAGGGGTAAACAATAGCTTACATCGATATAATTTGTGAATTATTGCAAAAGAAATGTCCTCTCTGTGTCTAAGATCTGTGTGCAGGTTAAGGGACTCCTTTACATAACATCAGACCAGATGTTTGATGTCGTGATACGGGACTACAGAAGGAACAGATGGAGAGTGAAAAGGTGCTTCTGATGACAAAAACCGCCATCAAGGTAGCTGAGAAAGATCCCACCAGTGGTCGGTGAGAAGGAGCCGAGAGGAGCTGGAGGCACACGTCTGTGCGGACGGAGGTCACACAAACATCATTTGCCGCTATCATCTCAGGAGCAGAGACACTGGCACAACGTGGAGCTGAGACAACAAGTTTAGAACCTATTGCAAGCCCACAGAATCAGAGTTGCACAATCTACAGAGAGGTGGCGTCCTTTCATTAACAAGAGCAGAAAAGACTAATCTTCATAACTCTTTCTGGGCGTACAGCTGTGCGATTGGAGCAAAGCAAAGCCGTGGTGCCCTTTTCGATGTTTGGACTGTGCGACTTGAGAAGAACAACATTCATATATACATTTAAAATTTTTCTTGTGAATTATCAAAGAATGATAAAAGGGGGAATTGTGGAGGAAAAATTTAATCATAGAAGAAGATTTATGTTTGAGTTCATTCAGAAGTCAATGTCTGTTTGTGAAACACCTTTTTCAGCTGTTCAGACACAGCTGCTGCTGAAGCCCAAGGGGGTAACGGTGGGACATCAAAAGTGGGAGCTTTCCCGACAAAGGGTGTCGGATCATTTAAATTATATTAGCTCCAAGGGAAGGGACCATTTACATATTGTGTTTCTGCTCATTACTCTGTGGAAAATACTGGGGTTGCTTAAACATTGGGGTTATAAGAGCTGACTTTTCTTTGTTCTAGTCAGTTCACACTGATGCAGGCATTATCTGGTTGTATTGACTGTGGATTCATTCTTGCAAGAATTAAATCTTTATAAAGACTCAATTGGCTAAGGTTTGTCTCTTATTCAGAAATGCAACGGAGTTAACGTTATTTTGCCGCAACATGATCCACTGTTGAAAGTTTTGAAAAAGCAAGAGGAACTAACAAACCATCTTATTCAACAGCAAGCAAATCCTCGCGTCTTACCAAAACGGGAGATACCAGTCTTTGATGGTGACCCACTGCAGTACATGTCATTTATCAGAGCATTTGAACAGGGAATTGAGGAGAAAACTATCAACGAAAGGGATTGTTTGTATTTTCTTGAACAGTTTACAAGGGGACAACCTGGTCCGCAGTTGCCAACATATGGCCCCAGACAGAGGCTATACCAGGGGTGGGACGTTGATCCAGAAGGGCCACTCTCTTGCAGAGTTTAGCTCCAACCCCAATCAAACACACCTGAGGCTAATCAAGGTCTTCAGGATTACTGATATTACAGGCAGGTGAGTGTTTTTTCAGGGTTGGAGCTAAACTCTGCAAGAGAGTGGCCCTTCTGGATCAACGCCCCACCCCTGGGCTTACAATGGCTAAAGGATTACTACAGGAACATTTTGGTAACGAGTTTAAGGTATCTACTGCATATTTGGAAAAGGCTTTGGGCTGGCCTGCTTTAAGGGCTGAAGACGTGCAGGGTTTACAGGCTTATGCATTGTTTCTGCGTACATGTTGTAATACAATGGATGAACTTTCATATATGCAAGAACTCAACATGCCTAGCAACATGAAAAGCATTGTAACAAAGTTGCCTTACAAGCTGAGAGAGCAATGGAGGCCAAGGCGTGTGAGATCATGGAATCCAGTCAAGGCAGAGCAAGGCTCTCACATTGTCCAGCTGTCTGATCCTCTCCTTGGAGATATCCAGGACAAGCATGGCACAAGTAAGTCCATGCACGCAAAGCCATTTAGAGGGAATAGCTTTGCCACCGATGTTGATGTTCCAACAAAAAGACTAGCATTGTGTCATCACAACAAGGATGTTGCTCTGTATCCAAGTCTAATGGAAGTTGGAGGGATGTTTTTCTTTGAAGAAGAGGACTCAGAGAGACAAGATTGATTTCCTGAAAACCAAAGGAATTTGTTTTGGTTGTTTACAGATTGGACATTTGAGCAAAAGAGTGTGACAAGTGTTTAATTTGTGATGTTTGCAAAGGAACCAACTATCCTGCATATATATCGCAAGGAGGAACCAAAGGTGTCTGCTCAAACTTGTGGTCATACAGGGGCCGGTAGGGAGAGGAGTTTGATGCCAATCATACCAGTGCAAGTGAAGGCTATTAAGGGTAACAGGGTGGTGCAGACATATGCTTTTCTGGATCCGGGAAGTTCAGCTACCTTTTGTTCGGAGCATTTAATGAAAGAGCTGAATATGAACGGAAAGAGGGTAAATATTCTTCTTCGTACCATAAGTCAGGAAAAGTCTGTGTCCTGCAATGTTCTTGATGGACTTGAAGTCAGTGGTGTAAGCTCCGACCAGTTCTTCCCTCTTCCTGATGTATTTACGCTGCAGAAGATGCCTGTTAACTTTGAGAACATCATTAGTCAAGAGGAGTTATCCAAGTGGTCATACCTATACATGACCATACATTCAAGCAGGTGTTGATTTGTTGATTGGAACTAATGCAGCTAATGTGATTGAGCCATATGAAATAATAAACAGTCATGGCAATGGGACATTCGCCATTAAAACCCTATTGGGATGGGTCGTTAATGGGACATTGGAAGGACACAGTGACCACAAGAATGAAGCTGGGCTTTCTGCTGTTACGGTTAATAGGATTTCTGTTGTTAAATTGGAGGAGCTGCTCAACAATCATTTCAATCATGATTTCAGTGAAATAACTGCTGATGAAAGAGAAATGTCAAGGGAGGATCTTCGGTTCATAATGAACAGTACAGTCATGCTCCAGGATGGACATTACAGCCTAAAATTACCATTCAAGACTGATGTCATGTTACCTGACAACTTCTGTGTTGCTAATCAACGAATAAATGGCCACGAATAAGAACGAATAAGAAACCAAGGGTTTCTTGAGCAGTACACTCATTTTCTTACTGATGTTGTAAACATAGGTTATGCTGAGAAGGTACCAGCTCACCAACTAGATCGTGTGGATGGCAAAGTTTGGTACATTCCTCATCACGGGTATTTCATCCTAGGAAGGGCTCATTGAGAGTTGTGTTTGACTGTGGAGCAAAATATAAAGGCACATCACTTAATAGTCAATTGTTGCAAGGCCCTAACCTTACTATTTCTTTGATAGGTGTACTGATGAGATTCAGGCAAGAACCAGTAGCTTTCATGGCTGACATTGAAGCAATGTACCATCAAGCCAAAGTGGCTGAGGAAGATGTAGATTTTCTTCGTTTCTTGTGGTGGCCTGATGGAGAATTGAATAGAGAACCCATTGTATTCAGGATGACAGTCCATCTTTTGAGCTGTGTGTTCTCCAAGCTGCGCTTGTTATGCTTTGAAACAGACTGCAACTTTCCAGCAGAGGTAATTGATACCATCAACAACAACTTTTAAGAAGCTTACTGGAAGCATTCGTTTAATCTTTGAAGCACAATAAACAAATACATTGTTTGTATTTTACCTCCGTCTGCATGGACTCTGTATGCGTTCTAGACTTGCTAACTCCTATATCAACGGGCGGCTTAATGGAAAGACGCTACACACTATATTTACACTACTGATAATATTTACAATAATGTATTAAATAAAATGTATTGAATTTGGTAGGTGTCTCTCACATTGTCCCACATCAAAATTACAATAGTGTACATTAATGTAATAATTTATTCTATTTTATGTCCAATTCATTCATTTAACATATTTAATATTGGGGGCATCCGAGTTTTGAAAAATAAATAACTCAGTAGTTACTTTCCTGGTAATTCGTTACTTTTATAATGATGTAACTCAGTTACTAACTCAGTTTCTATTTGTAAAAGTAACTGTAACTAATTACTTTTTAAAGTAACGTGCCCAACACTGCTCATGTCTATTGAAAATCGCAACTTTTCAGTTTCAGTCGGTCTTAGCACACGATGTAACTGTTGAAGAGTCAAGTTTTAAATAGGACAATTATTAAAAGTGTCTTTGGTCATTTTCTGAATGAGATGCTAATGGACTGATTAGAATCAATGATGTATGCTAAGCTATGCTAAAAGTGCTACCGCCAGATACAAAGATCGGCTGAATGGAGTCAAAACGGTCTTTGAGAAAATGAAAGCTCAGATGATCCGATCTGGAATATTCCCTGTATGTCGTCATAGCGGAAAGGTTACCTCCTTTCTCTGCTTTGCCCATCCAGAGAATTTGGAGAAATGGATTCAATTTATTTTTAATTCAGTCGCAATGTCAGAACGGGCTTTGCAAACAGCACCGCCACAAACAGTGTTCATTAATGCCTGATCTGTGTGATTTCTGATGTGTAGCTAATTATTCAAGTTCACACTATCTTTCTAAATCGTTTAATACTGTTTATGCATCATGCAGTGACTAAACTATCAACTTCACATTGTTTAATTCTCTTAGTAGCATGAAACAAATCTGTTATTTAAAGTGTGATTAAACTACAGAGAGCGATCAAAGAAAACTCGTAACACTTTACAATAAGGGTGCACTAATATGCATTAATTCATGCTTAACTAATGCACAGATAATCATGAGTTAATGTGTTACTAATGGTGAACTAACCCATTTATTAATGATTACTGCATCAGCAACTAATGAAGATTCGACATGATTAATAGATTAAGTAATCATTACATTGTTATTAGTTAAATGTGTAATAATGTATTAATTCCTTTCATGTGATGGGAAAAGATGGAAACATAATGCTATAATCAGCACTTTCACGATTCGATCTCCACAGCTGTAATAGCAAACGTAGTAAAATTATTCGAGAGGGTTCCACATGTTACAAAGTTGGTAGAATAAAGAGGAAGAAGACACGTGTTTATTCATAACTCTCATATACAAACAGAATAAACTCACAGCGCTTCTCAACAACTCGGTACAATAAATCTTTCTCCATCTCTCCTTCTCTCTCTCTCTCTCTGACCTCATGAAACCACGCCTCCTCCACCACATAATGTCATTCAAATGCAAAGATGTCAGCCAATCACAGCAGTGGGCGTTTCCATTGAAGTCTCACAGCAGACACGCCTTCACACAGAGGGCTAAAATCAGGATAGAAAAAGCCTTTTATTTCTAAATTATGACATTTTATGTCTTATGAAAAATCATACTAACCTCAGGACACGCATTATAAAATAAAAACATCCACGCCGTGGGACCTTTAATAATAAAAGCTATTGTGTCTGTAAAGACGACTCTTACATGTTTAATGTTCTCGTCTGCTTCTCTCCCATCACTAAACCATAAAACACTCAAGCATCAACATCACTTCCCATCACACACACACACACACACACATGTTGTGTTTCCATGTTTTATGGGGACATTCCATAGGCGTAATGCATTTTATACTGTACAAACCGTATTTTCTATCCCCCTACACTGCCCCTGCCCCTAAACCTACCCATCACAGGAGACATGCTGCATTTTTACTTTTTCAAAAAACATCACTTAGTGTGATTTATAAGATGTTTTCCTCATGGGGACCAAAAAAAATGTCCCCACAAGGACAAAAATTTGGATATTGCCATCTTTGTGGGGACATTTTGTCCCCATACCGTAGGGATTACCAGTCCACTCACACACACACACACACACACACACACACACACACACACACATTTCCCCTCCCAGTGCTTTCCCAAAGCATCAGATATCCGGAGTGTAACTGGGCCGAACTGCTTCTGTACTCAGGATCATCACGTACTTCTGAACTTCAGGAACAAACACACCTTTAATGAAATCCAGCATCTCTTCCTCATTTCCCACAGGTTCCTCTGTGAGCAGAACCGCACTGAGACCTGCTGAACATCGACAGACTCCTCAGCATCTCTGGCATTACTGTTAATGCTTTCTTTAAAGAAAGGAGATGTGATGGAATCAGATGATGTTGTGACCGGAGATAACCACTAGAGGTCAGTGTGTGATGTGTGCTGGAACATCCAATGGGATGAACTGAGAAACTGATAAAGAGACACATGGTGTTACTGCACTACAGATGTTTCATTACAACACATTAAACACAGCACTCTCCAGCTGCTCCTTATTCAGATCTGGAGGATCACACACACACACACACACACACACTGGATCATCTAGAACGGTGATGATAATATGGAGTATGACTGTAAATATAATGGCAAGAGTATTGTCAGTTTTATGGCCCAACATGACAGAAAATGCTAAGGCTGTTGTCCTTTGTGAAACCCTCCAGTAATCATGATTTATCTCAGTGTGACTGTTCGTGAGAGGATCATTACCTGTGAATGTAATTCCTGGACCTTCTACTGAAAACATGCATATCAGTAAAATAAGGAAGGCTGGGCTTCTGCTGCAGTCGGCCCCAAATGCTGGAATAGCCTCAGTAATCGCTACAGAATCTGCGTTTGAAGCCAAACTTACACCCTAAACCTTTTAGAGATGGCCTGTCAACGGGACTCTTCTGAGCTAGTTTCTCTGTAATAGTGTGTGTGTGTTTTTCTTATTGTTTTGATAAGTGTGTTTTTATCATTTCTGTACAGCACAATGGTCTGTTGTGTTATTGTGCTATAGATAAATAATCTAAAACGAATCTCTCCTGAGACGATCTGCCGTTTGGTTATGACCTTTATAGTGCACACTACCCTGTGTTTCCCGTAAGTCTTGGCATTTGGTATTAATCAGTGTGGTTTCCCCTTTAAACTCTGCCTTGATCTGCACATGAATGACTATAACTTTCAGTTTGGGAGATCAGCTCACGGACTCACGCTATTAAACATTACACATTACATGCTGAAAACCATCCAATATCCTTTTTATGTTTTAGAATAAATATATCAAAATATCCATAAAAGATAAATTGTATAAAACACTTATTAAATATATTTTTAGATATATTTCAGCGTCCACATGTTTTACTTGAGATGAGTTTTATAATAATTGAATAATTTAACTGCATGCTAACGAGTTTTGAAAAAGCATGCAGGCTAAATGTTTTATTTTGAAGGGTTTTCTTGTAATTGATTCATTTTGTATAGTTATTTCTGTCTTTCTGCATGCCTGAGGTACTAAATATCAGTCAAAACTGTGTGGAGGAAAATAAAATAACTGCTGGTTTACTTTTATTTGTATACACTCACAATAAAAAATAATATATTGTGCTTTAATAAAAAATAAAAATACTTGTGTAGTGGTCAGTCGGTGTACAGATTCTTTCTTTCGTTTTGTTAGTGTGTTAATTTAAGTGAAACATAGTTTGTGTAAACCTATTTATTTTATTTTATTCATAACGTTTTGGATGGTCATATTTTTAAATGTTTTTAAAGAAGTCTCTTACACTCGCCAAGGCTGCATTTATGTTATATAAGAAAGCTGTATAATCTGTGTGTGTGTGTGTGTGTGTGTGTGTGTGTGTGTGTGTGTGTGTGTGGACTGGTAATCCCTACGGTATGGGGACAAAATGTCCCCACAAAGATGGCAATATCCACATTTTTGTCCTTGTGGGGACATTTTTGGTCCCCATGAGGAAAACATCTTATAAATCACACTAAGTGATGTTTTTGAAAAGTAAAAATGCAGAATGTCTCCTGTGATGGGTAGGTTTAGGGGCAGGGGCAGTGTGTGTGTGTGTGTGTGTGTGTGTGTGATGGGTAGGTTTAGGGGCAGGGGGAGTGTGTGTGTGTGTGTGTGTGTGTGTGTGTGTGTGTGTGTGTGTGTGTGAGTGTGTGTGTGTGTGTGTGTGTGTGTGTGTGTGTGTGTGTGTGTGTGTGTGTGTGTGTGTGTGTGTGTGTGTGTGTGTGTGTGTGTGTGTGTGTGTGTGTGTGTGTGATGGGTAGGTTTAGGGGCAGTGTGTGTGTGTGTGTGTGTGTGTGTGTGTGTGTGTGTGATGGGTAGGTTTAGGGGCAGGGGCAGTGTGTGTGTGTGTGTGTGTGTGTGTGATGGGTAGGTTTAGGGGCAGGGGCAGTGTGTGTGTGTGTGTGTGTGTGTGTGTGATGGTAGGTTTAGGGGCAGGGCCAGTGTAGGGGATAGAAAATACGGTTTGTACAGTATAAAATGCATTACGCCTATGGAATGTCCCACAAAACATGGAAACACAACATGTGTGTGTGTGTGTGTGTGTGTGTGTGTGTGCGTGTATTCCTGTGAGTTATCATCATTACTCCAGTCTTCAGTGTCACATGACCCTTCACTAATCACTCTCAGATGAGGCTCTGATGATCAACACACAGTTATGATTATTATCAGAGTATATTTCAATAATATTAAATGTGATTTATTTTGTCAACTCCTTTCTTTTATTAATAAACGTAATTCGTCTCTTCAGGTGTGTCACGCCAGTAGTAAGGGCAATATCCAGACTGGATTCCAGCTGCGTCTCTATTTGTTATTTAAAAAATGGCTAAACTTTCTATGGCCCTTTGAAGACATCCAGAAACATTCTCAAATAAACGGATTACGGAAATAAATGATACTAAAATATATAATGGACTACTTCTCTAAGATACACACCATGCACATGCAGTTAAAGCCCTTAAAGCATGGATATGATATTTCACAATCACTGCACAAAATCAGCCTTGGCATCTTTAGAGTTTGTCTATTAATCAATGCACATTTACTGCAACTGCTGCTGTGCAAAATGAATGGGATGAGGATACTTTATTTAGCTCAATAAATTATCGTCTCATTTATACACTACACTTTAAAAAACAACCCAAGTTGGGTTGAAAATGGACTATCCCAGCAATTGAGTTGTTTTAACCCAGCGATCTTCAGAAACCATTTAACCCATGGATAGTCCATTTTCAACCCAACTTAGGTTGTTTTTTACCCAGTATTTTTAGACAAACTAAAATAGTTTTGCGTCCCCTTTAAAGTCAATGCACAGACCTTGAATATGGGTCGGAGCTAGAGGAACAGGTCCAGTAAACACAAAACTGTGTTCATTTACAGCACTCTTATACACAATGGTAACTCAAAGTGCTTTACATGGAAGGCCTTAAAATACTCAAAAGAAAGAGATAACAATAAAAGATGGTAATAATAATTATACACCCAAAGAATCTTCTTCTTACACAGGTCCCCTACCCTGTGGCAAATAAATCATGGAGACACAGCTATCAATCAGGCAATGCAAAGGACTTTATTAGAACAGCATTAGACAAAGATAAGACAAAAACTAAACATCAACTCTGAGAAAGACTCGCATGAACAAATCACTAAAAACACAGTCATGGAGCTGTGGCCTAAATACAGGGAAGACTCTTCAATAATAAGTGATCTAATCTACATACTCACATATCAAAAGAAGAACCCCAGTGTACACACACACACACACATATATCATATCATGTTAAAAGAGATTACTAAAGCAGATGATATTACCTTCTTCTCACACCATCAGAAAAGGAAGTCCTTTAAAAGATGGTTGATCCTGACTCCCACACCTTTGTTCCATAAAATTGATTTGACCTTTTCGTTTGTTGCAATTATTAATAGAAACATGCACTGGAAATATGGCTTAAGAAAAGGGCAAGTCTGCAGTAGAGTTAAACTGAACCACAGACACAGTCACGATCACAGAAGCCAGACCACATTCGGGAAACCACGCCCGCCGATGGCTTACGTAGACCGTCCCCAAACTCAGAAACTCAGCATGCCACAGATGCATAGACAATACGGTTACAATCAAGAGGAGGACGCAAACGTTAAATCCAGTATCAGTCAGATGGACAGTGGCTCAGCGACTAAAACAGTTATGACAGGAATTAAAAGAAGACACTCATTTCCTGGCATATTTACTCTGGGACTTCCCCATGATTGTTGTTCTCTGTGGTTATAAATGTACGACTTGCTAACAGTTCCATTTCCATCCATCATTTTATAACATGTTTGAGGCTACACATAAATCATATAAAACTGTGACATGGCCTGAGATGTGTCCCATCACCAGAGCTGGACTGGGGCTAAAATTCCCCCCACGAATATTTCTTTGCTCGGGTTGGGTCTTTAAAGGAAGGGTACACAGCAAAAATCACCATGGGTGTTAAAGTGATCACTTTCCGGTGAACATACGGGTCCATCTTTGCTAGTGTTAAAACAACACTGCCGTTAAACACTGTGTTAGTGTTTCATTTTAATCACTCAAGGTGTTGAGAAATGCATTGTAAGTGTACATTTAACACTTTATGGTGATTAATCCCACACATCCTATGTATTTAATGTAAATACTTATTTTAAAATGGCACTGCAAATGAAATTTAAAACAAACCTTTGTTTAACTATGAATTAATTTGAACATTTATTGAAATTGTAATATATCAGTCCCATTATATCTACATGTTTGGCTGACGCTTTTATCCAAAGCGACTTACATTGCAATCAAGGTACACATTTTTGTCAGTTCTTGCGTTCCTGGGAATCAGGAAAGTCAATGTTGTCAAACATACAATTGAATAAAACAGCCTTGTTAGTCTCCAATGCAATAACATCTCAACACCTATTTGGTATGAAAATACACATTCATTATGATAAATCTCTACTGCGTTTCAAGCAAGTTCATTTTTTGTAACTATGCAGAAATAGGACTCTGCACCATATGACATCAGAGCATCAAACAAAGAAACATTCCTCTAGAAATTCAACATCCCATCCCTTAAATCAACCTTAATGTTAAAACACTGATTGTAAATTCATTCTGATAAAACATAATATTCCTTTATAAATAAATACATTTTACATTTGGCAGACACTTTTATCCAAAGCGACTTACATTGCATTCAAGGTACACATCTTTACATTTGGTCAGTTCTTATTTGCTGTGCATAAGACCTTTAAAACCTCACTTTGAGTGAGTCAAAAGAAGCAGATGAGATGCAAATCTTCTACCCACCGGTGTCTGCTTTCGGCATGCAGGGATGGGACTTTTCAGTTTTCAGCTGAACACAAAAGAACGACTGTTTCTGATCGCTCATCAAATAATGGGGTCAGTTAGGTAGGGAATCAAACCATAGTAGGGTCTACACAATAGAAATATGCCAGCATGTAAGAGAAATTATAGAATCTCCACCAGAATTTTCCAAAAGTGTGCGTGACCATATGGTTGATATTTCTGTAGGGTCAAAATAGCCAGATGGACAGACTGAAGTGTGACAATAGGCAGTGGCAGTGGATTATGAGGATTTTCCTCTAAAGCACACATAGAAAATTTAAAACACAATTTAATGTTACTCGCAGATACATTACAGTATTGTATTTAGCTTATAGTGTAAAGGAACTGATTGGGTAATGAACACATTTCGGTTTTGGCCAAATAATGAACAAAGTAATGGGGTTAAACAAACCCATATTTTATACAAACAACATACAAGCCTCTCCTGTGAATGAGCACTGTTTGTATGTTCCTGTGCAGTATCGCCTAAAGCGACAGGAGTAAAATATTACTATTTACCCCGTGGGCAGGGCTAGTTGTAAAAGTGTCTGGAGAAGTCAGATTTCATACAATCAGTTTTGTTTTCAGTTTTTTACAATCGCTATGACAATTTTTTCAATACTGATCATAGATTGTGTGTCTTTTGAAGACTCTCTACATTTTTGTTTTGTTGGGTTTAGTAAATGCACACATTTTGTTTCTTTTGCTGCAGAAATTCAATACAAAAACTGAATGACCCGTCTCAGAGTAGCTTTATCGAATGCCCTTCAGTTTTATTTCATTATCAGCGATCATCATGATGACAATAGCAAGTTCCTGTTCTTCATTTAGGAGCTTTCCTTTTGCCCCAAAGAAGCCCAAATATGCCCTCTTTTATGTATAGCATATGATCATGTGCTTGAAAAAATATCAACTCCTGAACAATTCCTAGATGGGAATCAGCTGTGATTTATATATTTGCATAACTTCAATTGGCTGTTTCTCAGTACCAATGGAATAAAATACAGGGGATATATTTGTGTTTCAATTCACAATAGAAACACAGTGAACAAGGTGTGATCTGTTCTGACATCAGTGTTAAAGCATTGGTAGATCTGGCAGTAAAAGCCATTGTTTTGGTCTTGGTTGAGCTTGTGTGTAAAAGAAGTTCAAGCATTTTAAATTTGTGTTAAC
Organism: Gobiocypris rarus; assembly: GCA_023029165.1. Classification (NCBI taxonomy): domain Eukaryota; kingdom Metazoa; phylum Chordata; class Actinopteri; order Cypriniformes; family Gobionidae; genus Gobiocypris; species Gobiocypris rarus. The sequence goes on from CM040934.1 coordinate 46,357,224, forward strand.
TGATGCATTTTGCAACAATAAATGTGTTAATTGTATAGCCTAAACAGACAGATGTTGTGCTAACTCGTTAAGAGTTAAGAAATATATATATATAATAAATTTTCCAGGCGCATTTTGAAACAAAACTTTATAATAGGCTACATACAATAATTTTTATTAGTGAGTGCCATGTTTTTTTTTTTACTTTGTTATTCAGAAATGGGTGCAGCTATTTTTCCTGATGAACTTTGTAAAAACACAATTAAAAAGTAAAACGTCTTTTCATAAACTTGAATGTATATTTGTTAAATATCACAGAATTGGAAAAGGGTACCGTTATAGATATTATTATATTGTACACGAGAGAAAGTGATTCATCCATCGTGTGAGGAGAGTCGCTCGCCGTGTGAGGAGAGTCGTCGCTTCGTGAGGAAAGTGATTCATCCATCGTGTGCGGAGAGTCGCTCGCCGTGTGAGGAGAGTCGTCGCTTCGTGAGGAAAGTGATTCATCCATCGTGAGGGGAGAGTCGTCGCTTCGTGAGGAGAGTCGTCGCTTCGTGAGGAAAGTGATTCATCCATCGTGTGCGGAGAGTCGCTCGCCGTGTGAGGAGTCGTCGCTTCGTGAGGAAAGTGATTCATCCATCGTGTGCGGAGTCGCTCGCCGTGTGAGGAGAGTCGTCGCTGCGCGGAAAGTGATTCATCCATCGTGTGAGGAGAGTCGCTCGCCGTGTGAGGAGAGTCGTCGCTTCGTGAGGAAAGTGATTCATCCATCGTGTGAGAGAGTCGTCGCTTCGTGAGGAGAGTCGTCGCTTCGTGAGGAAAGTGATTCATCCATCGTGTGCGGAGAGTCGCTCGCCGTGTGAGGAGAGTCGTCGCTTCGTGAGGAAAGTGATTCATCCATCGTGTGAGGAGAGTCGCTCGCCGTGTGAGGAGAGTCGTCGCTGCGCGAGGAAAGTGATTCATCCATCGTGTGCGGAGAGTCGCTCGCCGTGAGGAGAGTCGCTCGCTTCGTGAGGAAAGTGATTCATCCATCGTGTGCAGGAGAGTCGCTCGCCGTGTGAGGAGAGTCGGTCGCTTCGTGAGGAAAGTGATTCATCCATCGTGTGAGGAGAGTCGCTCGCCGTGTGAGGAGAGTCGTCGCTTCGTGAGGAAAGTGATTCATCCATCGTGTGAGGAGAGTCGCTCGCCGTGTGAGGAGAGTCGTCGCTTCGTGAGGAAAGTGATTTCATCCACCGTGTGAGGAGAGTCGCTCGCCGTGTGAGGAGAGTCGTCGCTTCGTGAGGAAAGTGATTCATCCATCGTGTGAGGAGAGTCGCTCGCCGTGTGAGGAGAGTCGTCGCTTCGTGAGGAAAGTGATTCATCCATCGTGAGGAGAGTCGCTCGCCGTGTGAGGAGAGTCGTCGCTTCGTGAGGAAAGTGATTCATCCATCGTGTGCGGAGAGTCGCTCGCCGTGTGAGGAGAGTCGTCGCTTCGTGAGGAAAGTGATTCATCCATCGTGTGAGGAGAGTCGCTCGCCGTGTGAGGAGAGTCGTCGCTTCGTGAGGAAAGTGATTCATCCATCGTGTGCGGAGAGTCGCTCGCCGTGTGAGGAGAGTCGTCGCTTCGTGAGGAAAGTGATTCATCCATCGTGTGCGGAGAGTCGCTCGCCGTGTGAGGAGAGTCGTCGCTTCATGAGGAAAGTGATTCATCCATCGTGTGCGGAGAGTCGCTCGCCGTGTGAGGAGAGTCGTCGCTTCGAGGAAAGTGATTCATCCATCGTGTGCGGAGAGTCGGTCGCCGTGTGAGGAGAGTCGTCGCTTCGTGAGGAAAGTGATTCATCCATCGTGTGAGGAGAGTCGCTCGCCGTGTGAGGAGAGTCGTCGCTTCGTGAGGAAAGTGATTCATCCATCGTGTGAGGAGAGTCGCTCGCCGTGTGAGGAGAGTCGTCGCTTCGTGAGGAAAGTGATTCATCCATCGTGAGGAGAGTCGCTCGCCGTGTGAGGAGAGTCGTCGCCGTGAGGAAAGTGATTCATCCATCGTGTGCGGAGAGTCGCTCGCCGTGTGAGGAGAGTCGTCGCCGTGAGGAGAGTCGCCGCCGTGTGAGAGAGTCGTCGCCCGTGAGGAGAGTCGCCGCCGTGTGAGGAGAGTCGCCGTGAGGAGAGTCGCTGCCGTGTGAGAGTCGTCGCCGTGAGGAAAGTGATTCATCCATCGTGTGAGGAGAGTCGCCGCCGTGTGAGGAGAGTCGCCGCCGTGAGGAAAGTGATTCATCCATCGTGTGAGGAGAGTCGCCGCCGTGTGAGAGTCGTCGCCGTGAGGAAAGTGATTCATCCATCGTGTGCGGAGAGTCGCTGCCGTGTGAGGAGAGTCGCCGCCGTGAGGAGAGTCGTCGCCGTGAGGAAAGTGATTCATCCATCGTGTGAGGAGAGTCGCCGCCGTGTGCATCCATCGTGCGGAGAGTCGCTCGCCGTGTGAGGAGAGTCGCCGCCGTGAGGAAAGTGATTCATCCATCGTGTGAGGAGAGTCGCCGCCGTGAGGAGAGTCGCCGCAAAGTGATTCATCCATCGTGAGGAGAGTCGCTGCGCGTGTGAGGAGAGTCGCTCGCCGTGAGAAAGTGATTCATCCATCGTGTGAGGAGAGTCGCTGCCGTGTGAGGAGAGTCGTGCCGTGAGAAAGTGATTCATCCATCGTGTGCGGAGAGTCGCTCGCCGTGTGAGGAGAGTCATAAGCCGTGAGGAGAGTCGCCGCGTGTGAGGAGAGTCGCCGCCGTGAGGAGAGTCGCCGCCGTGAGGAGAGTCGCCGCTTCGTGAGAGAGAGCGGTCACCGTGAGGAGAGTCGCCGTGAGAAAAGTGATTCATCCATCGTGTGCGGAGAGTCGCCGCCGTGTGAGGAGAGTCGCCGTGAGGAAAGTGATTCATCCATCGTGTGCGAGAGTCGCCGCCGTGTGAGGAGAGTCGCCGCCGTGAGGAAAGTGATTCATCCATCGTGTGAGGAGAGTCGCCGCCGTGTCGGAGAGTCGCCGCCGTGAGGAAAGTGATTCATCCATCGTAGCGGAGAGTCGCCGCCGTGTGAGGAGAGTCGTGCCGTGAGGAAAGTGATTCATCCATCGTGTGAGGAGAGTCGCCGCCGTGTGAGGAGAGTCGCCGCCGTGAGGAAAGTGATTCATCCATCGTGTGTGCGGAGAGTCGCCGCCGTGTGAGGAGAGTCGCCGCCGTGAGGAAAGTGATTCATCCATCGTGTGAGGAGAGTCGCTCGCCGTGTGAGGAGAGTCGTCGCCGTGAGGAAAGTGATTCATCCATCGTGTGAGGAGAGTCGCCGCCGTGTGAGAAAGTGATTCATCCATCGTGTGAGGAGAGTCGCCGCCCGTGTGAGGAGAGTCGTCGCTTCATGAGGAAAGTGATTCATCCATCGTGTGCGGAGAGTCGCCGCCGTGTGAGGAGTCGGCCGTGAGGAAAGTGATTCATCCATCGTGTGAGGAGAGTCGCCGCCGTGTGAGGAGAGTCGGTCGCCGTGAGGAAAGTGATTCATCCATCGTGTGAGGATAGTCGCTCGCCGTGTGAGGAGAGAGTCGCGCCGTGAGGAAAGTGATTCATCCATCGTGTGAGGAGAATCGCCTGCCGTGTGAGGAGAGTCGCCGCCGTGAGGAAAGTGATTAATCCATCGTGGTGAGGAGAGTCGCCGCCGTGTGAGGAGAGTCGCCGTGAGGAGAGTCGCCGCCGTGTGAGGAGAGTCGCCGCTTCGTGAGGAAAGTGATTCATCCATCGTGTGAGGAGAGTCGCCGCCGTGTGAGGAGAGTCGCCGCCGTGAGGAAAGTGATTCATCCATCGTGGTGAGGAGAGTCGCCGCCGTGTGAGGAGAGTCGCCGCCTGCGTGAGGAAAGTGATTCATCCATCGCGTGTGCGGAGAGTCGCTCGCCGTGTGAGGAGAGTCGGTCGCTGCGCGAGGAAAGTGATTCATCCATCGTGTGCGGAGAGTCGCCGTGTGAGGAGAGTCGGTCGCTGCGCGAGGAAAGTGATTCATCCATCGTGTGAGGAGAGTCGCCGCCGTGTGAGGAGAGTCGAGTCGCTGCGCGAGGAAAGTGATTCATCCATCGTGTGAGGAGAGTCGCCGCCGTGAGGAAAGTGATTCATCCATCGTGTGAGGAGAGTCGCCGCCGTGTGAGGAGAGTCGCCGCCGTGAGGAAAGTGATTCATCCATCGTGAGGAGAGTCGCCGCCGTGTGAGAGTCGCCGCCGTGAGGAAAGTGATTCATCCATCGTGTGAGGAGAGTCGCTCGCCGTGTGAGGAGAGTCGCCGCCGTGAGGAAAGTGATTCATCCATCGTGTGCGGAGAGTCGCCACGTGTGAGGAGAGTCGCCGTGAGGAAAGTGATTCATCCATCGTGTGAGGAGAGTCGCTCGCCGCGTGAGGAGAGTCGCCGCTCGTGAGGAAAGTGATTCATCCATCGTGTGCGAGAGTCGCCGCCGTGTGAAGAGAGTCGCCGCCGTGAGGAAAGTGATTCATCCATCGTGTGCGGATAGTCGCTCGCCGTGTGAGGAGAGTCGCTCGCGCGCGAGGAAAGTGATTCATCCATCGTGAGGAGAGAGTCGCGTCATCCATCGTGTGAGGAGAGTCGCTGCCGTGTGAGGAGTCGTGCCGTGAGGAAAGTGATTCATCCATCGTGTGAGGAGAGTCGCCGCCGTGAGGAGAGTCGCCGTGAGGAAAGTGATTCATCCATCGTGTGAGGAGAGTCGCCGCCGTGTGAGGAGAGTCGTGCCGTGAGGAAAGTGATTCATCCATCGTGTGAGGAGAGTCGCCGCCGTGTGAGGAGAGTCGAGCCGCTGCGCGAGGAAAGTGATTCATCCATCGTGTGAGGAGAGTCGCTCGCCGTGTGAGGAGAGTCGGTCGCTGCGCGAGAAAGTGATTCATCCATCGTGTGAGGAGAGTCGCCGCCGTGTGAGGAGAGTCGCCGCCGTGAGGAAAGTGATTCATCCATCGTGAGGAGAGTCGCCGCCGTGTGAGGAGAGTCGCCGCCGTGAGGAAAGTGATTCATCCATCGTGTGCGGAGAGTCGCCGTGTGAGGAGAGTCGCCGCCGTGAGGAGAGTCGCTCGCCGTGTGAGGAGTCGCCGTGAGGAGAGTCGCCGCCGTGTGAGGAGAGTCGTCGCCGTGAGGAGAGTCGCCGGTGAGGAGAGTCGCCGCTCGTGAGGAAAGTGATTCATCCATCGTGTGAGGAGAGTCGCTCGCCGTGTGAGGAGAGTCGCCGCCGTGAGGAAAGTGATTCATCCATCGTGTGAGGAGAGTCGCTCGCCGTGTGAGGAGAGTCGCCGCCGTGAGAAAGTGATTCATCCATCGTGTGCGGAGAGTCGCTCGCCGTGTGAGGAGAGAGTGAGGAAAGTGATTCATCCATCGTGTGAGAGTCGCCGCCGTGTGAGGAGAGTCGCGCCGTGAGGAAAGTGATTCATCCATCGTGTGCGGAGAGTCGCTCGCCGTGTGAGGAGAGTGATTCATCCATCGTGTGAGGAGAGTCGCCGCCGTGTGAGGAGAGTCGCCGCCGTGAGGAAAGTGATTCATCCATCGCAGCGGAGAGTCGCTGAGAGAGTCGTCGCCGTGAGGAGAGTCGCTCGCCGTGTGAGGAGAGTCGCCGCCGTGAGAGAGTCGCCGCCGTGTGAGGAGAGTCGTCGGAGGAGAGTCGCTGCCGTGTGAGGAGTGAGCCGCCGCCGTCGGAGGATTCATCCATCGTGTGAGGAGAGTCGCTCGCCGTGTGAGGAGAGTCGTCGCCGTGAGGAAAGTGATTCATCCATCGTGTGAGGAGAGTCGCTCGCCGTGTGAGGAGAGTCGCCGTGAGGAAAGTGATTCATCCATCGTGTGCGGAGAGTCGCTGCCGTGTGAGAGAGTCGTCGCCGTGAGGAGAGTCGCCGCCGTGAGGAAAGTGATTCATCCATCGCGTGAGGAGAGTCGCTGCGTGTGCGGAGAGTCGCCGTGAGGAAAGTGATTCATCCATCGTGTGGAGAGTCGCTCGCCGTGTGAGGAGAGTCGCCGCCGTGAGGAAAGTGATTCATCCATCGTGTGAGGAGAGTCGCTCGCCGTGTGAGGAGAGTCGCCGCCGTGAGGAAAGTGATTCATCCATCGTGTGAGGAGAGTCGCTCGCCGTGTGAGGAGAGTCGCTCGCCGTGAGGAAAGTGATTCATCCATCGTGTGAGGAGAGTCGCCGCCGTGTGAGGAGAGTCGCCGCCGTGAGAAAGTGATTCATCCATCGTGTGCGGAGAGTCGCCGCCGTGTGAGGAGAGTCGTCGCCGTGAGGAGAGTGATTCATCCATCGTGTGCGGAGAGTCGCTCGCCGTGTGAGGAGAGTCGGTCGCTGCGCGAGAAAGTGATTCATCCATCGTGTGAGGAGAGTCGCTCGCCGTGTGAGGAGAGTCGGCCGCTGCGCGAGAAAGTGATTCATCCATCGTGTGAGAGAGCCGCCGCGGCCGTGAGGAAAGTGATTCATCCATCGTGTGAGGAGAGTCGCTCGCCGTGTGAGGAGAGTCGCCGTGAGGAAAGTGATTCATCCATCGTGTGAGGAGAGTCGCTCGGCCGTGTGAGGAGTCGGAAGTGATTCATCCATCGTGTGAGGAGAGTCGCTCGCCGTGTGAGGAGAGTCGCCGCCGTGAGGAAAGTGATTCATCCATCGTGTGAGGAGAGTCGCTCGCCGTGTGAGGAGAGTCGCCGCGTGAGGAAAGTGATTCATCCATCGTGTGAGGAGAGTCGCTCGCCGTGTGAGGAGAGTCGTCGCCGTGAGGAAAGTGATTCATCCATCGTGTGCGGAGAGTCGCCGCCGTGTGAGGAGAGTCGCCGCCGTGAGGAGAGTCGTGAGGAGAGTCGCCGCCGTGAGGAGAGTCGCCGCCGTGAGGAGAGTCGCGCCGTGTGAGGAGAGTCGCCGCCGTGAGGAGAGTCGGTCACCGTGTGAGAGAGTCGCCGTGAGAAAGTGATTCATCCATCGTGTGCGGAGAGTCGCTCGCCGTGTGAGGAAAGTCGCCGCCGTGAGAAAGTGATTCATCCATCGTGTGCGGAGTCGCCGCCGTGTGAGAGTCGCCGCCGTGAGGAAAGTGATTCATCCATCGTGTGAGAGAGTCGCTCGCCGTGAGCGGAGAGCCGCCGCCGTGAGGAAAGTGATTCATCCATCGTGCGGAGAGTCGCTCGCCGTGTGAGGAGAGTCGTAAGCCGTGAGGAAAGTGATTCATCCATCGTGTGAGGAGAGTCGCCGCCGTGTGAGGAGAGTCGCCGTGAGGAAAGTGATTCATCCATCGTGTGAGGAGAGTCGCCGCCGTGTGAGGAGAGTCGCCGTGAGAAAGTGATTCATCCATCGTGTGAGGAGAGTCGCCGCTGCGGTGAGTCGTGGAGTAAAGTGATTCATCCATCGTGTGAGGAGAGTCGCTCGCCGTGTGAGGAGAGTCGCCGTGAGGAAAGTGATTCATCCATCGCGTGTGCGGAGAGTCGCCGCCGTGTGAGGAAAGTCGTCGCCGTGAGGAAAGTGATTCATCCATCGTGTGAGGAGAGTCGCCGCCGTGAGGAGAGTCGCCGCCGTGAGGAAAGTGATTCATCCATCGTGTGAGGAGAGTCGCCGTGTGAGGAGAGTCGCCGTGAGGAAAGTGATTCATCCATCGTGTGCGGAGAGTCGCCCGTGTGAGGAGAGTCGCCGTGAGGAAAGTGATTCATCCATCGTGTGAGGATAGTCGCTCGCCGTGTGAGGAGAGTCGCCGCGTGAGGAAAGTGATTCATCCATCGTGTGAGGAGAGTCGCCGTGTGAGGAGAGTCGGCCGTGAAAGTGATTCATCCATCGTGTGAGGAGAGTCGCTCGCCGTGCGAGAGTCGCCGCTGCGTGAGAAAGTGATTCATCCATCGTGTGAGGAGAGTCGCTCGCCGTGTGAGAGGAGCGCCGTGAGGAAGTGATTCATCCATCGCAGGGGCGGAGGAGTCGCCGTGTGAGGAGAGTGGTAAACTCGGAGGAAAGTGATTCATCCATTGTGCGGAGAGTCGCTCGCCGTGTGAGAGTCGGCCGCCGTGAGGAAATGATTCATCCATCGTGTGAGGAGAGTCGCCGCCGGTGAGGAGAGTCGCCGCCTGCGGAGGAAAGTGATTCATCCATCGTGCGGAGAGTCGCTCGCCGTGTGAGGAGAGTCGAGCCGCTGCGCGAGGAAAGTGATTCATCCATCGTGTGAGGAGAGTCGCCGCCGGTGAGGAGAGTCGTCGCCGTGAGGAAAGTGATTCATCCATCGCGGTGAGGAGAGTCGCCGCCGGTGAGGAGAGTCGCCGCCGTGAGGAAAGTGATTCATCCATCGTGGTGCGGAGAGTCGCCGCCGTGTGAGGAGAGTCGGTCGCCGTGAGGAAAGTGATTTATCCATCGTGTGCGGAGAGTCGCCGCCGTGAGGAGAGTCGAGCCGCCGCGCGAGGAAAGTGATTCATCCATCGTGTGAGCAGAGTCGCCGCCGGTGAGGAGAGTCGGCGCTCGTGAGGAAAGTGATCTAATCCATCGTGGTGAGGAGAGTCACGTGTGAGGAGACTCTGCCGTCGTGAGGAAAGTGATCTATCCATCAGGTGAGGAGAGCCGCCGCCGTGAGGAGAGTCGCCGCTTTCGTGGAGGAAAGTGATTCATCCATCGTGTGAGGAGAGTCGCCGCCGTGAGGAGAGTCGCCGCCGTGAGGAAAGTGATTCATCCATCGTGAGGAGAGTCGCCGCCGTGGTGAGGAGAGTCGCCGCTTCGCCGTGAGGAAAGTGATTCATCCATCGTGAGGAGAGTCGCCGTGTGAGGAAAGTGATTCATCCATCGTGTGAGGAGAGTCGCCGCCGCGGTGAGGAGAGTCGCCGCTTCATGAGGAAAGTGATTCATCCATCGTAGGCGGAGAGTCGCCGCCGTGAGGAGAGTCGCCGCTGCGGAGGAAAGTGATTCATCCATCGTGTGAGGAGAGTCGCCGCCGTGTGAGGAGAGTCGGTCGCGCCGTGAGGAAAGTGATTCATCCATCGTGTGAGGATAGTCGCCGTGTGAGGAGAGTCGCCGTGGAGGAAAGTGATTCATCCATCGTGTGAGGAGAATCGCTCGCCGTGAGGAGGAGAGTCGCCGCCGTGAGGAAAGTGATTAATCCATCGTGTGAGGAGAGTCGCCGCCGTGTGAGGAGAGTCGTGCCGTGAGGAGAGTCGCCGCCGTGTGAGGAGAGTCGCCGTCGTGAGGAAAGTGATTCATCCATCGTGGTGAGGAGAGTCGCCGCCGTGGTGAGGAGAGTCGCCGCCGCTTCGTGAGGAAAGTGATTCATCCATCGGTGAGGAGAGTCGCCGCCGTGTGAGGAGAGTCGCCGCTTCGTGAGGAAAGTGATTCATCCATCGTAGAGGAGAGTCGCCGCCGTGTGAGGAGAGTCGCCGCGCGTGAGGAAAGTGATTCATCCATCGTGTGAGGATAGTCGCCGCCGGTGAGGAGAGTCGCCGCCTGCGGAGGAAAGTGATTCATCCATCGTGTGCGGAGAGTCGCCGCCGTGTGAGGAGAGTCGGTCGCTGCGCGAGGAAAGTGATTCATCCATCGTGTGCGGAGAGTCGCCGCCGTGTGAGGAGAGTCGGTCGCCGCGCGAGGAAAGTGATTCATCCATCGTGGTGAGGAGAGTCGCCGCCGTGTGAGGAGAGTCGGTCGCTGCGCGAGGAAAGTGATTCATCCATCGTGTGAGGAGAGTCGCCGCTCGTGAGGAAAGTGATTCATCCATCGTGAGGAGAGTCGCCGCCGTGTGAGGAGAGTCGCTGCGCGAGGAAAGTGATTCATCCATCGTGGTGAGGAGAGTCGCCGCCGTGTGAGGAGAGTCGCCGCCCGTGAGGAAAGTGATTTATCCACCAGCGGAGAGTCGCCGCCGTGTGAGGAGAGTCGCCGCTGCGCGAGGAAAGTGATTCATCCATCGTGTGAGGAGAGTCGCCGCCGTGTGAGGAGAGTCGCCGCCGTGAGGAAAGTGATTCATCCATCGTGAGGAGAGTCGCCGTGTGAGGAGAGTCGTCGTGAGGAAAGTGATTCATCCATCGTGTGAGGAGAGTCGCCGCCGTGAGGAAAGTGATTCATCCATCGCGGAGAGTCGCTCGCCGCGTGAGGAGAGTCGCCGCCGTGAGGAAAGTGATTCATCCATCGTGTGAGGAGAGTCGCCGCCGTGAGGAGAGTCGCCGCCGTGAGGAAAGTGATTCATCCATCGTGTGGAGAGTCGCCGCCGTGTGAGGAGAGTCGCCGTGAGGAAAGTTATTCATCCATCGTGTGCGGAGAGTAGCTCGCCGTGTTAGGAGAGTCGCCGCCGCGTGAGGAAAGTGATTCATCCATCGGTGCGGAGAGTCGGTCGGCTGTGCGAGGAAAGTGATTCATCCATCGTGGTGAGGAGAGTCGCCGCTTCGCCGTGAGGAAAGTGATTCATCCATCGTGTGAGGAGAGTCGCCGCCGCGGTGAGGAGAGTCGAGTCGCTGCGCGAGGAAAGTGATTCATCCATCGTGAGGAGAGTCGCTCGCCGTGTGAGGAGAGTCGGCCGCTGCGCGAGGAAAGTGATTCATCCATCGTGCGGAGAGTCGGTCACCGTGTGAGGAGAGTCGCCGCCGTGAGGAAAGTGATTCATCCATCGTAGCGGAGAGTCGCCGCCGTGTGAGGAGAGTCGCCGCTTCATGAGGAAAGTGATTCATCCATCGTGTGAGGAGAGTCGCCGCGGTGAGGAGAGTCGCCGCTCGTGGAGGAAAGTGATTCATCCATCGTGTGCGGAGAGTCGCCGCCGTGTGAGGAGAGTCGCCGCTTCGTGAGGAAAGTGATTCATCCATCGTGAGGAGAGTCGCCGCCGTGTGAGGAGAGTCGCCGCCTGCGTGAGGAAAGTGATTAATCCATCGTGTGAGGAGAGTCGCCGCCGTGTGAGGAGAGTCGCCGTCGTGAGGAAAGTGATTCATCCATCGTGCGGAGAGTCGCTCGCCGTGTGAGGAGAGTCGCCGCCGTGAGGAAAGTGATTCATCCATCGTGCGGAGAGTCGCCGCCGTGAGGAGAGTCGCCGCCGTGAGGAAAGTGATTCATCCATCGCAGGCGGAGAGTCGCTCGCCGTGTGAGGAGAGTCGCCGCCGTGAGGAAAGTGATTCATCCATCGTGGTGAGGAGAGTCGCCGCCGTGTGAGGAGAGTCGGTCGCAGCGTGAGGAAAGTGATTCATCCATCGTGTGAGGAGAGTCCTCGCCGGTGAGGAGAGTCGCCGCCCGTGAGGAAAGTGATTCATCCATCGTGTGAGGAGAGTCGCTCGCCGTGTGAGGAGAGTCGAGCCGCTGCGCGAGGAAAGTGATTCATCCATCGTGTGAGGAGAGTCGCCGCCGTGAGGAAAGTGATTCATCCACCGGTGCGGAGAGTCGCCGCCGTGAGGAAAGTGATTCATCCACCGTGTGAGGAGAGTCGCCGCCGTGTGAGGAGAGTCGGTCGCCGTGAGGAAAGTGATTCATCCATCGTGTGAGGAGAGTCGCCGCTCGTGAGGAAAGTGATTTATCCACCGTGTGCGGAGAGTCGCCGCCGTGTGAGGAGAGTCGGCCGCTGCGCGAGGAAAGTGATTCATCCACCGCGGAGAGTCGCCGCCGTGAGGAAAGTGATTCATCCATCGGTGAGGAGAGTCGCCGCCGTGAGGAGAGTCGCCGCCGTGAGGAAAGTGATTCATCCATCGTGTGAGGAGAGTCGCTCGCCGTGTGAGGAGAGTCGCCGCTCGCGGAGGAAAGTGATTCATCCATCGTGTGAGGAGAGTCGCCGCCGTGTGAGGAGAGTCGCCGCCGTGAGGAAAGTGATTCATCCATCGCGTGCGGAGAGTCGCCGCCGCGTGTGAGGAGAGTCGTCCGCCTGCGTGAGGAAAGTGATTCATCCATCGGTGAGGAGAGTCGCCGCCGTGTGCGCGGAGAGTCGCCGTGAGAAAGTGATTCATCCATCGGTGAGGAGAGTCGCTCGCCGTGTGAGGAGAGTCGCCGCCGTGAGGAAAGTGATTCATCCATCGTGAGGAGAGTCGCCGTGAGGAAAGTGATTCATCCATCGTGTGAGGAGAGTCGCTCGCCGTGTGAGGAGAGTCGCCGCCGTGAGGAAAGTGATTCACTCGTAACCCGTAAGACCTCCGTTCATCTCCGGAACACAGTTTAAGATATTTTAGATTTAGTCCGAGAGCCTTCTGTCCTTCAATTGAAAGTGTATGCCCACTCTACAGTCCGTGTCCAGAAAGGTAGGAAGAAAGGTATGAAAAACATCATCAGTAGTCCATGTGACATCAGTGGGTTAGTTAGACTCTCTTGAAGCATCGACAATACATTTTAATCCAAAAATAGTAACGCGTGTGATCCTGCTGTGCTTGCAGGCTATTAACTGTAAAGCTCAATTATAAACAGCTCATTTACATTCACTCTAATGTATACCCTTTTTACATGATTTATTAGGGTAGATTGCAGTAAAGAAATAAGGCTTAAAAACGACTCAAAAATATGAAGTGTAACTCCTGACCTTTGGGCAACTCCCCAAAACTCCACCTCAATGCCATCTCACAGATCAAAGCACATAATCCACCGCCCCTTCACATGGGTTTGAAAGCTGTTATTATTCATGATCAGAATCTGAAGGCTGCACACACAGCTATGGGGAAAACTATAACCACTGGCAGTTATGGTTTAGTATGACACACAGTGTGACACTTTCCACACGTGTCATCATGAGGAAACGCCTTTACTAGTTTTGACTCATAACAGCACCTAAAACTGTAGGAACAATAAAATCTCACTTCGAGTCTTCGTTGTCCGTTCGCTTCTCCGCCGCTCCAGGTGACGTGTCATTCTTCTTTCTGCTCTTTTGGCAAAGGATCCGCTTAAGGAAGGAAAGTTACAAATATAACGAGTTTTTTTCTCGAAATATGTCCACAATGAGCACATCTGTACGGAAGAGGATTAGGGACAAGATAAAACATTTAAAAAAGCATCTCGAGATTAAAGTCATTATAATGCGAGATTAAACTCGTTACATTTTGAGGATCAACAAGTTTAATAATGCGTCTCATGGTATCAGGGGTTATGCTCTAGATTTTATTCCTCGAAGTTTAACGAGTATTTTTCTCGAAACACAACGATTTTATTCTCGAAATTTAATGAGTTTATTCTCAAGATTATATTTAGACTTTTTCTCTAAATATAACGAGTTTTTTCGAAACACGACTTTATTCTCGAAATTTAATGAGTTTCTTCTCAAGATTATATTTAGACTTTTTCTTGAAATATAACGAGTTTTTCTCTAAATATAACGAGTTTTTTCGAAACACGACTTTATTCTCGAAATTTAATGAGTTTCTTCTCAAGATTTTATTTAGACTTTTTCTCGAAATATAACGAGTTTTTCGAAACACAACGACTTTATTCTCGATATTTAATGAGTTTATTCTCAAGATTATATTTAGACTTTTTCTCTAAATATAACGAGTTTTTTCGAAACACAACGACTTTATTTTCGATATTTAATGAGTTTATTCTCAAGATTATATTTAGACTTTTTCTTGAAATATAACGAGTTTTCTCTAAATATAACGAGTTTTCGAAACACAACGACTTTATTCTCGATATTTAATGAGTTTATTCTCAAGATTATATTTAGACTTTTCTCTAAATATAACGAGTTTTTCGAAACACAACGACTTTATTTTCGATATTTAATGAGTTTATTCTCAAGATTATATTTAGACTTTTTCTCTAAATATAACGAGTTTTTTCGAAACACAACGACTTTATTCTCGATATTTAATGAGTTTATTCTCAAGATTATATTTAGACTTTTTCTCGAAATATAACGAGTTTTTTCGAAACACAACGACTTTATTCTCGATATTTAATGAGTTTATTCTCAAGATTTTATTTAGACTTTTCTCGAAATATAACGACTTTATTCTCGAAATATAACGACTTTATTCTCGATATTTAATGAGTTTATTCTCAAGATTTTATTTAGACTTTTTCTCTAAATATAACGAGTTTTTTCGAAACACAACGACTTTATTCTCGATATTTAATGAGTTTATTCTCAAGATTTTATTTAGACTTTTTCTCTAAATATAACGAGTTTTTCGAAACACAACGACTTTATTCTCGATATTTAATGAGTTTATTCTCAAGATTTTATTTAGACTTTTCTCGAAATATAACGACTTTATTCTCGAAATATAACGACTTTATTCTCGATATTTAATGAGTTTATTCTCAAGATTTTATTTAGACTTTTTCTCGAAATATAACGCCTGCTCTAGTAGTGAACACAATGAGGACAAAACCATATGTGGTTACCCGGGCTGTACGACACATCTTCAGACTTTATAAAAACAGGAATAAAAGGATTTTGCTTGGAAGAACGTGAGTGAGGAGGTCGGACAGTCTGTTAATTTAAAAAAAAACGCTCTTGACTCTTGAGCCGGCAAATTGAGCTTATTCGCTGTATTTTAAAACAATCCATACCAGCCATTCCTCAACTAGATGAGCCGCCGGGCAGAAGCCCCTCCCATGATGCGAATGCGTGTCTGTTGTGTAGTGAAGGTCACGCACTAATGAAGCGAGTAAACTCAAAATGTTCAAGCGTCCAACTATTCGCGAATAGCGTGATTTATTGGCTTCATTAACATCTGGTGTGAACGCACTATACGCCTACTTTCATATCCAGATATCCCTCCTAGAGATTTGCGCTTGAAGGGATGACTTAACAATATACAGTCCTCCCACTCAGACTGTCTCTAGCTCCACACAGCTTTACAGAACGTCCGGCTGCAGTTTTCTCCCCACTGAGGCAAAGGGGAGTTCGCCCCTGTTCCTGGGGGCAGTACTCGACACATCCGAGATGCAGGCCTGGACTTCGCCGGATAGCTCCTGAAAATTCAGCATTTAGCAACAGCATTCAGAACGGGGAGCACCCTCCCCTTGAGGACATTTCAGAAGCTACTGGGTCTCATGGCAGCAGCCTCCTCAGTAGTTACCTTGTACCTCGAGAATAAACTCATTAAATCTCGAGAATAAAGTCGTTGTGTTTCGAGATAAAACTGGTTAAAAACTCGTCCATCCACAGAATGTAAGGACTGTATCTATACAGCCAATAATGGCAATACCGTGAGGTTTATCATAGCTGTCCATAATCCAGAGTGCATTCGGGCCAGCGCAAGTGTCCTTATTTCTCGAAACACAACGACTTTATTCTCGATATTTAATGAGTTTAATCTCAAGATGTTATTTAGACTTTTCTCGAAATATAACGAGTTTTTCTCGAAACACAACGACTTTATTCTCGAAATTTAATGAGTTTATTCTCAAGATTATATTTAGACTTTTTCTCTAAATATAACGAGTTTTTCTCGAAACACAACGACTTTATTCTCGAAATATAACGACTTTATTCTCGAAATATAACGACTTTATTCTCAAAATTTAACGAGTTTAATCTCGCATTATAATGACTTTAATCTCGAGATGCTTCTTTTTTATTTTTTTATCTTGGCCCTAATCCTCTTCCGTATATATTTTATCTAAAACAGGCCACTAATATTTATTATATTGTAGCCTACGTATTTTAAATTATTCTCAGTCTTTCAACGTCTTTGCCACAAAATGATGTAGCAACTAAAAACTGCGCATAATGTAATCAGTATTACGAAGTGTCTTTTATTGACTTTTAGACAAACACACACTGAGTGTGTCTGTGAGTTGCTTTGCATTTACAAACGGAAGCTACACTGAATAATCTAAAGCATCCTGAGAGTGTTTGTTTTGGTCCAGAAAGAGTGTAAATGATGTCTAAATGACTGAAAATATGCCCACTATGAGCACATCTGAGCTATAGTTTATTTACTTATTTATTATTATTATTTGATGTTTAAAATAATATTACTTATTGGGAATTATGTGTCATTTTAATAGTTTGATATAAATATGTGAATGTTTCATTTTTCCTTTAAAATGTATGTTTAGATGTTTTCTGTATTTTACTTGGTAAAATAACTCATTTGTTATGGTTCTAGTTTTTTATGTGTTGTTCACAAAAGAGAAGAAAAGGGAAAAGAAAGTTGAAGCAAAAAATAAGGAATAATTATTGAAAAAAAATGACAGTTAGATAATTTTGCACAAATATTTGTTTCTGGACATTAGATGTGCCTTATAAACCTATAAGTGTATTTTTATGATAGCAATAAGTGTAAAGGGACTTGTAATGGGGTAAATCAAATGGAGGCTAATATACTGTAAGCTCAGATTCACATTTTGTCATTTTTTGTATTTATTGTAATGTTCTTATGTTCTTCTCATAACCATCTTGGGCACATGTATATCATTGCTGCATTATTTTCTGTATACTTGAACTATTGTTGGCACGCGTGCAGTGTGAAGCATGCTCAAAAATTATATTTTTATTTAAAAAAAAAATAAAATAATAATATATATATATATATATATATATATATATATATATATATATATATATATATATATATATATATATATATATATTAGTGATGGGCAAAGATTGATCAAGATTAATCTCATCCAAAATAAAAGTTTGTGTTTACATAATATATGTGTGTGTTCTGTGTATAATTATTATGTATATGTTTAAGAAGAATATGAAAAAGATCCGCTTAAGGAAGGAAAGTGAAAAACATCACGTGTGACTCTTTTGAGGCTTAATACCAAGATACAAGTATTATTATTAAAAAGCAAATAAATAACCTAATGACAAAATTAATTTACAGTATATTACAGTTGATAATTGCTTATTAAACCATGGGAAAACTGATAAATTAATGCCAAAATACGTAAACGTAATATGCATGTATATATTTAATATAAAAATTGTATATTTATATATAAAATAATTATATTTATATATGATAAATTATATAAATATATATACAGTATGTACATGCAAATATGTCTTAAATATATACATGCATGTGTGTGTGTGTGTGTATTTATATATACATAATAATTATACACAGTACACACACATATATTATGTAAACACAAACTTTTATTTTTAATGAGCTTAATCTAGATGAATCTATGATCATATATATATATATATAATTAGATGCCTTTCTGTGTTGATATGAATATGAAATAATGCAGCCTTTTCTAAAACGAAATGTTGACTCGGTCGGGTTTGGTGTCTTTACTGGATCATTCTGTGCTGTTTTACATTTATCTCTAAGGTTTTATGGGAAAAAATGTGTCTGATCAAGTTAAGGAGATATTTAGGATCGCAAAAACAAAGAAAAAAGAAGCTTTTAATAGTCGTACCCACAAATCACTGGGCAGGAATTCATCAATAATTGCAGACATCTAAAGGTAGTAAGGGATAGCCTCATGTGTGTGTTCACGGGGTCAGGGAGCAGAGGTCACGGCCTGTGTCTGGATGGACAGTGTACTGGACTGATGCAAACCTTCCCATGGTCCCAGTTTGTGAGATCCTGCTCCACAGATACAGGCCACTGTGTGTGCTTTGATTTAGATCAGCATTATTAGTCGCAGATCAGCTGTATTTCATATTTTCTATATTTTATGAGGATTAATAGTGTGCCATCCAGTAATGTGTAGTCAGAAGTTCAAACTATTACTATTTATTGAATTTGCAAAGGGAAAAATATGCAATAAAAGTGGACTGTGAGTATATTTATGTATATAGGCTAGCCTATATGTAAAGCAATACAATGTTGGATTTAATGTAATTACACGATTACCTCATTCAGCCCGCATGAAAAAATACTGTAGTAAACTGACTCTCGTAAATACTATAGTGTTTTTGAACCGTAGATACTACAGTTAATTGTAGTATATTATAGTATGTACTACACTTTTACTTAATTTACTGTAGAGTACGGTTCAAAACAATATAGTATTTACTAGAGTCATTTTATTACAGTATTTTCAGCCATGTCTCGATTTAATGCTCATTTTCGTCTTGCTGGTGAATTTTAAAGTAATATTCAATATTATCCAGCCTAAGTATTTGCAGCTTTTATACTTGTAATGGTTTTAATGTATGTCAAAAGATGTTAAAACGCAACTTTGAGATTGAATGGCTAGACTTACACAAAAATGACAAATCAATAATAAAGAAGATTTAAATGTGTGGTCTTGTTATTTGTGCTCCTCTTCGTCTCATCAGCGCTTGGGGATTTCCGTATAAGCCCCGCCCACTCGCATAAGCCCCGCCCACCCGCAGCTTCCTCCTCCTCCTTCCTCCTCCATTAATCATTAAGACTGAATTGGGCAGAAGCTGCTCGAGGACGCGATTCAGGTGAAGTTTCATTCTTCTTTCTGCTCTTTAGTTAGTTTATTTTAGCAAATGACCCGCTTAAGGGATGGACCACGTAGAGGAGAACCGGGGCGAAAGTAACAAAGCGATGTTCTCAGAGCTCGGACTACACTTGCGTTTCAAGCTGTGACAGCACGTTTAGCACCCAATCCTTGATGGATCTGCCAAAAATCACCTGATTTCGTCATCGTTTCCCACGGTTAGGTCCGAAATGCAGTTTTCGAGAATGGAAAGTAAATTAATGAAGCGGTACTTTTTTTTCTTCTAATTACAGGTTTTGTTTCTCGTTTTATGTGTCACCGATCAATCTACAGATTATTATTTTTTGCTGTTTCACACCCTGAAGGTTTGTCTTTTCAGAGTTTTTCAGTATAAAAGTAAATTGTGTTTAAATGTCAGGACTTCCTGTCGGGACGAAAGTAACACTTGTTACTTTTGTCCCACTATCATATATAAAATGCATACAATGCTAATTTAATTTTCATATTGTTCATTCTGTTGAAGAAAAAAAAATCAAAAATATTCTAAACAATTCCTACTCTCAGGTTATATTTGAAACATTTGATTACACACACACACACACACATATTATATGACCTTTTTGTTGGTTTCGTTCCTCTGGCCCGGTTTATCTCACCCTTCAGTAACACACACTCAGAATGTAGATGAGATTGTATATGTATTTCTCTGCACAGAGCAGTGGAAGAGAGAGAAAGAGAGTGAGAAAAGCTGTTTCTGCTCCATCCACAGCAGTTCTCTCTAGCTCTGCTATCAATATAACAGATCGTATAGTCAGGCCCGAGGGGGATATTAACGGGGCCAGTTGCTGTAGTGACGAAAAATGTGTTATGTGAATATTAAAAAAATAATAATAAAATAAAATCTTATAGCCTATTCATTTTAACAGCATTGAGTTAAGTTAAACTGTAACTGAACTGCACGCCCATTTTGAAGCTTAAATTATGTTCTACATTATGAATGGGTCAAAAGTGTTTGCCAAAGCGACCTGAATCCACTTGAGTTAGTTTGGACTGCTCTCCCGGTAGCCGCGTTTTCATATTATTTGCTTTTGCGTTATTCTAGACTATAATGTCGATAAAACTAGGCTACTGCGAAACGGCGGCGCGTTTAACCGATGTTATATTAAAACGTGTTTTTCCACTCGTGATAAGTCATTCCAGAAAGTATGCCATGCACGTAAGTCGGTTGGTTTATGTGTATCCCAGCCACCCAAATAGCCATTATTTTGAATGAAAGGAGACGTGTATGCGTGTTATTCAAGCATTCATTCAAATTAAAAGAGCGAAATGTTTGAATTTGCATGGTGGAAAGTTTTTTTTTTAACCATTTCGTTATTTAGGACTTGAATTTCGTTTGTTAGAAATATGAACCGAATTTAGAAATTCTTTTGAAATTAAAAACTTTGCGTTTAATAACTAAAATAATTTTTTGAAATTAAAAGTTTGGAGCACGCAACATAATCTGTTCCCTGAAATAACTGACTTGTTTTTGTGAGTGTATAGGCCTAAATAAAAGTAGACAGTTTGTAGTTTATAATTATGTCTTGCACTTTTCTGTATGGCTAAAAATGATGGAGTATTGTGAATTATATCCGCTGTCAACAAATGTCTATCAGAAGCGTCGGCCATGTATTTAGTTAGGCTATGATTAAATATTGGCCTATAATATTACTTTTTAAATGTCGTATGTTGATTATGAAAAGTGAGCAGCATGTGCAAGATAGGCCTTGGCTATACATAAGATGCACATATGTCTGGGGTCGGTCAGAATGAGTGCGGATTTCTAGTGTAGCCTATTTACTTGAATGTCTTAAGTAGTCTAATATCTATAGTTTCAGAGGCAGCTAAAATCAGAATTGAAATGGCCTGAATAAAGCTCGAGCCTGATGTGCGGTGCCGCGCTGAGTGACATATATGCGCGTGAATCGCTGTCACATGTGCAGTCTCGAATAACAAAAATATAGTTAGCCTACTGCATAATACAAATCTAACCAGCAGAATAATACAGCATCACGGTGCACATTTGAGCTAGCCTATGTCGTTTAACTATTATAGTATTTTGAAGGACATAAACTTTAACTAGCTGTTTACATCAGTCAGCGGTCACTACTTTGCGCGAGGCCCCGTGCGGACGCACACCTGGCACAGCCCGACGCGACGGTACTGCGTATAGTGATCGTATAGTCATCTTTCTCAATCAGAAATATGCATTAACAGGATTATTATAAAATATTAGATATAAGATAATAATCATCCATTTTTATAATAAACAGAACAAAATGAATAGAAATATTTTTTTTCTGTAAAACATGCAACAACAACAACAACAAAAAAACCCAGTTACCCGCACAGAGCAGTGGACGAGAGAGAAAGAGAGTGAGAAAAGCTGTTTCTGCTCCATCTATTCGGGACACATCAGGGAGCACATGGAAATAACACACATAGAAAGATCGAGTTCATTAAAACAAATAAAATGATCAAATACACCCAAATACAATAAGAAAATACATCCTTGAAGTCAATTAACATTCCATCTGTGCAATCCCCATCATATACTGTCTAACATTCAATATTAAACATTTATTTATGAGTTTTCTCACAGAGCTGCATCAGAAACAGCAGTTCTCTCTAGCTCTGCTGCACTACAGCGCCACCAAGAGGAAGTGCGGACACAGTACAGCAGGATTTATTTAAAGAACCCTTGAACAACTACATTTACCCCGTTACACACACACACACACACACACACACACACACATATATCATATTATGTCATGTTAAAAGAGATTACTAAAGCAGATGATATTACCTTCTTCTCACACCATCAGAAAAGGAAGTCCTTTAAATGATGCTTGACTCCCACACCTTTGTTCCATAAAAATGATTTGACCTTTTCCTTTGTTGCAATTATTAATAGAAACATGCACTGGAAATATGGAGGAGAGCCGCGGGGGCTCTTTTTTCCCACAAAACCTTAGAGATTACTGAATCATCCTGTGCTGTTTTACCATTTAAGACACCAAACCCGACCCAATAGAGTCAACATTTCGTTTAAAAAAAGGGTGCATTATTTAATAAATATTCGCAAACGCGAGATACGTGACTGTGTTTAATTCAGATAAAGCACATCGCACATACAGATCTACATGTTGAGCTAATCATCCATCACTGACAGCTTAAGGAGCTGTAAATATGATTAAGTGTGAGATATACTCATAAATCACTAAGAGCAAGCAGCTCTGACAGCACGCGCACACACACACACACACACACACACACACACTTGTTGCTTAACTTTGAGAATTTTAATGGTGTGTCTCGGAGATATCATTTAAAATAGCGAGACTACATTATATCACCAGTGCTGATGCTGCTCTCTCTCTCTCTCTCTCTCTCTCTCTCTCTCTCTCTCTCTCTCTCTGTCTCTCTCTCTCTCTCTCTCTCTCTCTCTCTCTCTCTCTCTCTCTCTCTCTCTCTCTCTCTCTCTCTCTCTCTCTCTCTCTCTCTCTCTCTCTGTCTCTCTCTCTCTCTCTCTCTCTCTCTCTCTCTCTCTCTCTCTCTCTCTCTCTCGCTCTCTCTCTCGCTCTCTCTCTCCCTCTCTCTGTCTCTCTTGCTTTGCATGCTGGGGGTTTTGGGTTATGGGAGCAACAAACGGGTGAGGAGAGCGATATAGTTTTTTCTACTTTGTTTCTAAACTTGTTTTTCTTTTTCTTTCGTATTCTCTTTTTTATGTTTCTTTTGTTTTCTTTTTTTTTTTTGCTTTGTGTATAATTGTATTAACTTAATTTCGAGTATCAATACGTTTTCGGTTCTCTGAGTTTTTTTCGGTTTCGTGGCGGAGGCCTGAGATGGAGGCTCACCTGAGTGGGGGTGTAGCCTCACTCTCGCTCCGCCATGGAGTTAGATCTGTACCTGACGCGGATTCTAATGTGAAAGACGTGCTTGTCGCTGTTGGTGAACAGATTGGATATGGAAATTAGGGCCGGGACTCGATTAAAAAAATTAATCTAATTAATTAGAGGCTTTGTAATTAATTAATCGAAATTAATCGCATTTTAATTGCATATACATATTTGACCTGAGAACAGTGAGAAGTAATTTTTTCACATGGATTTTTAGTATACCATTGAATAATGACTGAATACATAAACTTAATCAACAAAATTTCGTTTATTTATTTATGTCCAGCGTTTTGCGTTGAGGTGATATTTGAGGCTCGATGTGCTGCGGTGATACGCAAATTCCTTGTTGCATAGCTTCCACACAAACATGCTCTTGTCGAAGCTTCCATCCTTTCGTTTTTTAAAACAAAATTTCCCATCCACGGGGCCAAGCAAAGCAGTCTCGTCAGCTTCTTCGTTCATGTTCGCTGTGGTTTGTTGTGTTCAGAAGTCAAGAACGCTAGTTGGTGTTCCAGTATAATTGGTCCGTCGAAACTCATTCATTAAAAAACGTTCCGCGGTACAAAAATAAGTTAAAATTGTTATCTATTTTTTGCGTAATTAATCTTAATTAACGCGTTAAAGTCACGCAATTAATTAATCTTAATTAACGCGTTAAAGTCCCGGCCCTAATGGAAATATAATATCAGCGTCAAGGATGAACAAAGCCAACCCGATCTCACGGCAATTCGTACATATTTTACGAGGTGGCTAATTAAATGCGAATTTGTATGCGACCTCACTCAGATGCGAATTCATACGATTTTTACTAAATCGTACATATTTGTGAGTTGGCAAATTCGTATGAATTCGCGAATGGCCTACCTCAACCCGCCCCTAAACCTACCCATCACTGGGGTTTAGGCAAACGCATTTAATTGATTGAGGTCGTACAAATTTGTACGAAATAGCCACCTCATAAAATATGTACGAATTGGTCGTGAGATAGCGTTGACAAAGCCGTGGTGGTTTTCCTTAAAGATGAATGTTTGGTGAGTAAACTTACTGAAAGCGGCGTTTGGGTGAACGGAGCGTTTAATGTTGTGTCACCGCTTGTATCGCAATCTGTTAGAGTTACGATTTCTAACGTACCGCCTTTTATATTAAATAGTGACAATGAAAAAGAGTTGTTGAGGTTTGGAAAACTGGCCAGCGAAGTGAAAATGATTCCTTTGAGGTGTAGGAATGAAGCATTGAAACACGTGTTGTCTTTTCGGCGTCAGGTGTTTATGTTTCTTGAGCAACAAACGCTGGATATTTCTTTCCGAATCAAACATGAAGGTAAACCGTACATGATTTACGCGAGTACCGGAAATTTGAAATCTTTCGAATGCGGAGACGTTGGACATAAAAAGATCGCTTGCCCACATAACAAAGTACATCTAGAAAATACTAATATTGAAGTGATTTCTAGTGTACATATTGGTGAAAATGCGGAGATCACTGAAGAACCAAACACAATAACACTTGATGGGAAAAATAAAGACAAAAATGCAGATGAAGGGACGAGCAATCAGAAGCAAAGAGACTCAAATGGCAGTTTAGTTGGTAGGTCTACAGAAAAGAGAGGAAATCCGTGTGTAGATGTTAATGAGAGTGATGATGAAGATGAAGAGAGTCTTCGTTCTAAGCTACCAAAGGTTGTTACAAATGATGCAGGAAATACTGAGCAGATTTGTTTGTCCCAGTTAACTGATGCTGAGGAGCAAGTTGACACGGAGGATGATGAGAAGTTTTCAGAGGCATCCGATATTCTTTCCCAATTTGGTGAAGACCAATTGTATACTGTGAATGAGGTTAATGACTTCCTGGATGCAACCTTTGGGAAAACAATACAGGGAGTGCAGAATTATTAGGCAAATGAGTATTTTGACCACATCATCTTTGTTATGCATGTTGTCTTACTCCAAGCTGTATAGGCTGGAAAGCCTACTACCAATTAAGCATATTAGGTGATGTGCATCTCTGTAATGAGAAGGGGTGTGGTCTAATGACATCAACACCCTATATCAGGTGTGCATAATTATTAGGCAACTTCCTTTCCTTTGGCAAAATGGGTCAAAAGAAGGACTTGACAGGCTCAGAAAAGTCAAAAATAGTGAGATATATTGCAGAGGGATGCAGCAGTCTTAAAATAGCCAAGCTTCTGAAGCGTGATCATCGAACAATCAAGCGTTTCATTCAAAATAGTCAACAGGGTCGCAAGAAGCGTGTGGAAAAACCAAGGCGCAAAATAACTGCCCGTGAACTGAGAAAAGTCAAGCGTGCAGCTGCCAAGATGCCACTTGCCACCAGTTTGGCCATATTTCAGAGCTGCAACATCACTGGAGTGCCCAAAAGCACAAGGTGTGCAATACTCAGAGACATGGCCAAGGTAAGAAAGGCAGAAAGTCGACCACCACTGAACAAGACACAAGCTGAAACGTCAAGACTGGGCCAAGAAATATCTCAAGACTGATTTTTCTAAGGTTTTATGGACTGATGAAATGAGAGTGAGTCTTGATGGGCCAGATGGATGGGCCCGTGGCTGGATTGGTAAAGGGCAGAGAGCTCCAGTCCGACTCAGACGCCAGCAAGGTGGAGGTGGAGTACTGGTTTGGGCTGGTATCATCAAAGATGAGCTTGTGGGGCCTTTTCAGGTTGAGGATGGAGTCAAGCTCAACTCCCAGTCCTACTGCCAGTTTCTGGAAGACACCTTCTTCAAGCAGTGGTACAGGAAGAAGTCTGCATCCTTCAAGAAAAACATGATTTTCATGCAGGACAATGCTCCATCACACGCGTGGCTGGCAAGAAAGGGTATAAAAGAAGAAAATCTAATGATATGGCCTCCTTGTTCACCTGATCTGAACCCCATTGAGAACCTGTGGTCCATCATCAAATGTGCGATTTACAAGGAGGGAAAACAGTACACCTCTCTGAACAGTGTCTGGGAGGCTGTGGTTGCTGCTGCACGCAATGTTGATGGTGAACAGATCAAAACACTGACAGAATCCATGGATGGCAGGCTTTTGAGTGTCCTTGCAAAGAAAGGTGGCTATATTGGTCACTGATTTGTTTTTGTTTGGTTTTGAATGTCAGAAATGTATATTTGTGAATGTTGAGATGTTATATTGGTTTCACTGGTAAAAATAAATAATTGAAATGGGTATAAATTTGTTTTTTGTTAAGTTGCCTAATAATTATGCACACCTGATATAGGGTGTTGATGTCATTAGACCACACCCCTTCTCATTACAGAGATGCACATCACCTAATATGCTTAATTGGTAGTAGGCTTTCCAGCCTATACAGCTTGGAGTAAGACAACATGCATAACAAAGATGATGTGGTCAAAATACTCATTTGCCTAATAATTCTGCACTCCCTGTAGAGATTAGTGAATTTTTTCCTGATGCAAAGAAATTCTTGCAATCAGCTGTAAAAATTCAACAGACAGCCAATTATGATGAATTGAGTAGACGGAAAAGGTTTAGATTTAAAAAAATTGTAACTAAATTGAGAAGAAAAATGGCCCTTGAAAAAGGTCTAACAACTCCTTAATGATTAAATCACTTGGGGTGTTTTCTCTGTATTTTTCTTTGCTAACCCTTCTTTTTTTCTTCTTGATCTTTCTTTTCTTTTAATGGGACGTATTAAGATAGGAACAATTAATATTAATGGAGGAAGGGATGGTAGAAGAAGAGCAGTGTTGAAAGAATATATTGAAAATAAGGATATGGATATAATTTTTTTACAAGAGACACATAGTGACATAGCTAATGAGACAGAATGGAAAAAGTGGTGGGGAGGTCATATTTTCTTAAGTCATGGTACTAATACTAAGGGTGGTGTTGCTATTTTGTTCTCGAAAAGAATTGACATAGCTTTTGAATCAAATGATGAAATAGAGAAGGGTCGAATTTTGGATGTTCATGCAAAGTTGATGGGTTTTTCATTTGTCTTAGTTAAAGTCTATGCACCCAATAATGGTGCAGAAAGGATAAAGGTTTTTAAAAATTGGCAAAATGTAATGGGGAATTATGATAAAAATGCCTGTCTAGTTTTAGGTGGTGACTGGAATTGTACGTCAGATTTTATCTTACACAGGAATGGAGAAGAACCATGCCCTCTTTCTGCTTCATGTTTAAATGATATAATAAGCAATTTTGATATGTGTGATGTCTGGAGATCACAACATCCGGTAGAGAAGCAATATACTTGGTCGAAGTTTTCAAGTGGCCACATCAGCTTTGCCAGGTTAGATCGTTTTTATATTAATAAAGACTGGTGTAATAGAATTTTAAAGGCCTGTATTTACCCCAGTGGTTTTTCATATCACCATTTATGTATGATTGTTTTTAATTTACAAAAAACAAGATGTCATAGTTACTATTGGCATTTTAATGTAAAGTTGTTGCAGGATGCCTTCTTTTGTGAAAAATTTCATTTATTTTGGGCAAAATGGAGAGAGTGAAAGACTGATTTTGATGATGTGGTGCATTGGTGGGATGTAGGAAAAGCACACATCAGGATCTTTTGTCAAAATTACACCGCTAATGCAAATTATTGTTTTAAAAAAACTGTTATGGAATTAGAAAATGAAATGAAATCAATTGAAAGAAGTCTATTTAACCAAAATGGTGAATCAACTGAAAGACTGAATGAAAAAAGCCTCTCTCTTTCATGAGCGAGCTAAGGGAGCTTTAATAAGAGCTCGTTTCCTCTCGCTGAGAGAGATGGATGCACCAAGTTCTTTCTTTTTTAGTTTTGAAAAAAAGGAAGGAGCGCGGAAGTCAATGCTACATCTAAAGAAATCTGATGGGACTGTGACAACTAATCCTAAAGAAATGAGATCAATGGCTATTGATTTCTATACAGAACTCTTTTCGGATGGTCCATGTGACATTGACTGTATGGAGGACCTTTTTAAAGATTTACCAAAGCTGACTGATACACAGAGGAATCAACTGGAATTTGAAATAGACATTGGTGAAATAACAAAGGCTGTTGATCAGCTATCCAGTGGGCGTGCACCAGGAATTGATGGCCTTCCGGCTGAATTTTATAAACAATTTTGGGACTTATTAAAAGATGATTTGTTTGATGTGTTTAAATCATCCTACAGAAAAAAAGAGCTGCCAACAAGCTGTCGGAGAGCCGTGTTATCTTTGTTACCAAAGAAAGGTGATCTTGGTTTTTTAAAGAACTGGAGACCAGTGGCTATTTTGTGTACTGACTATAAAATTTTAGCAAAATGTCTTTCAAACAGATTGAAATTGTTTTTTAGAACATATAGTGAATGAATATCAAACTTATTGTATTCCTGACAGAACTATAATGGATAACATTTTTTTTGTTCGTGATATCATAGATATTGCAAAAAGGGATGATGACAATGTTGGAATAATTGCAATTGATCAGGAGAAGGCATTCGATAGAGTTAGTCACTTTTATTTGTTTAGTTCCCTTAAAGCTTTTGGTTTTGGTGATCTTTTTATTTCATGGATCAAACTGTTGTACTCTGATGTCTCTACAATGTTGAAGGTTGGAGGAGGGCTAAGTCAACCAGTGTCAGTACAAAGAGGTATTAGACAAGGTTGTCCTTTGTCAGGAATGCTATATTGTTTAGCCATCGAACCTATGCTTCGACAATTGGGGAAACATTTGGATGGTTGGCTAATTCAAGGACAAAAAGTTAAACCCAAGTTTTCTGCCTATGCTGATGACGTTGCAGTGTTCATCAAAAGTAAAAGAGATGTGATTGTTTTAGAAGAAGTTTTAAAGAAGTATTAAATGCCTCTTTAGCAAAGGTAAACTGGGGAAAAAGTGAAGGCTTCATTTTAGGAAATTGGTCTGAAGAAGAGCTACCAGTCTTACCAGGAGGTGTGAAATGGGGTGAAGAAGGCCTAAAAATATTGGGTATTTATTTAGGAACTGAGAATTATATCCAGAAAAACTGGGAAGGAATGAATGATAAGATGTGTGACTGTTTGTCACGGTGGTCATGGATCCTGCCTCAGTTATCATTTAGGGGGAGAGTCTTGGTTGCAAATAATCTGGCTGCTTCAGCACTCTGGCATAAACTAAATGTGTTGAATCCTCCTGATTAAGTAGTTCATTCACTACAAAAGAAAATTAATGATTTCTTTTGGTCTGTTTTGCACTGGGTAAAATCTGCCATCTTATATTTACCAGTCAGTGAAGGTGGACAAGGCCTAATAGATATAAAGAGCCAAATCAAGGCCTTCAGGCTGCAGACTGCACAGAAGTTGCTGTACTCTGGAAAAATCTGTTGGGCTGATACAGCTTGTTCCTTATTACGTAGCATGAATTGTTTTAAATATGATTTTAATCTGTTTTTTAATCAGTTTGAAAGATATGGAATGGAATGATTCATCTTCATTTTATAAATCAGTTTTGAAAGTGTGGAGTTCTGTCTTTCAAATAAGGAGAGATTCAAACCTTGGAGGTTGGATAAAAAATGAACCACTCTTTAAAAATCCTCTAGTGCAAGCAGATGTGCTGAAAATTAAAAGTTTTCAAACAGCAATGGCGAGAGCAGAATGCACATGTTTGTCGAATCTAAAGATTGGAAACAAGTGGAAAACTCCCCAAGAACTGTGTAGTTTGACGGGAATTAAGTCTGTTAGATTTATGGAAAAAGTAATGAACAAAATTTTCTCGTTTCTTCCTTCTATCTACAGACAAAGTATTAAAGAAAATCACTGTGGTAAACAAGAGGATGAAATTAAAAGTTTTCCAAAACTTCAGATTTCAATGATAATAGATGAACAGCCCGAAAAAGAATCAGTTCTTTTTTTCTGTATACCTGAACTGAATTTGTTTGAAAATGCTTCAAAGAAAGCTTTGTATTTATCATGTGTGAAAGTTTCTCATCAATCTGAACTGAAGAAATGTAAAGTATCAAAGTGGTTGGATGTGTTTGGACAGGACTCCTCTCCTAAGAGATGTTGGAGGTCTTTGTACAAGTCACCTATAGAAAAGCGCACAGCAGATCTTCAGTGGAGGATAGTGCATTCAGCAATTGCGACTAATAGATACTTGGCACGTGTGGACCCCACTGTGGGGATAGAATGTAATTTTTGTGGTCATGAAGAAACTTTAAAGCATCTGTTTTTAGATTGTTCTAGGCTAATTGTTTTGTTTCAGATTTTAAAGGGTTGGCTTAGAACACTTGGAGAAGATATGGATGAAAATATGTTTATATTTGGCCCAAAATATATTGCAACAGATAAGAAAAGAATTTCTTTAATCAATTTTTTAATTGGTGAAGCTAAGCTGGCAATATGGATTACTAGAAAAAAGAAGCGGCAAGATAGTGGAACAACTGAACCTGAGCTTATTTTAAAGGCTTTTGTATCTGCAAGGATTAAAGCAGAATTTGCTTTTTTTAAATTAACAAAAAATGTGGTTGCATTCAGTGAGTTTTGGGGACAGGCAGAAGTGTTGTGTGTGTGGTTGACCAAGAGGAAACTATATTCCTAAACCTGTAATTTTTCTTTTTTTACTTTATTATTTATTAAATTTTTTATTAATGTGATTTTTTTTTTGTGATGTTTGTGATGTTTTTTATGTTTAATGTGTATATGTTTTATGTGTGATAAGGCCATTTTTTATGGCTAATATCTGGCAATGATGTTTAAAAAAAAAAAAAAAAAATTGTCATTTATTAGATCATCTAGGACACATTTAATTTTTTTAGCAAAAATCATGGCTAAAATTTTATAGTCATTATTCAGAAGACTTATAGGAGTGGTCTTTTTGAGGTTTAGGGATTAAATGTATAACACCCTGAGTCATAGACGGTGGAAGACTGCCCTTTTTAAGGCTTTCTAAATAAACATTGAAAAGAAATGGTGAAAGATGATTTGAGATTTTTTTTATAGAATTCTGCGGTCATCATTTCCTGGAGATTTATTAAGTTTCAATTTGTCAATGGCCTCAGAAATATCTTGAATTTGAATAGGAGCGTCACATAAATTACTTCCAATATCATTAATTTTAGGTATAAGGTCCATATCAAGATAGTTAAAGAATAAATCCAAATTCTGTTGAGAGTATCTAGAACGATAAAGATCTTTATAAAACTCTTCACAATAATTAGAAATTTCTTTATAATTGTTTAAAACCACATCATTTACCTTAAGACTACTTATAGAATTTAGATGACTTCGCTGTTTCTCTAATCTAAAAAAATAATCTTTTAAAAAAAAAATGTATGTTGCTTTTTTATTAAGAACAGTAAAGCATTACAGAAAAGAAACATACATGTAAGATAAAAAATAGCACCAAAAGGGAGAACAAGAACAGGAACAACAGCCAGAGGAAAATAAAAAAAGAAAACCAACAGCAGACAAAGATACCTATATCAAAGTAAAGAAAGCACAAGTAAATATCTAAGCAATTGGAGCAAAGCCAAGAAAAAGAGACTAAATTAAATGGGGATTTTAAAACGAATGCAACAAGACAATGTTTTCCTTGCTTTGGCATTCTTCGATACAGAAAGTGTTTGAAGATAATGATTAAATTCAATGAGAAAAACTTTGAAAAGTGGCTTATGATTAGAAAATTTACATTTATGAATATGAAATTTTGCTAATAGAAGTAATACATTTATAAGGTAAAATTCTTTTTCAAAGTTTTCCTCTGTATTAACAAAACCAAATAGAACATAGACCCACTTTTTGGGCAAAGCACTTATAAAATTCCCCAGTAAGTCCATCCACCCCAGGAGATTTATTACTTTTTAATCATTCAATTGAATCTATTATTTCTTTAATACTTAGAGGTTTGTCACATAAATCTTTATTTTCTGGTATTGTATTCTTAGGTTTATCTAGAGAGGCAAAAAAGGAGGATGTTGATTGCTCAGAGTAATTTGAGGAATAAAGTTTACTATATGAACTTTCTCAGTGTATAAGCCCTGAGCTAGACAGTTTAGCCGCTTATAGATCGTCACGGGTGCAGAATCTTGGTATTATTTTTGACCAGCATTTAAAATTTGACAGACATATCTCATCTGTTGTTGGATCCAGCTTTTACCAGCTTCGTCTACTATCTAAAATTAAACATTTTCACTCCTCAAAAACTCTCGAACTGGCTGTTCATGTGTTTGTCACGTCACGTTTAGATTACTGTAAGTCCTTATATTGCGGTATATCTAAATCTCAGATTGCGCGACTTCAGCTTGTCCAAAATGCTGCTGCCAGACTTCTTTCAAAGTGTCGTAAACATGATCACATCACTCCTATCCTTAGGTCACTTCACTGGTTGCCGATTTATCAGAGAATAGATTTTAAAATGCTCCTCTTTGTTTATAAATCCCTAAATAACAGAGCTCCGGTCTATCTATCAGAACTCCTTCACTCCTATACTCCACCCAGAAGCCTCCGTTCTGGTGATCAGGCTTTGTTGGTCGTTCCACGCGTTAGACTGAAGCGTAGAGGTGAACGTGCATTTGCGGTGGCTGGGCCACGACTTTGGAATAGCTTGCCTTTAGAGAATAGGCTGGCTCCTTCCTTGTCTATTTTTAATTTTCCTTAGCGTACTGATTACTGTGATAGGTTATAACCTTTAAATAGGTGGTTTTATATTCTTTTCTGGTTTATTTATGTGTGATATTATTGCTCTTCTGTACAGCACTTTGGTCAGCCTGGGGGATGTTGGAAATGTGCTATATAAATAAAATTGAACTTGAACTATAGAACAAGGAACAGAATTTAGAAATCAGCTTCGAATCAGAGGTAATAGTGCCATTAATGTTAAGTTTATGTATGGTATTGTAAATAGCACGTTGCTTTTCCAAGCGGAAAAAATACGCAGAGTTTTGCTCCCCCTCCTCAAGCCACTTCTTCCTGGAGCAAATAAATGCGCCATCAGCTTTTCTTTTATAGATATCGTCTAATTTGTTTTGCAATTCTGACAGATTTAATTAATCTTCATTTGTAAGCATATCTAATCCCTTCTCCATAATGGAAGAAATATTTGTTATAACATTATCCTCCTCTGCTCTTCCGGCCCGTACATAAGAACTACCATATAAGATCTTATTTTGAGGATTCGTACTTAAATAACTCCCAGTTATTCGAGTAAGAATTTTCTGTAATAGCTTACTTCAGATAGCAAGTAAGCAGTTAATTTCTAACTTAACAGTTTCACTTCTAAGATGAGAGCTATTAAGCTTCCAATAGGACGTTCTTACTCCCCTCTCAAGTGCGACAAAATTGATTCGTATCAAAATTGCTTTATGGTCCGTCAATGGAGTCGGGTGAATAGAAACAGAAATATCTTCTAAATTTAAACCCTTGGATATCAACCAGTAATCAATGCGCGAATAATTACTAAGATTTTTGTTAGACCAAGTGAATCCTGAATCGTCTGGAAATTTTTGCCTCCATATATCTATTAAATCGAATCTATCCAAAAATAGTTTTAATTGCGTAGTTATCGAAGAATCTTTCCCAGGAGGCCACCGAACAATTTGGTTATTAAGAGTAATGTTAAAATCCCCTCGAAAAATAACATATGCACTAGGAAATTAGACAGCCAGTGTTTTATTCTGCTTTCTATCAAGTTAAGTAGCTGTGTATTTTCTGTACTGGAGTTATAGCCATACATATTAATAACTTAAATTTTGATATTAAGAGCCGATATGACATGGATAAGAAAATGACCATTATAATCCCCTTCAGAATGTAAAACATTGCCATTAAACCGATTTTCCAAAGTAATAACACCAGCTGAACGCTCAGAACAGTTGGAAAACCACAAATCATTCCCATTGCGATCTCCAAAATTTTCTATCCTCAGGAATAGAGTGCGATTCTTGAAAGAAACAAAGGTCCGTTTTAAATGGCTTAGCGAACAAAAAAAGTGCTTTACGTTTTAAAGTATGTCGCAGTCCTCTGGCATTTAGAGATAAAATAGAAAAAGACATAAACACCAAACTTGAGAAATCAAAGAAAGAAGCCCAATGTCACCTATGCAAGAGTCTCATTGAAAGAACCGAACGTGGCGTTATAACACCAGCAGTGGACAGGTGAAATCAAAGAACCTCTGAGCAAACAAGCCCTTCCAGGTGATCTTTACCTGAAGTAAGAAGTCAGAAACTAGCCCAAATGGGCAATATAAAGGCAAGTTATTAAGCCATTTTGTCCTGATCACCTTATTACCGCGGATCTTCCTCGAATTGTTGAAGACGAAGTTCGATACCGCCGAGGAAGGCACGCGCCCCGACAAAATACGCTGACTTCCCTTCACTACGTGCCTTTTGAATCGCAGGCCATAATTTAGCTCTGATCTCCTTAAAAGCCTGCGGAAGATCTTCAGCAAATCTGAGGCCCTTTTCACGCAGAAATGGGTTGTTCTTCGCTGTGGCCCAGACTGCATCCCGATATGATCTCGACAGAAATCGAAGTATGACCTCTCTTGGTTTGGACACATCTGGTTTCCTCTTTCCTAGTCGATGCACGATGTCAATTGCCCCCACTACTTTAATCTGGTCTTGCGGAAGTAAAGCTTGGCAGATCTGAATGGTCTCCATCTTAACATCCTCAATTGACTCCGGAACCCCATAAAGTTTTAAGTTCCATCTTCTTGAGTAATTTTCCATTTCTGTGATTCTAGCCTTAAGTTGAACAACCTCCTCCTCCTCCTCTTTCCTCATGCATTTCTCCACTTTTTCAACCCGTTGTTTCACATCCTTTATTTCTCTGCAGGCGAAGTCGATTGTCAACTTTAGTCCCTCTATTTTCAGAGTATTTTCACCTACCATTTTTTCAATGGCGTCCGATCTTGCGTTGATCAGTTTCGAGAGGGTATCCACAATATCGGATCCGGGTGTTGCCGGATACGAGGGAAAATCTTCTTCAGAGGCCAGCAAAGGCAGCTGGCCTACCGAGTTCGCGTAGTCATGACAAGAGGGTTTGTCGAACCTGTTACAACAGCCTGTTTAGCAGCCTTCATCACTCTCTTTTTTTCCCGTGTAGACATCGATGATCAGGAATGGCTTATTAATCACGTCCAGATTCTACTCAAAATCTAAATACAATCAGTCCCTTAGTTTATATTTTGGTGCACGCATGCTCGGTAAAAGAGTTGCGGTTAGGTCACCATCTTGGAAAAACCACCCCCACGTAGCTTTGCCGCCTGCCTCTGTTGTTGTGTGTCGTCATCACTGTTGCGTGTTCTCATTGGTCCGCTGGCACATGAGGGATTTAAACTCTGAGCGGATCGCGCGCCTAAGAGGAAAAATGAGCTATTACTGCCAGCTAGATCTCAGGTCACATTGAGTTTGATTCTACACTAAATGGACTGATTGAAGTCAAAACTGAAACTATTTTCACAGTATTTGATTTTCTTCGTAATGTTAGCTGTTAAAGACAGACCTGCCATCATCAGATTTTTCAATAATTTTAAAATGTGTATTGTAAAAAAAACTGCTTATTTAACACAGAGTGTCCTCTTTTTTCAGGAATCATGGACATCAGGAATGTGACCTGTGCAGAGATTCAGACTAAAGACGGGTTTGAGTTCAGAGTGCCTTCTGACAGATTCACAGATTCAGACTGTGAGAAGAGCTGGCTCTCAAAGGTGAAACTCTGTGTTTCTGTCAGACTACATGATTACACACACACACACACACGTCTGGTTCACTTATATTTTTCTGTTTAACACTGTGAAGCTGCTTTGAAACAAACTGCATTGTTAAAAGCGCTATAGTTGACTTGACTTGACAATCTTTGTGGGGACTCTCCATAGACGTAATGGTTTTTATACCATACAAACTGTACATTCAATCCCCCTA
The DNA here is from genome assembly GCA_023029165.1 of Gobiocypris rarus. Classification (NCBI taxonomy): domain Eukaryota; kingdom Metazoa; phylum Chordata; class Actinopteri; order Cypriniformes; family Gobionidae; genus Gobiocypris; species Gobiocypris rarus. The sequence continues at coordinate 46,392,235 of CM040934.1, forward strand.
CACTGCTCCTAAACCTACCCATCACACACACACACACACACACACACACGATCTGATTCTCTTGTGTTTGTTTAGGACGGGCGTCTGTTAGCAGATCCATCAGATCCTGAAACACTGATGGATTCTGTTATTTCTGTCTTATCTGATCGTCTCGTCACTTCTCACTGCGTTGATGAACTTCGTCATGAGATCATCTGCGATACTTCAGGAGTAAATGATTTCTCCTTTAACAAACTTTTATCTGTTTTCATTTGTAGACAGATGAAATGATAATGTTCCCACCTGTAAAGATAAAGACAGTCAGAATCAACTCTATAAATGCAGCTCTAATGCTTCACTCTTTCATTTCAGTTCAGATACGAGACCCTGTTCAGAGGTGAGAGACACACTTCAGTCAAACACTTCAGTCTGATTCAGATCCTGATTCAGATCAAACTCTGTGCTGAACTCAGTCGTCTGATGATTCTGAATGTGTGTTTCAGTGAGGAATGAAACTGCAGCGACTCCAAGCTCGGGTGAGTTTCAGCTGATAAACCTGTCTACTTCACTAATAAAACACTGATTCAGATCTGATTCAGACTCAATCCAGTTTCAGCTGATAAACGTGTCTACTTCACTAATAAAACACTGATTCAGATCTGATTCAGACTCAATCCAGTTTCAGCTGATAAACGTGTCTGATTCACTAATAAAACACTGATTCAGATCTGATTCAGACTCAGTCCAGTTTCAGCTGATAAAACTGTGTCTGATTCACTAATAAAACACTGATTCAGATCTGATTCAGACTCAATCCAGTTTCAGCTGATAAACATGTGTCTAATTCACTAATAAAACACTGATTCAGATCTGATTCAGACTCAATCCAGTTTCAGCTGATAAACGTGTCTAATTCACTAATAAAACACTGATTCAGATCTGATTCAGACTCAATCCAGTTTCAGCTGATAAACGTGTGTCTAATTCACTAATAAAACACTGATTCAGATCTGATTCAGACTCAATCCAGTTTCAGCTGATAAACGTGTGTCTAATTCACTAATAAAACACTGATTCAGATCTGATTCAGACTCAATCCAGTTTCAGCTGATAAACGTGTGTCTAATTCACTAATAAAACACTGATTCAGATCTGATTCAGACTCAATCCAGTTTCAGCTGATAAACGTGTCTAATTCACTAATAAAACACTGATTCAGATCTGATTCAGACTCAATCCAGTTTCAGCTGATAAACGTGTGTCTAATTCACTAATAAAACACTGATTCAGATCTGATTCAGACTCAATCCAGTTTCAGCTGATAAACGTGTGTATAATTCACTAATAAAACACTGATTCAGATCTGATTCAGACTCAATCCAGTTTCAGTGTGAACAGGCTAATATTGTCTGATATTTGTGATAATTGTGTGTTTTAAAGATGTTCTGGATGAAGTGACTCCGTCTCTCCAACTCTCAGGTAAAACCTGAACTCTAATATTGATTTATCATTAGAGATCAGCTGATTTTATTGGTTCATTGATTGAGTGGATCAGCTGATTTCATTGGTTCACTGATTGAGTGGATCAGCTGATTTCATTGGTTCATTGATTGAGTGGATCAGCTGATTTCATTGGTTCACTGATTGAGTGGATCAGCTGATTTCATTGGTTCATTGATTGAGTGGATCAGCTGATTTCATTGGTTCATTGATTGAGTGGATCAGCTGATTTCATTGGTTCATTGATTGAGTGGATCAGCTGATTTCATTGGTTCATTGATTGAGTGGATCAGCTGATTTCATTGGTTCACTGATTGAGTGGATCAGCTGATTTCATTGGTTCATTGATTGATTGGATCAGCTGATTTCATTGGTTCATTGATTGAGTGGATCAGCTGATTTCATTGGTTCACTGATTGAGTGGATCAGCTGATTTCATTGGTTCACTGATTGAGTGGATCAGCTGATTTCATTGGTTCATTGATTGAGTGGATCAGCTGATTTCATTGGTTCATTGATTGAGTGGATCAGCTGATTTCATTGGTTCATTGATTGACTGGATCAGCTGATTTCATTGGTTCACTGATTGACTGGATCAGCTGATTTCATTGGTTCACTGATTGAGTGGATCAGCTGATTTCATTGGTTCATTGATTGAGTGGATCAGCTGATTTCATTGGTTCATTGATTGAGTGGATCAGCTGATTTCGTTGGTTCATTGATTGACTGGATCAGCTGATTTCATTGGTTCACTGATTGACTGGATCAGCTGATTGTGTTGTGTTGTTGTCGATCAGCTGATTATATATTATATGTCTTGTATAGATCAGTTGTGGTGGCTGATTGCTCTCTTCATCATCATCATCATCATCTTCATCATCTTCATCTGTTTTATGCTGCGTAAAAGGATCTTCAGGTGAGTCCAAACTGGTCTTTCCTAACGTTGTACTTCAGTCTTTACATCTGGCATTAGTTCACAAGACCTCAAATCATCATGAATCACATTTCCATTCATTTTATTAGATTCAACAGATTATCTAGAGCAGTGTTTCCCAACCTTTTTTCAGTCATGGCACCTTTGAAATGTTCTAAATTGTGTGGCACCTCGCATACGTTAGGCATTGGAAAAATTTCTCGATATATAAACAATATAAAACACCTAACAGCCAGACAAAAGTTTGTCGTTTCTTAAAAAAAAAAAAAAAACAGTAAATACACTCTTGATGCCAGTCATTCTATTGATGGCACTAGAGGGCGCTTCAGCGTGATGCAAAACACTAGAAATTAAATGTAGCATTTTTACATATTAAAAAACAAGTTGTATATCATTTATATTATTTTCAATTAAGTAATTGTCTTGCATAAGGAAAATTCTAATTCTATTCATCAGTGTTAAAATAAAAAAGGAAGAAACCGCATTTTCCCTATTTCATTATTGGTTTAAAAAAGGAAAAACTAATGGACGCAAAAGTACACGGACCAGACGGCACCCCGGTTGGGTAACACTGTTCCAGAGTATGAATTTACATATATTTGTATAGATTTTGGTGTAAGAAACCAAGAGGTGAAACTATAAAGCTCTAACAGTCAATGACGTCTCAAGTTAAAATCTCTCTGAATAAACAGAAAATGCTTTGAAAATAATAGCATCCGTCTGTCTGTTGTCAGATGTTTTCAGAGGTAAGTGTAAATCAGCGTGAGGATGATCCAGACAACAGGGAACCAAACAGAGAAATACTGATTTCACTATGTCACATGATCACTCCAGAAGTGAAACAGATGTATCGTACAGCTGATGAAGATGAATCTCAGCTGAATATGTTTCACGCAGGGATCTGGTGACGGTCGGATCTGGTGATCCTCATTCACTGCAGGAATCTGAAACGGTTTAGTGTCCAGATGATGATCACCGTCTGATGATTTGAAGCAACATCACAATGAAATTCCAGACCCATCACTGTCTCTGTTCCTCTCTGTTGAGATGAGCCTCCATATACGGCCTGCTGGGACTCTCAAAACTTTAGAGAAGCAGATCATGAACTGATCATCTCTTTACTAGTTACAGCAGCAAATAAACATCAGAAGTAATGTTGAAAGATACAGAACAACTTACTGAAATCAATCAAGTCTCATGTAATCCATCATTCAGTGTTTCAATCGTGGAAAGATGCCAAGTCACCTTTAATTTGATCAAGTGTCAAGTTTAATTTATTTATAGCACCATTAAAGCAGTGACAGCTGACTAATGCTCTGTATACAACAGATAAAATAAGGAAGAAAAACAAACCCCAAAGGAAATACACTATATTGCCCAATAGGTGGATTTTCCATCTTTCCATTCACATGAAATTTAATGACATTCCCATTCTTAATCCATAGGGTTTAATTTGGAGTTGGCCCACCCTTTGCAGCTAATACTTTTGGCAATATACAGTGTAAATAAATAAATAAATACAAAAAAGAAAAGGATGAGTTTTCAAATGAAAACACATTAGTGTGGACATAGCCTGAGATCAGTTTATCTGGATCTCTCTTCTCTCATCAGTCTTCTGATGCCCTGTGTCATCTACCAGGATTCTCCATTCTCCAGCCTGCTTCCCCGGCTCGTCACCTGCAAATACAGAAACTGGATCACCGCCAGATAAGGTACTTACCTGCTCTGTCTTCTGTTTGTAAAAAAAAATATTGTAAAATGTAATTTATTCCTATAATCAAAGCTGAATTAGTGTCACACGATCCTTCAGAAATATGTATTATTATCAATGTTGAAAAAATGTGCTGCTTTATATTTTTTGTGGAAACAGTTATACCATTCAAACAATTTGTGGTTAAATTAAAAAAGAGAGAAGTATTCATCAAGGATGCATTGATTTGATGAAAAGTGACTGAAGACATTTGTAATGTTATAAAAGATTTAGTAAATGCTTTAATATTTTTAAATAAATAGATTTAATGCTGCTTATTTAACATTCTGTTCATCAAAGAGTCCTGAAAAAGTTTCACCATTTCCACAAAAATCTTAAGCTGCACAACTGTTTTCAAACATTAATACTAATAATTAGAAATGCTTAATAATTAGAGCACCAAATCAGCATATTAGAATGATTTCTGAAGGATCATGTGATATCTGATTCGGATCAATTAAATTAATATTTAAATCATTGATATACAGTCATTGTTTTCTTGGGCGGGGACAGAGGAGGGGGTGTTTGCGGGGGCACTGCGGTGCGACTGAAAAGGTCACTTTCACGATTAATGGGGCAGGGGCTCAGTTTCAGGATAACTGTTGGTGACGATGTTTTCCTTTGTCACGCAAGTTTATATCAACATCTGGGTGTCAAAATCATTGCTGTTTCATCAAAACTTTCTAAAGTATTGTTGAAAGAGGATTTCTCCTATCTTAAATCATGCTGCGCGAGGAATGTGGATATGTGTTTACCTTTCAGGAAAGACCATGTTTGCATTTTAGCAAGATCGGTGACTGGTCACCAAAGCACCTAGTTTTTCTCCTATTGATTTCGTACTGTGACGTAGTCAGTGTGTCTGATAGAATGTGTTTTAACATGTTTGTTAACGGTCAGGCTGCAGACGTTAGGTCTACTGAGGCCTGTTGCATGAAGCTAGCTGAACAAACTCTGAGTTTCAGAGTAGGTTTAGAGTTGACAAATCCAGATAAATCCAACCTGGTTTAGATCAAGTTCAACGGTTTCTCAAAGCTTGGTATAAACTTTCTCTGTCAACTAAGGTTTAATCCAGAGTTTACTCAAACTAATCTTGAACTTACCTGGGTAGCAACTGAAACCAGCTTTGTGCAACAGGCCACTGATACACTTATACAATTATTATTTCCACAAAATGAAGGATATCAATAAATAATTAATTCATGGTGTTCTTAAGAATTCATTCACGTGTCATTTTCTTAGCATGAGAACAAATCAGTCCACTTTAAAATTTCTGAGTAAAATTAAAACTGCTTGATTTAACCATTTAAAAATTTTACATGCCTTTTTAAAACTGTTCAGACAATCTAATGTTTTTATTTGAAAAACAAATGTCTTTATTATTCTCTATTACAATTATTCTTTAAATTCTTTACATCCACGTTCAATTCTTGTCCACAAATGTCATACACAAATATTTTTTTATTTTAATAATGTTTAACTGATCCTTAGACAGTGAACAAAAACACTACACTTTAAAAACACTACACTAACTTTTTAAAAGTGAAATAAAAGACACCCATGGTTTAAATTGGTTAAACATTTAAAAAATGTGAAATGGCTCTTTAAATATGGCTGAAACTATGTAATGACTACAAAGCGCCAGACGTAATCGCTCATTTTGTGGAGAAAGACCATGCGCCTGCACACATACTGTACATATTCAAACGCATCTGCCTATTGACTAGACACGTGTGTGTGGTATAGTGTTGTGCTTTTGATGCATGTCATGTCATATTGACTCGCTAGAGAGCCACCTTGGTTGTATAGCTGTGGGGGATTACCAACCGGTGAGGTAGAGTTGTTGATTGTACATGTGAGTGAGCACTATAGTGTAGTGATGTGACGTTTGACACGAGGCTTCGAAGCTTGTATCAAAAAAACGAAACATCTCACAGTGAAGCACTGTATCGGAGCTTGATTCGTTTTGCCATAACCACATGATCGGTGACGTCCGAAGCTTCGTTTTCTCCCTCAACCACGTGACTGCTTCGTAATCTGATTCAAAAATAGCGCGAAGGTTTCCAATGTCATGCACTTCGGTAAAACGGTAGTGAACTTACACTGAAACAGAGGATAAACTCTTTTGAATGTTTTTGATTATATATGCCTAGCCTATGAATTCATAGGTTTAGGACTAAGGCTAAAGTTTATGTAAATATAAGGCTGCATGTGTTGATCAAAGCAGATTCATATAAAATGTTTCTATACACGTTAAATTTGTCCCATTTTTTTCTCTCCATAAATTCATTAATAGGCTCATTTGTTGTTAGTAGCCTACTAGCTTGAGTAATGAACCTTTTACGATACAGTTGAGGAAAGCCTCGGTGCTTCACAAAGCTTCATTTCGCCATCACTACTATAGTGTATAGTAGAGTAAATAAACTATAGTAAACAACTAATGATTTTTACTACAGGAATGAATGAATCAAAAACTTACTTTTGCTGGACAATAACCCTTTTTTTAGAGCTTCTGTACAGCCAGAAAAAGCTCTTCTCCATTATTATCCTGCTATCACTGTAAAGCTGCTCTGAAACAGACAGGTATTGTAAAGCTCTATATAAATGAGGTGACTTGATATCCACTCTGTAAGATTAGGTTCCTGCTTATAAAGATTTTTACCATGTATTAAAAAGAGGGTCTAAATTCATGCATGCTTTTACTAGTGTATGAGAAACATCGGGAACTGGTTAGGAAACAACGATGTTGTCAAGAAGGCTGGGTAAAAGCCCAACTTCACACTTCCTGTGGTATCGGGAATCGGTAAGTGTATAACAATCAGCCTTATTGGTATGTTTCTTGAATTAAAACGGGGTCAGATAATACCATGTGAGAGTGTGGGGTGTTTAAAAAGATGAAACAGACGACAGTTGTAAAGTGAAAACCAATGGTTTATTTACAGTGTTCACAAGAGACTTAAAAACAGCACAATAAATGCAGAAAACTGTCCCTAACACCATACCCTAAATCAGTCCGAATGAGTCCCAGTGTGTTGATAGTCCTACTGCAAGAGTCCAACCGGTATACACAATCCAAGAGAAACCAAAGGATTGTAACGGTGAGATGAATAAAACTCCACAGTCCGGGTTTGGTGATCACCATTTGTCACCCCGTTGGATTGCCACGCTGCCTCCTTCATGCTGGTCTACTTCCTGATTCCTGTCATGTGATTGCTCACAGACCCATACACATTTAAAGACATACACACACTAAAACAGATAAGAGGAATAAAATGGACTTAAATTACTAAGACAACATGTAAACATATTAAAACTAAAGCTGAATCTATATTGTATAAACGGGAAGCAGTAAAGCAATGCTAGGGTCAGCTGGGTAATGCATTTTTAACAAACAGATCACATGAGTTATAAGTAGGGTGGGGCATATCGAACAGCCCCTCCTTTTAAATAGCCAATAGCGTTTCGTTTATATTATAGCTCAGTTCCATCCTGGGGCCTATTTCACAAAACTAGGATAAGGGATTAAGCCGGGATTTCTTGGTGATCCTGGCTCAATTTATCCGCTAATATACAGTTATCTTTCGTTATCATTCTTGGTGTGAGTGTGCCTTCAGGGTAAGTTTACAGACAGTGGTGTACAACATTTACAAGATCATAAAGATATCCTGGCTTAATCCCTTATCCTAGTTTTGTGCAATAGGCCCCTGATCTCTAACCATTTCTCCTCCTGATCTCCGCCAAATCTCTTTAAAATATAGTTCTGTGCAGAATTCAAACGGGTCTGATATGTTTTCTGGTCTGCGTCTCGATCATATCCGCTCTGTGCTGTCGTGTCTCTGGATTGTAGAAAACTGTGTTGATTGATTCCTTAGACATTATTAAAACATATCTCATTAAAATAATGTTTATTACTCAATACCAGTGCTCAAATTAACTTCCTCATAAGATGTAAAAGAATAGAGAGGTCCTCAAAATGTAATCAGTTATTTACAAGAATTCATGTGACGCCTGCATCTAAAGAGCACATGACACGCTAACTTTAATGGGAAAATTAATAGGCCAACTAACAATCTACAACTTAAAAATGATTAAAAAACACAGGGGTTCATGTGTTTGCTGCTGTCTTCAGAGAGAGAAGGGTTTTGCTGAACCCTTCCCGGTAGAAAATAACACCCTACATGAAAAATTGAGAAAGTATATTATATTAGAATTACTCTAGTAAATACTATAGTGTTTTAGACACTATAGTGTCATAGACAAAGAGAATGGTTCAGATGTATTCACAGATGATTCCTCAACACCATTCAAGATCATAATGTTCTCTACACAAACTTTATTCAATATTCGGATATTTTGACACTGGTCTCCGCTTATTCAAGGAACAGTCACTCACTTTAGATATCAATATGAATTAAAAGACATTTATTTTAAATGTATAGCACAGCATTTTATAATGAGGCAGCAACATATTATAGATAGGGCAGAAAAAGAGAGGCTATTAACTCTTTCCCCACCAGCGTTTAAAAGAAAGTTGCCAGTCACCGCCAGGGTTTTTGCTCATTTTCACAAAAATGTAATGGCCATAGAATATTTTGTTATGCGAATATCTGAACATCCAATCTATCAAAAGAAAAGCTTAATGCATACATTTTTATCTACACTTGAATATAGGAAAGTTCCATAAAAAGTAACATTTTAAAATGTTCAAAGCACACTATTTGCCTGATCTGCCAAATAATGGATATTGAGTCAGATAGACACATCCTTAATTATATCTACATTTATACATTGAGCAGATACTTTTCTCCAAAGTGACTTACAAATAAAGAACATCATAAGCAGTTTGTCACAGAGTCAATCATATAACACTAACAAAGCATCGCGTAAATGATCAGTAGTGACTGTGAGTGAGAAGAACAAATCCAGTCCAGCTCAGATCAATGCAATGCTGTTCTTACGGTTGTTCAAGGTCACATGCAGTGCATTACAGACAGGCCCGGATTGGCTAATCGGGAGCACCGGAAAATTCATAGAAGGTTGTTGTAGGCTACTCATGTTTAATAATCAACATATGAAATTTAATAATAGGCCTATAATAGGCTAATAGTTCAACATAGCCTAACTTCTACGAAACAATAGCCTATAGGCTACGTTTTCTATAACCCTCTGTCAGCACGATGCATTCTGATGGATTTTTTCCTTTATGACAGGGGAAACCTTTTACAGTACTCCGTCATTTATATCCATACAGACAAAATAATAAACTACAAACTATCTACTTTTATTTGTGTGGGGCTAGACTCACAATAACAAGGGCTCTGGATTAAGGAAGCGGGATATTTTGCATGCGCTGCACTCCGTCCAAACGCCGTCTTCATTTCAAAAATGCATTTTGTTTATTAAACGTAAAGTTTTCCATGTAAAAGCATTTCTAAATTCAGTTTATATTTTTAACAAACGAAATTTCAAGCCAAAATAACGAAATAGTAATATATATATATACCTATTTGAGTTACCACCATGCAAATTCAAACATTTCGCTTTTTAATTTTAGTTAATGCTTGAATAATACGCCTGTCTACTTTCATTAAATAATGGCTATTATGCGGTGGCTAGGATACACATAAACCTACCAACTTACATGTGGCATACTTTTTGAATGACTTAAAAAAAAAAAAAAAACCATAACATCGGTTAATGGAAATGCAATCATTTCGCAATAGTTTTTATCGACATTTAGAAAATATCGCAAAAGTTTTGCGCAAATATGTAATGGAAACGCGGCTAGTGAAGAGCAAAGCCCAGTAACGTTACCAAGCTCCAGTCATGAGCCCAACACACCAGAATGGGCAGGTATAGGGATTGTCATTCAGAAGAACTAATACCGGTAGTTGCCTATAATGAAGAGCCCTGCTCAATGAAAAACGCCCTGAGATAATTAATGATACCTGATGATTCAGCAAAACATTTATGCAACTGACTTGACTTAATTTGAAAACTTTGTAAAAGGGTTATTTGTGGTGAGAAATAAATGTAACAAATTTCATTTAGTGTCAGAAAGAGACTATAATGCTCTAAGACAGGTAAGCTGCTATTGTACCATAGTGTGTGAATAAGCAAACATTATCACTGAAAAAATGCCTTTCTTACTTAGTATCTTATTTGTTTCCTGTTCAAATATCTAAATATTCTTAATTCAATATACTAGACAAGTGAAATGGCTTAAGGAATTGTGTCTTGTTTTCTGGAGAGAAAAAAAAACACCCTAAAAATTAAGTGTTTTTTTGTTGTTGTTGTTGCTTAAAACAAACTAAATCTAAAACAATTATTTGTCTTACCCCATTTGCAGATAATATAGCTTGTTTTAAGCAAAAAATCACTTAATTTGGAGGTTTTTTTTTTCATACTTGTTTAGTAAATGCATCAAAAAAATATAAAAATACATATATTTGTACTGGAAACAAGACAAAAATACCAAGAAAGAGAAGCATTTTTTTTTTTTTTTTTTTTTTTTTTGCAGTGATCACATTAGTTACAATATAACAACTTTCTATGCCCAAGTGTTACTAATGACCCATTATGTTTTAATCAAATGATAGTGAATACACAAAGCCCACGATTGAAAAGGAATAGGATAAAAGTAATATAAATATAATAAAATATGAATAAAAGTGGGCCGGTCTAAGGCATAAAACTCCAGGGCTAAAAATGAGTCCCAATCCGGCCCTGATTACAGACACTACATAACATCACATCTTAAGTTGAAGGATCTTGTAAGTAGTGTAGATGTCCAGTGCTCATTTGTCTGGCCATTACTGAACTGCTCACTGAATCCCACACATTTCTGTTTTGCTAGTTTCCATGTAGCTCTGATTGCACATCTAGCCAATTCTTTCTCTTCAGGGTCTTTACTATCCCAGCTAAAGCTATGAATCCATCAAGCACAGCTCTTAGGAATATGTCAGCATAAGACTGCTCAGCTTCCTGTCGTGACTCCGCTACTAACCTCAAGTATATTTTCTGCCATTCTGTTAGAGGTACCCCTATATGCTCCTGTTTGTACTGCTTCACTTTCTCATCTAACATCTGCTTCTGGATCTCCTGAATGTGTCTCTGTTTCATCAAACATTTCATTGGTGAAGTGTCCCTCCATTCTCTTTAACCATCTTCTCTATTTTATTAAAGCAGATCTTTGAACTGAGGGAAACTGGCAGACTTATTGTCCAGACAGAAGAATCTGTTTCACAATTCTCTACAAGTTCTTTAAGATCTTGATTACCGTTCTGTAGAAACTGCTCAATGGTTTTCTTCTCTCCTCTAGCTGATCTTTATGGGTGAAGATGATCATGGTGTATTTTTCCATCTCTTCTCCAAACACTTCTTTGAGCTCCTTTATTGTGTTTTTCTCCTCCTCAGTGAATCGACCCACTTTAATGACAATAATAAAGCGTGCGGTCCAGGAGAGGCATGTGTTATGCATTTCACTAATTCAGTAAAAACCTCCTCTTTATTGAGTTGAGTATCATAAAGTCCAGGCGTGTCGATCACTGAGATCTCTCTACCCATCCTCTCTGTGGTTTCTATCCGACACTGTTTCGTCTGAGAGTCCGAGCTGACGGAGGAGTCAAACACTTTTCTGTTCAGGATGGTGTTTCCAGAGGCACTTTTACCAGCTCCAGTTTTTCCCAGCAGAACCAGCCTGAGATCTTTCCTCTGGGAATCTGATGCTCATGTGAAACTTCATCTGATGAACTTTCTCCTGAAACTACAAACACAACAATCACATCAATGTGCAGTTTAATTAAATATGTAGCCACAATGACGGTCTGTGTATCTGGCAACGGCCAAATGCCCCGCACATCTCGTGAGGCGCGTTATCAGATCATACTAAACCCAGGCCATGTTGTTCCCCACCATACCAATACAATTTAGGGCGCCACAATGTCTGAAAGCAACAACCAACCACTCTCTGATCACCCTTGGGAGATAACTAACAAGCTCCGTGTTGACTTTTATTGCCCCAAATGGCCAGGCCGTGATATCGGACACCTCACACACACCCACGAGAAACACACGTGGAATTCCACCAGGACCATAGAGGAATAGATGGTTAAAATCCACCTAAAAAACGTATTAAATGTATACTTTTCTGCTTGAGTGTTTTTATATGTGTCTGGAATAATTAGGAGGGTTACATAAATGTTAACTCAAACTCTGTAGACCAATAGACCGTGGAAAGCCGGTATCCATGGGTTCCCAAATCTCAGACTTGTGATTCATGGTACCAATATAATCAGAAAAAATAGATCGTACCGAATCGTGTAAAAGAATTTACAGAAAATGCATTATTACAAGAGTACCAGCTTTGTAAGGATAAAATGCATCATCATGTCCCCTCAATATATTAGCCAGGAGGCGTAACCGAACTGAACAAAGAACTTTTTCGCGCCTAAAAAACTCTCAGGCATGATTGGACCATCCCGGAAATGGGTGTCGCTCGATCTTATCTATAATAACCGACGTGACTATTATCAAAGTGCATTCTTCGCCAAAGGCATTTCGCCAAGCGCACTTCGCCACCAGCTTTCCGCCCCAAGGGCATTCTGCAGAAAGGAGGAAACAGTCCAGCTTCCAGAACATCTCCAAGAGACCCGAATCCGGCTGAACTTCGTCTCCACGAACCGAGAGCCACACCCAACAGACCTCGCAAAAGGACCACGGAATGCAGCGGGACATTTGAACTCAGAATACACGCATACACGAGAAGCCAAAAACAAAAGCAAGTATTCTTATTTTACAATCTAAACTGCTGTTGAAAGGTTGTCTAAATTATTCCCTTTTTCGGGATGATTTTAATTCCTTGAGGGCTCTTTGCAACGAACTGAAGTGAACGCTGTGATCTCCTTTCTCTTTCTTTATTTTTGTTTACTTTCATTCTTTTCATTTAGGTACCATATTTCTTTCGTTTACTATATATATATTTCTACTATCTTTATTTAATCTAGTATGTCCTTTCTGTGTGAATTGTAGTGTTATCCTTAGTTTGTGTGTATTAAACTTCCAAAAGGTACTTTTGAATTGAATCTGTTATTTCTCCACATACACGAAGTCAATGAAACTTACGATCCTAAACATTACCTAAAGCTGTCTTGTGCTACTATTTTAGTAATACAAACATATGAACATATGAAATATTAATTTGTCCTGATCAGTAACGTTAATGTTTCTTATGCTCTCGTAAAGCAGTAATCCCTTATTGAGAATTGATTTGAAAGTCTATAACTAATTTGCAGGACAAACGTAGTAAGATAATTTCAAGCAATTCCGTAAAGGTTACTTGTACTTAATTAAAACATTTTCCTTATCGGAAAATTTAAATAACGTAATGCACAACCAGCAAATTATATTCATAAACTCATGAATATTATATCCCTTTTGAGTTAATTATTCCCCGAGATATCAGACTCATAGTCGAAATCGTTACAAATACAACCTTCTCATTTAAGATCAGTGATATCTAAATATCAGGCATTTGCAGATTTTCTTAAAGGGGTCATGAAGTTATTAACTTATAATTTTGCACTTATAATTTTAGCCTCTGATTTGAACGTTCTGTTTGAAGGCAACATGGCATCATGACTTTGCATAAACATACACGCCACTTTCTAAAGCCCAAAATGGCGTTATCTGTATGCATTTTGAGCTATCCGCGTGTATGTTTGAGCTATCGGCGTGTATGTCATGATGTGTTTTCATCGCGTGTATGTATGAGAGCGAACCATTATGTGTGTGTGTCCACAATGTAAATGTATTTATAAATATACTAAATTATGTTTTTTTATTTATTTAAAAATGCTAAATGTGTCTTGTGATGGGTAGGTTTAGAGGTAGGGGCAGTGTAGGGGGATAGAATGAAACTGCGTAGATAAACACGCTAAAAAGCGTTTATGCGTCTTAATAGCACGCCAAAATGCATACGAATTGGCGTGTCATACAAACGCCATTTCATGAGATCAGTCTGGTTTGAAGGAGCGTGTCTTCTGTGAGACTTCGGTGTAAACGCCCACTGCTGTGATTGGCTGCTGTGGGACTTCAGTGTAAACGCCCACTGCTGTGATTGGCTGCCGTGAGACTTTAGTGTAAACGCCCACTGCTGTGATTGGCTGCTGTGGGACTTCAGTGTAAACGCCCACTGCTGTGATTGGCTGCCATGACACTTCAGTGTAAACGCCCACTGCTGTGATTGGCTGCTGTGGGACTTCAGTGTAAACGCCCACTGCTGTGATTGGCTGCTGTGGGACTTCAGTGTAAACGCCCACTGCTGTGATTGGCTGCTGTGAGACTTCAGTGTAAACGCCCACTGCTGTGATTGGCTGCTGTGAGACTTCAGTGTAAACGCCCACTGCTGTGATTGGCTGCTGTGGGACTTCAGTGTAAACGCCCACTGCTGTGATTTGCTGCTGTCAGTTGACTGACGTTTGATGTGAGTTTGGAGTAAAAAAATTTTTATTAAATGTGGCCGTTTGTTGAACAAAAGTCATGTTAACGCTTCCCATTACAAGTTTGGAAAGATGCTTGGCGCTTGTTGCTTGTCAAATGCACACATTATAAGTGACTCAAATTCACAGCACTTCCAGAGATGGAGCTGCGAAACAATCTGCTCTGACCTCAGAGAATTGTGCAATTTTGGTTTAATTTTGGTTAATTGTGCATCCCTAGATTAACCTTTCAAAACAATCTCTCACGTTGCACGAATAACACTTTTGGGGTATGATATACCATAGTGCCACTGCCATGCGATAAGCATAGAACAGAAGCTGTCCTAAGAGCCCAATCCTAGAGCGCCACTACGAGGGCCCTAGGAAGCATAGGTTAACTAGTGAGCCTCAGCAAAGATAGTCCGGACCACTATTAGGGGTGTAAGACAGTCCAGCGGAAAAGATCTTTAACTGAACAGCAGGGACGTCCAGGTTATAAAACCTAGCAAAGGTAGACGGCGAAGGCCAGCCGTCTTATGTGGCCCAACTCATCATGCATTATTGAAATAATTGCACCAACAGAACAACTTACAATTGATTTCAGCCTCCTTGCTGTTGCTTCTCTTCTTCTGTTCCATGATATATTTCCCCCCATTCTCCATCATCATTCCTTCAATCTTCTGCAGTAGTTCTTGTTTCTGACTTTCTTTGATCTTTGGTTTACTCCTGTTATTGAAACAGTGAAACTTTCCTCCACATTCTGTCACCAGACACTGGAGATCCTCATGATCTTTGTGTTGTAGATATTCATCAATGGTCTCATCATCCAGAAAATCTTCATGTGTGAACAGAATCATGATGTACTTATGAACTTCAGGACCAAATAAACGCTTGATAAAATCCAGGATCTCTTCCTCATTTCCCAGAGGTTCCTCTAGAGAAACAGTGAGTAGAATCGTACTGAGCCCTGCTGAACATCGAGAGACCAGCTGATCTTTCATCATCTCCAGCTGCTCTTTATTCAGATCTCGATCCAGTAGATCTGGAGGATCAATCACACACACCTGCTTCGTTTTACCCTCACACACTTCAGATTCATGCTTCTTCTTATGTGTGTAGACTGTAAACCTCTTTTCTCCCAGTATAGTGTTCCCTGATGAGCTTTTCCCAGAACCCTTCCTGCCCATCAGAAGAATCTGGATCCCTGGATCATCTGGACCGGTGATGATCTCTGAAAGAGACAGATAATATGGAGTATGACTGTAAATATAATGCCAAGTGTATTCTCAGTGTAGGATTGTATGGCCCAACATGACAGAAATTGGAGGTACAATTTGTTCCTTGGGGAACAACACAAATAACTGTACCGTTAAAGGTACACAATTGGTCCTTGGGTACAATTATACCATTGTTTTCTAGGGATGCACCGAATATTCAGCCACCGAAAATTTTCGGCCGAAAGACTTTTATCACCAAAACAATACGGCCGAAATGTTGTGATGACGCAAACAGAAACCGCGACCTGCACGTGCTTGTCTAAACGGTCTAAACAAGCAACATGTCTGCGGTGTGGACGTATGTGATTAATCTCACACCTGATGACGCATCTATAATATGGGATGTAACTTGAAATTAATGCTTTGTTTCTGTTTTTTGTTGATGGATACACGTGCTGGCTCCTCAGTGATACACTACAACAACAGCGATAATAAAAGAAAACGTGGGAAAAACGGTCTCTCTTTGTAAACTTTGTTCAATGCATGCGAGTGCTGCCGTATGTTGGAATATGAGCATTTGTTTACGCGTCATCACCGGGTGTAGAGCCAGAAGACGCGAATGAGAACTCACGCGCTGTGAGAAGCTCTGTATCTGTGCACTCATCTGAAAGCGCGCAATCGTTTCACAGCGCGCAAATATCGCGTTCTCTTTCAAGTCTTGCACTTAAACAGACAAACTCACACAAAAAGTATGTCAATATGTCCATCATGATGAGTATCCTTGCAGACATGGTCTATATAATTTCTATATAAACAATGGTCTATATAAGTCTATATATATAATATACTATTTACAGTCGAGAAAGACAACGCATATCCGTGCATTAGGTCTTAAAGGGGCAGTAGCCTTTACTGCGGTCTGTTTAATCTCAAACAAAAGACAAGGACATCACACACTGCTCTTGATTGAATAGCTTTTGTAAGTTTAATAAGGATTAATCTTTAATTTAAATAGTTAAATACGCAGTTATTTTATGTTTGATTACTTTATTAAATTTCTGTACCTTTCTGCAGGCCATTAGGCCTGTACATTATTATTTAATGAACACATGAGTGAGGTCAAGTTAAACATTTTTAGTTAGAATTTTATTTTATACTGTGCATTGTTGCAATGTGCTAAATAAATATTTGCATAATTTGTAATTGATTATTATTTGAAACTTTAATATTAATTTATGCAATAGCAATGCCTTTATTTTTAGTAAAGTTCATAGTCGTAGTCACACAGTTATAGCCATAAATGCAATGGTACTAATAATTGGCATAATTTCTTTCGGTGTTTCGGTTTTCGGCCTTGGTTTCCTCTTTTTCGGTTTTCGGTTTCGGCCAAGAATTTTGATTTCGGTGGATCCCTATTGTTTTCCTCTGCTTAGAGGAACAAATTTTAGAGAAACAAAGGTACAAAATATGACCACATTTTCAACTACATATTCAAATAAATGTATTATTGAAAAAACTATATTACTGATCTGCTCGCATTGTCACTATATGTTAATTGAAATGAGTCTCCAGAGCGGCTGTATGGCCGAATCAAATTCTGTTGCATTATTCTCTTGTTAACACCATGAAGCTGCTTTGAAACAATCAGCATTGTTAAAAGCACTATATACACTCACCTAAAGGATTATTAGGAGCACACACTAATACTGTGTTTGACCCCCTTTCGCCTTCAGAACTGCCTTAATTCTACGTGGCATTGATTCAACAAGGTGCTGAAAGCATTCTTTAGAAATGTTGGCCCATATTGATAGGATAGCATCTTGCAGTTGATGGAGATTTGTGGGATGCACATCCAGGGCACGAAGCTCCCGTTCCACCACATCCCAAAGATGCTCTATTGGGTTGAGATCTGGTGACTGTGGGGGCCATTTTAGTTCAGTGAACTCATTGTCATGTTCAAGAAACCAATTTGAAATGATTGGAGCTTTGTGACATGGTGCATTATCCTGCTGGAAGTAGCCATCAGAGGATGGGAACATGGTGGTCATAAAGGGATGGACATGGTCAGAAACAATGCTCAGGTAGGCCGTGGCATTTAAACCATGCCCGATTGGCACTAAGGGGCCTAAAGTGTGCCAAGAAAACATCCCCACACCATTACACCACCACCACCAGCCTGCACAGTGGGAACAAGGCATGATGGATCCATGTTCTCATTCTGTTTACGCCAAATTCTTACTCTACCATTTGAATGTCTCAACAGAAATCGAGACTCATCAGACCAGGCAACATTTTTCCAGTCTTCAACTGTCCAATTTTGGTGAGCTCGTGCAAATGTTTTCCTATTTGTAGTGGAGATGAGTGGTACCCGGTGGGGTCTTCTGCTGTTGTAGCCCATCCTCTCAAGGTTGTGTGTTGTGGCTTCACAAATGCTTTGCTGCATACCTCGGTTGTAACAGTGGTTATTTCAGTCAAAGTTTCTTCTATCAGCTTGAATCAGTCGGCCCATTCTCCTCTGACCTCTAGCATCAACAAGGCATTTTCTCCCACAGGACTGGATACTGGATGTTTTTCCTTTTCACACCATTCTTTGTAAACCCTAGAAATGGTTGTCCGTGAAAATTCCAGTAACTGAGCAGATTGTGAAATACTCAGACTGGCCCGTCCTGGCACCAACAACCATGCCACGCTCAAAATTGCTTAAATCCTTTTTCTTTCCCATTCTGACATTCAGTTTGGAGTTCAGGAGATTGTCTTGACCAGGACCACACCTAAATGCATTGAAGCAACTGCCATGTGATTGGTTGATTAGATAATTGCATTAATGAGAAATTGAACAGGTGTTCCTAATAATCCTTTAGGTGAGTGTAAATAAAGGTGACGGCACTTGCGGTGTGCACTATGTAACTTTTCCGTCCTCTAGATGTCGCCTATTCAAAACAAAGACGTAGTTTGATGATGCCACGATTGAGCACAGAATCTTGGGACATATGGTCTTCACCTCATAGCCAGTGGGAAAGAATCAGGATAGTAGAGCAGGACGAGCGAGTGTTGTGGAGCTGAGTAAGGCCGCTGGAGCAATTGTTAATAAGATGATGCATGCTTGGGTTTAATTTTCCTCTAAAACACTAGATGGCACAAAAACTTTCCTCAGCATTTTCCAAAACATCCGCTTTTCAAGATGCACGTGGAAATGTGTCTGGTCCGTGACGCGATCGTGTGAAGTTGATTCTGTGCTAAATTGATCTAATATGTTTTTTTTTTTTTTTATTGTTGTAGATTTAAGTAGCAAATAAGCAAATGATTTTCAGGTTTGTTCAAGCTAATTAAAGCAACAGTTTTTAAATATGGTATTGGGGGTAAAAGATGCAATATTTAACATGATAAATCACATGGAAATATTAAATTAGGAGGTCTGTAATTTTGCATTAGGGGGAGACTGGGGATGGGTGTTACACTTTTTGTTTGAGCATTAGTAACTTAAATTTTGATACATGGTAGCCACATTTGTCTGCTACAAATATAACTGTATATAATGATGTGTATTAAACAATCACAGATTATTTGAGTTAAAGGTACACTATGTAGTATTTTTGCAGTCAAATATCCAAAAACCACCAGGCCAGTGGTATATATTTGGTTCAGTTGAGTTCTTACAATATCCCAAGTTTTTCCAACTATTTGTAAATTGTGAGAAAATTGCTTTTTTTTACCAATGAACCGGGACGTGTGAGCATAGCGTGAGGGAGTTGCCTGTCAATTATGTTATATCTGCGTTACCCACGTTTCCGGTTTTATTTTGCAGAAAAGCTTTACTCTCACTGGAGTAGCCGGTCTGGAGCCGCCGAGCGAACGCACAGAGTAACGTCATAACATCATTTTAAACACACTTAAATATATCTAATTTAATAAACAGAGCTGCGGTACCTCATTCTCATGACTGGAAAAGCGGAGATTGCACCTGCGACTGTGTCCCGTCATACTAAAAGTCCCGTTGCTTGCAAGCAGTGTGTTTTGTGTAACACACGGTCTTGCTAAGCTCCCACAGCACTCGGCCCTGCTCTACTTCATACTACAGTAATGTCAGTGCCGCCGCTCCCATAACGCGCATCATGCGCTGCGCGTAGCGCACCAAGTGCTCAGGGGGGCACCACAAGAAAATTCTCTCAGCACACCCCCCCACCCCCCGCTCTACAACTTCATGCGAACGCAGTCAACACGGGCATCAGCAAGTGATCGCGCTTAGGGCATCACAACGGCCAGCGACGGCACTGAGTAACGTTATTAATCGCATCCATGAACATGATTTCTGCCTGAGTCAAATCCCGATTATTTTCCATCGCCTGTGAGGTGAAGACCACATGTCCCAAGATTCTGCGCTCAAACTTAACGTCATCAAACTACACCTTTGTTTTGAACAGGCACCCTCTAGTGGACGTAAAAGTTACATAGTGGACCTTTAATGCCAAAATAAAAAGAGCCCTTCCCCACTACTGGGGTGACCTGTAACAGTAGCTGCTGAAATAACACACACACACTATGCAATAAACATCATTGAAGAACAAAGAAAAAACTTGTTTTTTTTTCAAGACAAAGTTTTGAACAATGTGTCCAACTTTTTTTGAATTTGTAATTAAGTGCAAAACAGCTGCTGTGTTTGTGTGTGTGTGTGTGTGTGTGTGTGTGTGTGTGTGTGTGTGTGTGTGTGTGTGTGTGTGTGTGGACTGGTAATCCCTACGGTATGGGGACAAAATGTCCCCACAAAGATGGCAATATCCAAAATCCTTGTCTTTGTGGGGACATTTTTGGTCCCCACGAGGAAAACAGGTCATAAATCACACTAAGTGATGTTTTTTGAAAATGTAAAAATGCAGCATGTCTCCTGTGATGGGTAGGTTTAGGGGCAGGGGCAGTGTGTGTGTGTGTGTGTGTGTGTGTGTGTGATGGGTAGGTTTAGGGGCAGGGGCAGTGTAGGGGGATAGAAAATACGGTTTGTACAGTATAAAATGCATTACGCCTATGGAATGTCCCCATAAAACATGGAAACACAACATGTGTGTGTGTGTGTGTGTGTGTGTGTGTGTGTGTGTGTGTATATACTGTATTCCTGTCAAATAAGGGTTTAGTCACTATCTATGAAATCCACTTATTTATACGAGAATTTTGAGATACTGAATTGGATGGAAACATTAAGATGTGCATAAATTCTAATAGTGTGCGCAAAAAACCATGTGTGTTCAATCGAGGCAGATAATTTGTATCTGGTAAGATGACATGAGCATAAACTATAATGGAAACACATTTACTGAATAAGTCCTCCATACACAACTCACGTGACTTTCCCTCAACAGAGGATGTGATTGATAACTGGATTCATTAGAATCATCATAGGGATTTGTGGGGATTTTAATAAGCTGTTACACCTATCCCCAAGAGCCATAACTTAGCTAACTGCTTTAGCATGTGGGTTTGAAGCTAGCATAAATACAAAGCATCAAAATAAACTAGCTAATTTCTGGATTAAGCCTTATGGGGGGGTTATTGCCATTAAATTCTTTATGAGAAACGGTGATATAATACAATAACATATAAGATAAAATATCAAGACAAAATATATTAAATATGTTCAGGTCACATTTCTAATGGGATGGTAAAAATATATACATATTTCAAAGCGTTATGCGTTCCCCGAGAAACTTTGCGTTCATTTGCAAAATATTTGGGTTTGCTTGCAAAACTGTTTCAGTGAATAAAGTTTCTCAGGGATGAAATTATTTTGCTAGCAAACACAAAAGCCTTGTAATATATTTTCCCATCGCCATGTCCATTCAGGGCTCCAAATTCAAAATGATGGGGGAGAAAAGACAATTCAATAAAATATTGACATTGTTTTGCTAAATAATTAGGAAAAGTTCCTGCCAAAATTGTATATATATATATAATTTTAAATTCTCTGAAATGTCATAAAAAAACAGATTTTTTTACATTTTATATCAACAAAATATTACAACCATTATTTTGTGTAAATACGTCTCCAGTGAGCTCAAAAAGAAGATGTGAGTGTATGAGCCTATTGATTACGTTAGCACAACTCTTTTCTGAAGCATCTTACAGTCTAACCCCCTGTTAGGACCAAGCAGCACCTCCTCCAGTTTCTCTTGAAACCAGGAAGTGGCGTAAACTGCAGTTCATCGACTGGGCGCTAGAGCTCCAGAAGGGAGCAGAATCCAATTGACCCCCCATGTTAAAATTCCCAACTTTACAGCAGAAAAAAACATGTTTACAGTCTGGGACGAATTGTGGTACATTACTACGATCACAAAATCCTGGAGGGAGTCTTTTACCAGGAGGAGTGTCAGCCCCCGTCGCCATCTTTACTGCAGGAAAACACTCCCTGAAACAACACATACATTCAACACATAAAAATAGATCTCAATATATGTTTGTTTGCCAGATCAATATGTAATGTTTATTACTTATAATATCATTAAATCAACACATATGCACAAAGCTCGTCGCAGGAAATGTAAACTCACCAGGAGTCGAGCTGCTGTTTCGATCTTCTTTCACTTTCGTTTACACGTCATCATCCCGTGCTCGGGTAATGGGCGTGGCGAAAGATTGATAATGCTTGCTCCGGAGATGGACTTTAATGCGAATGACCGAATTCTCTATAATTTCCCTAATTGTGATTTAGATGCTGATCCATACATCAGTAGTCCAGTATGTTGAATAAATGTGTTTTAGCGACCTGATAACATTGCTTTTAAAGTCTCCTTATATTTCTCTTTCATCTTATTTAGTGAGTACTTTTCGTGTCAAACAACATTCCGAAAAATCGTATCACTTTACTGATTATATTTTATTCAATATCTATAGTGAATGTAATGAAATTTAGTGCAGATGACAATGAAAAAAAATATTCCATAATTCTGTTGCTTTAGCTCCCTTTATTTAGAGTGAAAACAGCATGTTTCTCAGCTTTTCTTCTCCAAAACCATAGTAACCTGTCTAGGGAACGATGATCAGATGAGTATCTGTCCTCCTCCCGCATAAACACTAGCGTTTGATGAGTTTCTGACGCTTTACGAAGTTCCTCTCAATGTCCGGACGGTGGCGCCAAATCCTCTACTCTCGCGCTCTGACTGATGACGTTTGATCTCCCGCTTCTGCGCAGAACGAGTCCTTCAGTGTGAATCTGGAGCAGCATCATGTCTGGAAACGCTTCTCCAGGTGTGTGAACATCAACATGGACGCCAAACTGCTTTTGTGTGTAATAACGGGGTGTGTGTTTGCGTCCAAGCAGATAAACTTTGATTGTTTACATGTGTTCCTCATATCATAACTATATCTGCTTCATGGTTCTGATAACATGAGTTCATAATGTCAGACGAAGATTCTGGTTAGTTAGTTAAAAGTTAGTTAAAACCATTAATAACTGATATAACCGTTAAAAGTTCATTCCTACAATGACTTGATACATAAATAAGCAAACATCTACTATATACTGATCTGTTGTTTATTTTCTGTTTCATGGGCTAATTAGACGGAAAGCAACATTTTATAATAAATCCTTAATAAAAAAGTAACATTATTAACATATGGGGAAAATACATGTTTAATCTAAAAAATTTTAACCCCATTTTTTAATATGAATTTTTTTTTTTTTTTTAATAAAAATAAATTTTCTAATTTTTAACCCCATTTTTTTGTCAGGTGTATTCATTTTGTGACATTTTGTTATCAGGCTGATGATGATTATTGTCAGTACTATTCAATTATGTACAGGTCCTTCTCTAAAAATTAGCATACTGTGATAAAAGTTCATTATTTTCCATAATGTAATGATAAAATTAAACTTTCATATATTTTAGATTCACTGCACACCAACTGAAATATTTCAGGTCTTTTATTGTTTTAATACTGATGATTTTGGCATACAGCCCATGAAAACCCAAAATTCTATCTCAAAAATTATATATTTCATCCGACTAATAAAGAAAAGTGTTTTAATACAAAAAAGTCAACCTTCAAATAATTATGTTGAGTTATGCACCAATACTTGGTGGGGAATCCAGTTGGCAGGCCAATTGATCACAGTAATACCATGGTCAGTAAACCATTTACCAGTGGTTTTGGCACTGTGAGCAGGTGCCAGGTCGTGCTGAAAAACTAAATCTTCATCTCCATAAAGCTTTTCAGCAGATGGAAGCATGAAGTGCTCCATAATCTCCTGATAGCTAGCTGCATTGACCCTGCCCTTGATAAAACACAGTGGACCAACACCAGCAGCTGACATGGCACCCCAGACCATCACTGACTGTGGGTACTTGACACTGGACTTCAGGCATTTGGGCATTTCCTTCTCCCCAGTCTTCCTCCAGACTCTGGCACCTTGATTTCCCAATGATATGCAAAATTTGAGCTCCAGTCCAGTGCTGCTTCTCTGTAGCCCAGGTCAGGCGCTTCTGCCGCTGTTTCTGGTTCAAAAGTGGCTTGACCTGGGAATGCGGCACCTGTAGCCCATTTCCTGCACACGCCTGCACGGTGGCTCTGGATGTTTCTACCCAGACTCAGTCCACTGCTTCCGCAGGTCACCAAGGTCTGGAATCGGTCCTTCTCCACAATCTTCCTCAGGGTCCGGTCACCTCTTCTCATTGTGCAGTGTTTTTTGCCACACTTTTTCCTTCCCGCAGACTTCCCACTGAGGTGCCTTGATACAGCACTCTGGGAACAGCCTATTGGTTCAGAAATGTCTTTCTGTGTCTTACCCTCTCGCTTGAGGGTGTCAATGATGGCCTTCTGAACAAATGTTTTGAGAAGGACCTGTATATTTTCAGTTGTCATAAGATTATGAAACTGCAACTTGTCAATAAAGTTAAAGCTGTTAAAGGTATATAAAATGTAAATAAAGGTAAAAGGTAAATAAAGTTAAAGGTTAAATTATTTATTTTTTTGAGTTTTGAAAGAACTATAATAGTGTTGAGTTGTGTATTTCATTAAATTGTAATAATATATATGAAGTATTAGATGATGAAAGTGGATCTTGTCAGTAAATGTGGATTGTGGTTCTGATTCCAGATCAGTCGGAATCTGCAGAGGAGGAGGAGAGCGATAGGGCGGAGCTGAGACTGGTTTAGATTGGTGCGTGAGGAAGAGGAGTCCGGCAGGATGAAGACACCTCGATCTTCGGATGCGGAGCCGTGCAAAGTTACAAAATTTGCCATGCTCACCGCCAAGAGAAATGGAGTCTCGCGCTCTCAACGCTCACGACTGCTTATCAAATGTCAAAAAGATTTTAACGTTAAATAACTGATCGACGAGAGTGTTTGCATACTTTACCACAGCTGAAGTGAAATAAATGCAATATTAACACTTTACAATAATAATCATGTACTAATACCTGAATTAATACTTGAACATAACTCATGATTAGTGAAGTTATGAACTTATCATGAACCAATGAATAACGATCCATAACTACATGTTTTTATTAATATAATTAAACATACATGGACTCAAAAGAAAGCCTGTAAACACACATAAGGCACGTTTACATGTAAAATAGGGCGCGTCCATAAGCTAATGCTAATTGAAACATAAACATTTAAACAACAAAAATACAGTTACTGTACATAAACTCCTGAAAACTCCCAATACAACACATGCAAACATGTCTTTAAAGGTAGTGTATGTAAGAATTGGTTAAAAAACTTTTTTCCAAATTTGTTTAAACTTTCTTTATATATCAATACATAATTAAAATGTAAGTACTCTGAAAAAGAAAGTATAAAAATGTAGTGTCTGTAGACCTCTCACGACTGTTTTAAAGACAGCTCATTATTTCCATTCACTCCACCTTCTCCCTTTTGGGCTCTTTCCAAAGCCACGCCCCCAAAACACACGAACGCGCTCCGCCGACCAATCAGCTGGAAGACGCATTCTTCACCTGAGACGAGCGGAGAAGAAGGAGCGGAGTGCATGTAGTGACATCATGTCAGAATCACATGCATAAAAAAATCTCACTTTATCAGTAGCGAATATAAACAAATAAGATGTCTTTTAGTACTCAATATCAAGCTAGAATACTGATACTGGTAAAGTTTAAAATACACACACAACACAGTGTCTACGACACACACAGATACAAGATAAAAACAAACCAAAGGCGGAAATAAACGTGCAGGTAAAGTTCCCGGTGAACATGGTAAAAGAGTTTAGACAGAGGGTAGTAGCTAAAGCTAACTTAGTTCTAAAAAAAGTTCTTGGATGCGGTGTACTAGATTTTACACATGCATTTTGTCTAAAGTTACATTTTGCGAAATTCAACACAACAGCGATCAACTTGAGCTAAGCATATTGAGTATTTATCATCTCTACTAATGGCTCGCTAAGTGTATTACATTGTAACTTTATGCTGTGTTATGTTATGTTAGCTATATTAGGCAGCTACGTGTGATAGTGATACATAATTCATGAAAACATAAACCAAAAACATGTATATTCAAAATGAAAGATTACTTGTCCAGCAGAAATACAGCCTCTTGAACTCCTCAAATCAAACGGTGCGCGCATGTGGGCGGATCCTGTAGCAAAAGGGGTGGTCGCCATGGTAGCGAGAGAGAGTGACAGTCGCACAAGCCAATCACTTGTTTCGTCCCGAATGAAAATAATGAGCGGTGTTTATTGCAGATAAAAAAGTCTAGAGTAACTCAATTTTTATACTCTATTTTTCAGAGTACTTACATTTTAATTATGTATTGACATATAAATAAATTTTAAACAAATTTGGACAAAAGTGTTTTAGATCAATCTTACCTACCCCACCTTAAATTATTCGTTCGGTTTATCAAAGCATTGATATAAATACCAATACTGCAATTTAAATATATTATTTCTATAGGCTACAAAAAAGGACAAATTATTAAGTGTATCTATAGCATGTTACATAGTGGGAGCCTACAAAAACTATTCCTGTAGAAATTAAACAAAGTAAAAATACTGTATTACTATTTACAGTACCATTAATTTACAGTATAGTATATTTTTTACTGTAAACATATAATAATTGTATGCATGTACTGTAATGCATTGTCCACTTTTTCTATTTACTGTAAAACTGTACAAATTGTAAATTACTATATTTCCATAAATAACAATAAAAAGAAGCACTGACGGCCGGGTTTATTTTATTTTCAGGCTTTCAATTTTAAAACATTCAGTTTTCTGAAAACATGCAGCAACTATTAAACATGACATTTTAAAACAAGTATTTAAATTCAATCGATTCATAAACACTTACACATTCAAAAGGTCTCAAGTCTTGAAAACGTTTTAAACACTGGTTAATGAAAATTGTGTCCTCATTTACTCACTCTCATGTTGTTACAAACCCTTAAGACAGTGATGGGTTCATTTTCAGAACACAAATGTATTAATATTCTCAAGTCACAAATGCATAAAGACAGTAAGTAATCCATATGATTTGAATGCATATGCACTTTTTGAACGGGGATATTTTGGTTGAGTGGACTTGCGGTGGATGGACAGAAATGGTGAGAGATTAAAAATATCTTAATTTATGATGAACAAAAGTCATATGTGTTTGGAACCAAAGTTTCACTCATATTTATGCTAATAACTTTTGAACCGTAAGGCCTAGCAACAAAAGCTCATGACAATTCAATTGCACCCTATGATGTCATTTTCTGTCTTGAGCATTTTCCTTCCATTTTGATCATTTTGGAAACCCTACTTTTTCGAACTCCTCCTAGGGCATGCTCCTTTTTTTTTAGGAAATTTAACCGAATCATCTTTCGACCATGCCATCATTAGGTTATGTTACGTACTGGTTGTGAAAATACACTTAAGGCTATATCTCCGCAATGCTTTACCGTATTTAGTTGTTACAAGCAAGTTGTGACAAGCCAGACCTGAGGCAACCTGCTGCGTTTCGGCACTGCGCCGCCTACTGGTCCAGAGATAGAAAAATGACAATTTTTGATGGGTTTGTCCAAAAATCATACATGTGGTCTCGTTAGGTCCGGGGCCTCATGCCGAGTAAATTTTTTCTATTTTGCCCGTTTTACTGCTTCGCATTTAATTGTCACCATGCATGAGAGTCACACTGTAGAAACGCGTCTGATATAATTTAGGCAGTCATTGCTGTAGTTTTAACATTATTGTGAAGACATAAAAGATGACAATCTCTATGATTCTCTTGAAAAGTAATTTGTTGGCTTCTTCAAGATCAATCACGATATAATATATTCAGATCGCCCACCCCTACAATCAAACAACAACATGTCCTGTCACTCATTATGGCTGTTAGGAAACAAAGTGGTTTCTCCACCGCATGGATCCATGTGTTTCTTCAGGAGTGGAACTCTTTCCTCACCAATCACTCCTGCGACTTCTCTCTGCTGTGGATCCTCTCGTGTCTTTTCAGATTTGCTGACCGACTGAATCTCTTTTCACGGTGTGAACACTTGTAAGGTTTCTCTCCAGTGTGGATCCTCTCGTGTGTTTTCAGATGTCCTGACCGACTGAATCTCTTGTCACAGTGTGAACACTTGTAAGGTTTCTCTCCAGTGTGAATCCTCTCGTGTCTTTTCAGATTTGCTGACCGACTGAATCTCTTGTCACAGTGTGAACACTTGTAAGGTTTCTCTCCAGTGTGGATCCTCTGGTGCCGTTTTAAATCGCTCGCTGTAGTAAAAGTCTTCTCACACTCAAAGCACATGTACTCTCTCACACCAGTGTGTATTTTCTCATGTACTTTTAAACTATACAGCAGTGAAAAACCCTTTCCACACACAGAGCATGAATGTGGCTTCTTCTTTGTATGAACTGCCAGGTGTTTCCTCAGGGTTGGTGACTCAAAAAAAAATTTCCCACATTGATCACATGTGTACGGCTTCTCTCCACTGTGGCTCATCATGTGAATCTTAAGGTGTATTTTTTGTGTGAAGCTCTTCGGACATTGATCACATGTGAACGGCTTCTGTCCAGCATGAACTCTCATGTGACCCTCGAGACTTTGTTTGTATGGAAAACTCTTCCCACATTGATCACATGTGAATGGCTTCTCTCCAGTGTGGATCCTCATGTGTTTCGTAAGATTAGATTTTTGTGTGAAGCTTGTCCCGCACTGATCACATGTGAATGGCTTCTCTCCAGTGTGGATCCTCATGTGTTTCGTAAGATTTGATTTTTGTGTGAAGCTTGTCCCGCACTGATCACATGTGAACGGCTTCTGTCCAGCATGAACTCTCATGTGACCCTCGAGACTTTCTTTGTATGGAAAACTCTTCCCACATTGATCACATGTGAATGGCTTCTCTCCAGTGTGGATCCTCATGTGTTTCAAGATTAGATTTTTGTGTGAAGCTTGTCCCGCACTGATCACATGTGAACGGCTTCTCTCCAGTGTGGATTCTCATGTGACGCTCAAGATGTTGTATGGTTGAGAAACTCTTTCCACACTGAGTGCAGGTTGTAGATTTCTTGGCTCTTGTTTTCTTTATAAATGTCTTTGTCTTTGAGCAACTCAAGGGTTTTTCACCAAGTTTGACATGACGTTCCTCCTCCACTTCACTCAGTCCTTCACTCTCCTCAATCTCTTCCATCACATCTGAAATGAGAGAAATATATAATAATATATAAATATATATTTCATTTCCAGTAAATCTAAATAATTCAAGAGAAATATGAAGTGAAAAGACATAAAAGTGAGCCCTGATGTAACATTACATGAATGAGATGCATTGATATTGTTCTGGATTTTTTTAAATTAAAATCGCTTCCAACATTTCTTGTTCTTGAAGGATTAACATTTACATGCTTTTGAAAACTAAACGTCCCCAACACGTGGGCCAAAGTGTGTCTGAATCATATTTGAATATGACAGTAACAAGCTGAAATAATCAAGAAATCCAGATTTGCTCATACCTAGTAACAGATGGGTTTGCTGAATTATACATGTGAAGAACCAATTGAATAGTTAGTTTTATTGTATATTTTCTCTCTTTTGCTGGTTGGATTCTCTCTGAAATTGGTTTGAGATGGTATGCATTCAGCGTCTCCATCCAAGACTACTGTCACATGCCTGTCCTGTCTTGTGGAGCACTTGTGGTGTTTTTTTTTAATATTTTGGGCCATGTACTCGTGTCTCTGTCTGATCCCTCCCCCTTGTTATTTGATTAGTGTTTGATTTCTCCCACCTGTGCCCTCCTGATTTCTTCCCTTTAAATAGTTCCCTTGTGTTCACAGTCCTTGTCAGTTGTTTAATGTCTCCCTTCCCCATGGTTCGCGCCCTTCTCCGTGATTCGCTCCCTTCCCCATGATTCGCTCCCTTCGCCACACCCGCTCCCTTCCCAGGATTCGCTCCCTTCCCATGATTCGCTCCTTCGCCACAATTCGCTCCCTTCCCCAGGATTCGCTCCCTTCCCCATGATTCGCTCCTTCGCCACTCCCTTCCCCAGGATTCGCTCCCTTCCCCATGATTTGCTCCTTCCCTTCTCCGTGATTCGCTCCCTTCTCTGTGATCTGTTTTGGTATGTTGTTTGTTTTGAAGTTTTCTTGTTTTTAGTTTTATGTTTTTCCCCTTGTGGGTTTTTTGTTTTTGATTCTGTTTATTTTGTTTAATAAAACCATCCCTTCTTGCACTTGAGTCTTCACCTTAGTTTTCTTTAGTTTAACGTAACAACTACATCACACCGAGTTAACCATTGAAAGATCACCTTAATTTACATGTCTTTCTCTTCACTGCCTCTCCTCCAGAATTCACCCAAAATCTATATGGTTTAATGTCAAGTCAAGTTGACTTGACTTTAATATGAACAAGTACGATACACTATTATACATGTTTGATATCATTGGAAATGTCTCAATGCGACTGGTAAAAAGGTCTCATCCCCACAGAAGTAAACCGAAATGTAATAAAAGTTTTAAGAGTTTAGAGATATTTTGCTTATGTTGCGTGTAGTTTCAGCCATTTGGTCTTTTGTCAATACAGGTAAGACTTGCTTAAAGGGGGGGGTGAAACACTCAGTTTCAGTCAATCTTGAGTACCTATAGAGTAGTATTGCATCCTTCATATTGCATCCGAAAAGTCTTTAGTTTTATTTTATTTATAAAAGAAAGAAACGCTGTACAGAGTCTTTCCGGATAAAACAGAGTGGATGGAGGCGTATTGTGTGGGCTGAGCTACTAAAGAGTCACGAGGGTGTGCAGCTATTGGTTTGAGAGCATCTGAAAGCTGTGACATCCTTAAACGTGGAAAAACGTTATCCTAAATAAACCATGGCTTGTCAACATTTGTGTGTGTGGAACAAAAGCATAACAGTTTTGCAATGTCAAACTAGTGTTTACATAGAAAAACAACAGTTCATTCAAATGGAACAGTAGCGCATTTGAATGAAGAAGAGCACTTTGTGTGAACGGGGCCTAGAATAGGTTTAATATGAAATAATTAATTTAGTTCAACACCTATAGTGGTCAGCAAAACAAATGTATTTACCGCCTGCTTCCAGTGCACAACCGTGAACCTTTATCGTTGGGACCGCTTCATCAAAAACACACTTCTTTGTTGGCATTGTTGATTTCGTGCAGTCCTGTGATACTGCAGTGCAGCCGGCCTTCCTAAAGCCGAGCAAAGCACGTTTATGAGCGTGCATTTGCTCTCTCGCTCTGGTTGCGTGCCGGGAGAAGAACCCCTACGGCCCGTACAAGGACATTCCGCCCCATTTGATGTCACACAGACCCATACTCGAAAAAAACGTTCCTAAACTTGTGAGAAACCGGAAAGACTATTTTTGACACAGAAATACTCCATCAAACGTCCAACTTATCTTTTTAAACTTTTTCCATGTTTAGCATGGTAATCCAAGTTTTTAACAGTGTAAAAATCTCAGTATGCATAAAACAGCATTTCACCTTCATTTATAAAGCGCTTTTACAATGACGATTGTTTCAAAGCAGCTTTACAGTGTTAATCAGGACAATATTGCAACAAAATTTGATTCGGCTATATTTTTGCTTTGGAGAAAACGGTGATATCAGCTCATTTCAATTGATCATGTAGTGAAAATGTGGGTAGATCAGAGATATAGTTGATATAGTTAATTTAGTTTAGTAATTCATTTTATATGGGTATTTAGCTGAATTAATAATTAATTAAAAAGTAATTAAATGTGTGGTTAACTATTAAATATAAATAACCAATTGGCATTCTGACCTAAATTCGAGGTCAAAATAAAATGGAGTCAGATAAAACTAAATTAGAATTAAATCCCTTTGCCTTCACTCACCTCCACTGGGTAAGCCTCCATTGGGACGATTGGGCAGGCTTGCTTCTAAAAGAATGGTCAAAAATTCCCCTTGTGGAAAGCCTTCCCAGAAGAGCTGAAGCTGTTAGAGCTGCAAAGGGTGGGCCGACTCCATATTAAACCCTACGGATTAAGAATGGGATGGCATTAAAGCTCATGTGCATGGAAAGCCAGGCGTCCCAACACTTTTGGCAATATAGTGTATGTTTGGATGAAATATGTATTACCTGAATGAATTAAAATGGAATGTAGATCATTCAGAAAAAACATCATATGCAGACATTTGCAACCATTAAAGATGTTCGCTGGCTAACAAATGCAGATTTGCTTTCAATTGATTGTAACGTTAGGTCCACGGCCACTTCATCCAATGCTCTTGATGTTACAGCGATCTGTTTGTTTCCTGCTACGACTCAGAAAAACGCTTTAGACGATTCAGTGCATCAACAAATCATTCAAAACGGTTTGGGAACCAATTCAGACAGTTTTGCCAACTTGTTTGATCAAGTCTTCGAACTGAATCGACTCACTGTGATGGAAATATTTGATATAATGGCCTCAGAAGGGGTAAAGGGTTATTTAACGTGAAACTACAGAAAAACGCAGACTAAGGACTTATGTTGGACTTGCACTGCTCATGTTGCACATCCTTTTCGAAGTGATTCCAATCATATTTGAAGCGATTCAAACCCATCATGGCGGGCAGCGCATGTCTCAGCTGAAGGAAATAATGTATTATCTATCGACGTGAATATATCGGTCAAATGTTCTTATTGGATTGATAACGATTGTGTAGATCTAACGGGGGATCTTTGGTCTCATGAATAGATCATTTGTTGCCTGCCAAATCATTTTGACATAGGGCAAAGTGAAGTTTCATAACTATTTGTGTAGGCTATTTAACTTTACCATTGTAGCTGACTAGCGCTGACTTTAACTGAATTGTTTGATTTCTTTCTTTCTTTTATAATGGCTATTATTGATCACATATAAACTGACATTTAACAAAAAGAGACTGGGTTGTGTTTTATGTCATAATTAATTTTATTACAGTGATAATCATATATATATGCACACTGAAAGGTGATTCTGAAATCCACTCCTGCTTCAATATACCTGTAAATATCCTAATTGACCCTTTGCTAAGCCACGCCGAAAACTGCCACAGGCCAATCGTGGCTTAGCAACCATAACTAGGCACGGTAAGGTCTGTCAAACTTTCGAGTGAGGGAAACATGCCAAAGCGTTATGTTTGTGGATTGTGCATTTGTGACTAACTTATGTGAATTCAGTGTAACTTTACTGAGGATTCTCATGAGGGAAAACGATTTTACAGTGCAAAATACCCCATAAGATTGTTGTGGATCAAGCAGTGTGGGAGAATATAAAATATAAGCAGGAGAATGTTATCATTGCAAAGTGGTCAGGCTAATGTATTTATTCCACAAGATTTATGGATAAACTCTTTGATTTATAATTATTAGATTATTTTCTAATTTCACTTACCCTTCTGTGCCTGAATTTGTGAGTTTCCCATTTGAATGGTCAGTGTGTGAGGCGGCTGCTGCTTGCACTGGGACCTATAGGCTTTAGCTTCAATTTTGATGAAGTTATTCTCTAATCGGTATCATATTATGCCGTGGATATATCCCTCGAATGCATACTGCAGTCCCTTTTATCTTGCTCTCTCAGATATTTCACATCTGTTCGCCAAAAATGACTATCTCTTTGGGAATGACTGACACCGGCACATACATACTTTAATACACGGCGCAAGCTTGTCAAAGCCTTAATCAATATCTATCCTCCTATATTATTATTATGATTCTTTCCAGTTATGATTTTGCTTAATCAACCACTGATTGCTTGTTCTTCCTTTATGTTTTCTAAAGTGTGTGTTTGGTCTCTGAGTGGCGACCGAGGGTCTGGCCTTGGGATGTGTGATGTGTCACTAAACACTTGAACGTGTTGTTTTTGTGTTTGGATTTTGGAGGTATCACACACCTCTAACATGCCGGGAGTGCAGTGACAGTGTTTGCTCACTTAGCCCAGCTTCCAGAGATTAAATATGGATTTGTACCTTTTATTAATTTTATATTTCCTTTTACTGAAACACTAAAGAATCAAGATGAATATTGCCTGTACTACTGTCTGTTCCTCTCACTGAGAGAAAGCACATGCTATCAGTTTGTTTAGGGAAACTTTCTGATTAGAGCTCAACTAACTCCAACCTTGGAGAGACTGTGTATCTGTGTGTGTGCGAAGCATACTGTGTTACAGATCAGGACTGGAGGTGGATTACGGGCATCCTAAGAGATGACCGTAATGACGTGGCTAGACCTTGAACAGTATAACTGGTGGGACTACTGTATGGGTAACACTTTACAGTAAGGCTGTATTAGTTAACATTATTTAATGCATTAGTTAACATGAACTAACCATGGACAACACCTCTGTTCAGCATTAGTTCATCTTTGTTAACGTTAACTCACACATATATTATTGCACCTGTTCACTTTAACGCCTGCAGCTTTACTGTTTTTGTAAGGTTATCTTATTGTACATATTTACAATAGTTTAGTAGTTGAAGGACATTTCTAACTCTCCATTTTACTCTAACGGTAAAACTGCTGGTTTGTACTTTATTAACATATAAAATAATAATAATTCATATTTAATACTAAGGCATTAATTTGGGCTGTTGGTAAACATTATAAAGTGGAAACAATCTGAACATCAGCAGAGAGGTTATTCATGTTTATACACACTTAACTATCATTACTTGCATTCAACAAAGCATTTATTAATGCAATGTGTGAACATTGTAGTGTACACAGAACTGATGGGTTACTAAAATGTGTAGGTTCATTGCAAAGCCATAATTGCTTCATAAATGTCATGTTAATAAAAGTCTACAAATGTTAGTAACACATCAGGTAATGTTGAAAATGAAAAGAGTAAGATGGTTAGTTAGAAATGTTCATCCTTAGTGTGTGTCAACTGCTATATAAATTAATGTAAATATGTACAGTAAATTAACCTTACAAAAACAGTAAAGCTACAGGCATTGTTCATGGTTAGTTCATGTTAACTAATGCATTAGCTAATGTTAACTAATACAACCTTATTGTAAAGTGTTACCATTGTGGGTACGATAGATGGGACGGGTCTGGTAGAGAGGAAGCGCGGCCTACGAACTCCTTCTGAGACTTGAAGCTGCTTCTGCTGATGAAACTGCAAACTATTCTTCAGTAAATTTCTCTTTAATTAATCGCACTCCTGACTCTTGGTCTTCATTCTTCACTACTGGTCTCTGGGTCTAAGCTGTTATATACTGCTAACAACACTCATTGTCTGAACCACATATTAATGTGTTTAAAAAAATTAAACATAAATGAATGGTTGTGTTTTGTATTTTGTTTGTTAGCCTATGCATTGCCAGAAGCACATTTGTGTGGCTATTAATGTTTAATTATTATTTTATTTTATGTAATTGAAAAGAGGCACAGTGGTGTTTTATGACATATTTCATTTTATTTAATTTATATTGTAGCCTAAAATACACATACGGGAACGAGCTCAGTGATGCTATCAGGAGTCCCGCAGCTTGTGTCCTTGGGAGTTCTCACTTTATTCTGACTGTTTGCTCTTACACACACATTATTCCAGTCAGGATACTAAAATCCTATAAAAGTGCAATATTAAAAGATAATACAGCAATTTACCACAAAATGACATTAACACTATACAAAAACACCACAATCAGATAAATAACTACCATAATATATCCAAATGAATCTATTGTTCAACTGTCTAATAACTACATTCAATGTAATAAAGTAATTAGATCATTAATATATCAGTTTTTAACAGAAACTGACGATGAAGTGTGTGTGGTGGTGTGTGAATATGAGGAGAAATGCTGTGAACTGCTGGACTCACCTCAGAGACTCGCTGCTGTTCCTGAACTGAACGACACACAGTACGGGTCGCTGACTCGCTGCAGCTTTGTGTGTGTGTGTGTGTGTGTGTGTGTGTGTGTGTGTGTGTGTGTGTGTTCAGGGCCGTTTCTAGCCTTTCTGACACCCTAGGCAAGATTCCTATTGTCTCCCCACCGCCAAAAAATACATAACATTAAGGAAAACATGTATTAATTATTGCAAAATTGCCCAAATTCAAGTATGTAAAAAAATACTGTGTATTAAACTTCACCAGAAAAAGAAAAAAAAAAACAGATAAATAATTTAAATGCACATTTTTTTACTTTAAACAACAGTTTTTTTACTTTAAAAAATAGTTTAAACAACAAGTATTATTATAGGATATCACACAGTTCCCACGTTTCAATAAACACCTATGCACATCCATGCTCAAAGGACGTAACTGGTAAACAACTACAAGGACTGAGCTTGGCATATTTGAGCATATGTATTTTTGATAGCTTTAAAAGTGGACACGCCTAGACTAAGTGTCAATAATGTCATCATAGGACATCTTCCTGGAAACATCCCGGTTTATGCTCATCATGGCTAGGCCATTGAGACGGTGCCGTGTCATTGTAGACCTCAGGTATGTTTTAATGAGCTTCAATTTTGAGAAGCTCCTCTCTTCACTAGCCACACTAACAGGAGAAGTTGCAGCAATTCAGAGAGCCACCCACATATTGGGGAACATTTTCTTTCATTTCTTTTCTTCTATGAAGGGCAAGAGTTCCAATGTTGTCATGGTGGTCTTGGGAAAATCTGGCAAATTTTAAATTTCTAGTGCAAGTTCCTTTCCATTCAGGACTGACCATTGTTAGTCAAGGTGTTACTCAGTGTTGCACACTGTTCTCCAGGGTTGAAAGCTTAGGGAAGCTTGTGAGGACTCCAAACTTGCTTTCAACTTTACTCAGGGTTTCAAAACGCTCATGCAATGATTCAACGCAAACATCCACAACATTATTGAAGAAATTTGTTTCAATGCATCATTGAAGGGCTCTTCATGAGATTCATAAGAGAAGTGATGTTTTGTTTTTATGAGTCTCTTATGCTTGAGCATGGCCTCTACACTCATCTTCTCACAGATTTCTCTGGCAATTGCTTGTGCAGATGCAAACCCAGTCTTTCTATAGCTCTTAATGGAGGCCTCAGTTTTCATCAGCAGATTGACATTATGCACATTATACTGCATTAATTTGCTGACATGATGAATTTGGATGAGTATGTCATAACATACTACAATGCAGATGGCAAAGCGATATGACCCTACTTCCTCAGCTAACGTGTGTGCCTCAGTTTTAACCACTGGGTCATTGGCTTTCTCCATTACTTCTAGAAGGGCATCCCTAACTTACTAACCTCACAGCTTCCACGCTCTTCACTCGACTCTCCCACCTTGTCTCTGTCCAGGATCTCGGAGTGAGATTAACATGGCTTTTTAGAATAGACCAACGTTGTGTGGAGGCTGAGAAAAGAGTGAACAGCTTCTGCATGTAACCAAAATAGGCAGCAGCTTCTGGGAGCTTTTTACTGCATCAGCTACCAACAGGTTTAAAGAGTGTGTTGCACATGGCACAAAAAGGCCTTTGGGTTGATTTCTAGCAGTCTGGCTTGGACAACTTTCTTTTTTCCCTTCATATTTGCCCCATTATCATACGACTGCCCCCTGCAATCTTCAAAAGAGATGTTGAGCTCCTGCCGTCTCTTTAAAATGAGGATGATAGGCTTTCTCCAGTGGTTTCTTCAGATTCAAGGAACCCCATAAAATATTCTTTAACTTCTACATTGTGTACAGCCACAGTTCGAATGGTAAGTGAGACCTGTTCTATATGGCTGACATCAGGGGTGCTGTCCTCAATTAGTGAAAAATATTTAGCCTCTTTGATCTCAATAGCCATTGTCTCCTATGCACTCAATCAACTCGCTTTGAATGATATTACCCAGGTATGTGGTGTGGCTGGCTCCACTTTGAATAAGACCTATATGATGTTTCCGGGTCAAATTTTGCCATGAGTTCAACTTCTTTAAGGAGGTTTCCATTATTTGGGTCATACAGGGCATCTGATGTTCCTCTTAGACCCATATTTCTCTCTGCCAAAGACTGAATGATGGCTACCAACCTTTTGAGAACATCACGCCACCTATTTCTCTCCCCTTCTAAGCGCATCATTTCCACCTGATTTATTGTTTGCCTTTTTTCCAAACAAATCTCTAATTCCTTCCCTGATGCCATATGCCTGCTATGTTCTGGAGTACTCTCGTGGTTTTTCAAGATGTCAGCACAATTTTTCCAATCATCCAGTCCTTTGGTAATTAGATTATAATCTCTATTTGAGAAGATGTTGCAACAGAAAAAGTAAAGATGGTTGGCTTTTAGAATAGACCAGCCAGCTTCTCTTCATTTTTTTCACCATTCTGTAATTTTCTAAAAGTAATTTTTTAAAAGTAAATTAAAAAAAGTAATGGTGATGGCACCCTCTCCCATCTTCTCTTTTGGGAAATATGTAGTCTGGTGTCCTCTCTGCACTAGTTTGTCTGTCATGGCTGGCCAGTCAGCGGGGTCTAGAAGTGCTGCCACAGTTAACTCACTTTCTAATGGTTGTAAATGGACAGCAGCCTGCAGATGTGTAGCAGACAGTAGCAGCCACATCACATTATGAAGAACTTAGTCCCTCATCTGTAAACAAAGCAAAACACTAGCTTCTACACTACTAAATTATACTTGCTCCCTGTGTGTTATATGTTTACAAAAAGATGCATGAACATTTTTTTTTATTTCAGTGCAAATTGTTTAATTAAAATTGTATTCTACAAAAAAAAGGATAGTTTATACAGAATAAACTAGATGAAACTGTTATTAGTTTAACTACAAACAGTCTGATGAAGATAGTAAATTAGTGTTCATGTAAATATTTTTAAGAATGTTTTTAAGTTAAACAAAAATGTGTTCAATAGCAGTACACAACTCATTTGTGTTTTATATTTTTACTACCCTATCCAGTGTATGAGAGTAACTATTGTACAGCAGTATTTCACTATGAGAAACATGCACACACCTGCTGATGGCCTAGTCAGACCAGAATCCAGTTGTGTCAATCCAGTGGCTGTCCCTGAGTTTGATGTGTCGTCTTCACCTACACAATACAACATGATTCGCCTGCCACATATCATTTGAACCCCTTTTGAAACTATATGGGTACAACAGGGCTAAAGGCCCCATGGGGTAAAAGGCTCATTTGATTTTATTTTCCTCTAAACCACTAAATGGCACAAAAACTTGCCTCAGCCCTTTCCAAAACATCCGCTTTTCAAGATGCTCGTGGAGATTTGTCTGATCCATGCGCTTAGATTCTGCGCTCAAATGTTGTAGATTAAGTAGCAAATAAGAATCGCTAAAATAGTTGAAAACATTTTGAAACAAAGGTCATGTTCATGTTTGTCAGTTTTGTTCAAGGTAATTAAAGCAACAGTTTTGCAATAACGGAAGAATATGTAAAAGTATGGTGTTTGGGGTAAAAGTATCATATTTAACATGATCATAAAGCTGACTTTAACATGTGTTGACATGACATGCTCAGACTCAGACTGTAAGTATCATTTATTAAGTTATGTGTCCACCTTAGAGATAATCACCATATTTATAATGAAACCATCATATTTCAAAATGAGATAATCATATCATATAATAAAATATAATTGATTGATACTACTGTAAATCTATATTCAATTATTATGGGATCTCCTTCAATGCTTTCAGAATCTTTACTTTTTTAATTGATTTTGTTTCTATATTTTTCAGATATATTTCTATATTAACAGATTTTAATGACAGCATATTTATTGATTAAAAATGAATTATTTCCAAGCAACAAAGCACTGGCTCAAAGGCCAGGCCGTGTACTGTACCTCTCTCTGTAGTGGATGTAGCCAGAGAAATTCTGAAATGTGGAGATAAACGCACCACATGTTGTGAAACACCT
Organism: Gobiocypris rarus; assembly: GCA_023029165.1. Classification (NCBI taxonomy): domain Eukaryota; kingdom Metazoa; phylum Chordata; class Actinopteri; order Cypriniformes; family Gobionidae; genus Gobiocypris; species Gobiocypris rarus. Next base: position 46,432,378 of record CM040934.1, read on the forward strand.
GAACACTGCTCTGCTGAGTATACCCGCCTAAGTTAGCTTCAGACTGGTAGCCAGAGTTGATAGCATCGACTGACAGCATAAACAACAATATCCAAAGCTGTGCGGCGGGTTAGGTTTAGTACAGTATCAGTACACAATCAAGCTCAGACCAGATGCTAAGCCTGTGTATTTGAAAGTGCCTCGCCATGTCCCACTGCCCTTTATGTGAAAAGCAAAGCAGGAACTCCAGCGCATGGATCAGCTAGGGGTCATCAGCCGGATCGAGACAGAGTGGTGCTCTGGCATGGTGGTCGCTCTGATGTCCTTTCATTAGTGCACCACTAGATGGCACTCAAGCTCCTTGAGTGGTTACATCAGAGCGATGAGTAAGAGAATGCTGAGTGAGCTCAGGAGCTTTCTGGGCATGGTAAATCAACTAGGCAAGTTTGTGCCCAACCTATCTGAAAAAGATAAAGCTCTCAGAGATCTGCTTTCAAAGAAGAACCTGTGGTATTGGAGGCCTGAACAGCAGTGGGCATTCACAAGCCTCAAACAAGTGTTAGCATCCACTCTGGTCCTGCAGTTGAATGACCCAAACAAAGAACTGAAAATGTCAGCCGATGCCTTGTCTAATGGGCTTGGCAGCGTACTTTTGCAGAAATGCCAGGAAACCTGTGCACCCGTGGCATATGCGTCCAGGGCACTCCCAAGCACAGAGCAGCGCTATGCTCAAGTGGAGAAAGAAGGACTGGCCCTGACCTGGGCATGTGAACGATTCAGTGACTTCATCACCGGTCTCCATTTTGAGCTGGAGACAGACCCCAAACCCCTCGTGAGCCTGCTGGGCGGACAAGCGCTGGATTCCCTCCCACCTAGAATACAAAGATTCAGGATGAGACTCATGAGCTACAGGTACACAATCAGGCACGTCCCAGGGAAAAGCCTCACTACAGCAGACACACTGTCACGGCGCCGCTGAAGATTGGTGAAACTGATGGAGATGGCTTGATGGAGGAAACGAACATTTATGTGGACTCTGTAATTGCAAAATTACCAGCAAGTGAGACCTACCTGTCCGAACTGCGGAAGCAGCTAAGTGCAGAGAGTGTGTGCACCGAAGTGATGAAATACTGCATCAAAGGCTGGCCAGACCGCAGTAGACTGGATGTGCTGGTAAGACCCTACTGGACTGAAAGGGCTGTTCTCAGCACTCACAATGGGCTATTATTGCGGGGTACTAGGCTAGTTATCCCTTCAGTTATGAGGAATAGAGTGCCAGAGAAAACTGCCGTGAACGAGCCAAACAATCCGTGTGGTGGCCTGGGCTAAGTAACAAGATAGGTGAGCTGGTGTTGAAATGCACAGGGTGCGTTAAGGAATGTGCCAATATGACTGAGCCTCTGATAGGCCATGGCAGAAGCTAGGGGCTAGATTACTTGCTTGTTGTCTACTTGCTTGTTGTGGACTATTTTTCCAGGTATTTGGAGGTGGCCCAGCTGAGCCCGACAAGAAGTGTGGATGTGGTTAAGTACCTCAAGTCAATTTTCGCCAGGCATGGCATACCGAGATTCTAGTCACAGACAATGGTCCTCAGTTCACTGGGGCTCACATGACAGCTTTCGCCACTGAGTATGAGTTTGAGCATGTAACGACTAGCCCAAGATACCCTCAAAACAACGGAGAGGCTGAGCGTCTGTTAAAGAAAGCAACTGACCCCTATTGTGCGCTGCTGGCTTACACTCATTTGAGCAATGGCTTCAGTCCGGCTCAGCTGCTCATGGAGGCACTACCTGCCCACATCAGTGCCAGTTCACCCGGCGATGTTGGAGCCAGCCATCCCAGACCTTCAGTCGTTTCAGCGTAAGGAAAGAGAGAAGAGATGGATGGCCTCAAGCAATTATGACAACAGACACAGAGTGAGAAACCTCTCTGACCTGTCATCAGGAGATCAAGTGTGGATTACAGATACAAGATCTACAGATACTGTGACATCTGCGCATGAAACACCACGATCTTACCTGGTCATTGGAACACAGGGTACTTTAAGGAGAAATCGTAGGTAGACAACAGCAGTAAAACACTTGAACATGCTGCAGGAGTTGACCCGTAGGATACTTCGACAGACACTGGTAAGGTATCTTCGGAGGGGCCGCTGGGCTCTCCTCAAACTGTGAGAACTAGGTCTGGCAGAACTATCAAAAAGCCAGATAAAAAAGAAAAAAAAAGTGAAATTTGAAATGTTCGGGGGTGCAATGCAGGGTGGTTTGTTTAAGTGGTCTTACGAGGGGTTTAATACAAAGCTCAATCCTGTTAAGTGTTAAATGTTTATGGAGGCTACTGTGTGTTTATCTCTAGCCTAAAGGGACCTAAAAGAGCTATATACTAACAGAGTTCATATTCTTAAGTGTAATCTGGTTTCTTATTATGAGTTCTCTGGAAAGGAAAGTGTTAAATAGGTCTGTCAAGAAGAAATGTGTTATAGTAGACCTGATATTTTATAAATGTGAGATAAAGAGTTTGATGTAACATGGGGGTAAAAGATGTAGGTCAGTTTATTGCTTTTCAGAAAGGGTGGATGTGGTGTGATCAATAATAATGTTATATGCCTGGACACTAGGGGGCAGTAGAGAATATTATACCATGTAAACATGCGCTGCAGTGTCTTTATTCAATATATTAGGAACCCAACATGACAAAGATCTGAACTGCTGATTAAAATATCCATAGATAATTCACAGTTGGTCTTCATAGCCTATGAGAGCCAATTGAATTACAATTGAATTTATAGTGTCTTTGTGAAATTAATAATACACATAGTTGGATCAGATGGACAATATAATGATATATCCTCTTGAGACCCAGAAAATGTCTTTACATTGTTTTGAGCATCATAAACAAATGGATAAAAAAAAAGATATATGTTATTCAATATCCACTGTAGTAGACACCAGGACAAAAGGCACGAAATCACACAGGCAGAACTTACGGGATTTTTTTTTTAATTTACCAATCAATTTTTAGTGTCCTTTCGTGATTTCATTTTTATCAAACTTTGAATAAAAATGATTATCTAACTATGTTATTAAAGATCTAACCATATAAACCATGATATACCATTTTACTTCATGCAATATGTGGGTAAAATCACCATAAATGTGTAATCCCATTCAATGCAAATTATCTATACATTGTATCTAATTTGCATATCAATGTGTTCTTTGGGTAACATGTAATGGAAAAAGTGTAATAATTGACAATATAGGTGTATTCATTTTGTGGCATGTTTATTATCAGTACTATTAAATAATGCATATTTCCAGTGTCATAAGATTATGAAACAAGGTTACAAAATCTTATTTTTTTAAGGAGTTTTTGAAAGAACTATAATATATGTCATTAACATTCTATATCCTTTTTTTTCTTATAAGGCAGAATTTAAAAAAATTGTTTTAAAAACATTTATGTATATATAAGTCATATATTATTAATATATGTAAATTATGTTCTCATTTTAACCCTCATGTTCTGAGAGACATGTTTTGAATTGTGTATTTCATTAAATTGTAGTAATTTATATGAAGTATTGGATCTTGTCAGTAAATGTAGATTGTGGTTCTGATTCCAGATCAGTCAGGATCTGCGGAGGAGGAGCGATAGAGACTCGTTCTGATTGGTGCGTGAGGAAGAAGTCCGGCGGGATGAAGATGCCTCGATCTTCGGATCTTGGTCGCGCAAAGTTACAACATTTGCCATGCTCATCGCCAAGAGAAATGGGGTCTCAAGCTCTCAATGTTCGCGACTGCCTATCAAAGGTCAAAAGGTTCAAATACACAAGGATTGCATACTTTACCACAGCTGAAGTGAAATAAATGCAATATTAACACTTTACAATAATAATCATGTACTAATACCTGAACTAATACTTCAACATAACTCATGATTAGTGAAGATATGTACTGATCATGAACCAATGAATAACTATCCATAACTACATGTTTTTATTAATATAATTAATCATACATGGACTCAAAAGAAAGCCTTTAAAGACACACATAAGGCACGTTTACATGTAAAATAGGGCGTGTCCATAAGCTAATGCTAATCGAAACACAAACATTTAAACAACAAAAATACAGTTACTGTACATAACCTCCTGAAAATACAAAAAAGGACAAATTAATAAGCTTATCTATAGCATGTTAAATAGTGGAAGCCTACACTGTTGTTATCCAATGAGAAGACAGCAGTCACATGGGCTATTTTAACCATGCTTTTAATACCTTTATGGATGTCAAAATATTATTGATGCAGCCCATTTAAAATGTTTAATTAATTAGAATTACTATTATTTTTATATTTGTCTTAATCTGAAATGATTGCACTTGTCCCCACCTAGTAGCAAAACAATGCAATAAATAAATGCGTTATTTGAAGCGCCAAGTTATGTTCAAAAGCTGATTGGCTCTATTTTGATGGCTCACTATAGACTGTTATCCCAGTACTTCTGTGATCATTTGAATATCTGTGACTGAAATAATGATCATGTGTGCTTCATACTGTATATAACGATGGCTTGTCCTGCTCCAGCGGCAACACAAATGACAGCCTGGTCTCATCGTTAATACGTAGGTATTAATACGTTACTTTCAAAGAGACAAAATTTACGTTTTGTATGTTTGGAGAAGTGCTAAAACGTAGAATATAGACGTATTGGCAACATTTAAACGTATAGTGTTATTACGTTTTTACAGCTAAAAAACTTACGAATTTACGAATCCATCATGAAATTGACGATTTTGGTAACAATATAGCATTATAAGGATATTTTGAACGGCTAATCCTACACCTACCCCATTTATTAAAACAACGTAATGGTTATAAATAAAAGCATAACAGACAGATGTTAGGGGTATAACAGCTTAGACCAGAGACCAGTAGTGAAGAATGAAGACAAAGAGTCAGGATTGCAATTAATTAAAGAACATTTTACTGAAGAATAGTTTGCAGTTTCATCAGCAGAAGCCAGCTTCAAGTCTCACAAGGAGTTCGGTGCAGGCCGCACTTCCTCTCTACCGGTCTCGTCGTACCGTACATACAATTGTCCCAACAGTTATACTGTTTTCAAGGTCTAGCCACGTCATTACTTCAAGGTGTATGATTCTGATTGGCTCAGAGAAAATGTACAGTCATGGTAAATTTCCACACAAGGATAGATAGCAGAGCATATCATTAAACTAGGAAGACTAGTTGTCACCCCATGACTAGATTTAGATCATTGTTGACCTCGGAGGTTGCAGAAAGGCGTCTTCACGTCTGGTGTTGTCCATCTTCAATATTAGGCCTGCACAGATCATGCAACGCACACACACAAGAGCTCCCCAGAATCACAGCTCTCCCAAGGTTGGAGAGTCTTATCAACAAAGCACTTCACCAAAACATACTGATAACATGTGCTTTCTCTCAGTGAGAGGTACAGACAGTAGTACAGGCAATATTCATCTTGATTCTTTAGTGTTTCAGTAAAAGGAAATATAAAATGAATAAAATATAATAAAAATGAAAGACAAATTCATATTTAATCTATGGAAGCCGTGCTAAGTGAGCAAACACTGTTACTGCACTCCCAGCATGTTAGGGGTGTGTGATACACATAGGCCAGACGCCACTCAAAGACCAAATACAAACTTTAGAAAACATAAAAGAAGAACAAACAATCAGTAGTTCTATTGAGTAAAATCAACTGGAATTAATCATTAGAAATAAGAGGATAAATATTAATTAAGGCTTTGATTATGAATCTGATTAAGATATTTACAGGTATATTGAAGCGGCAGGAGATTTCAGAATTCCCCCTTCACAGACCAGTGTAATCACAATAATTTATTTATTGCAAAAATGTCAAAAGCGGTACCAAAAGTAGTTCAAATGAAGATGTGTTGCAATCGCAGTCCTCTCTGGTGGTATATACTAGTTTTGTATGAGGTACAGAGCAGAATGTAAGTTATTAATCAATGAAAATATTAATCCGGCTTCTCTCCGTGAAGTTGCGCGTTTCCCATTTCAAATATGAATCGACCGAAACACGTCAAAATCTGTGATGAAGCAGGCGAGAGCCAATGAGCGTTCGATGCCACTGCCGTAAATCATGTCGTAACGCTTCATGAGGGCACGTTTTTTGATTTTGAATTCACAACGAGCGCGAGATTTGATGTTTACTGTCGCACTACTGAGAGGAGATGAAGACTAATGGAAGGCTAATGGAGATGAAGATCACTGGATGATAAAGGGCTCAATTTGGATTTGTTTCTCGCAAACATATGGATTCTAACGATTTGGATTACAGCGAACGAATAAAGTGTTGTGTTTTGTGAATTTATGTTGTGTGTTGGTGTATCTTGTGATCGCCAGTTGCTGAATAGGAGAAAACACCTTTTTATGTCTTACGGCAAACAACAAGCTAAATACTACAAAATGGTTGGCAAGACTGTTATTCATCTTAAGGTTTTAAAATGCAGTCTTCTTTTAACATTATCTAGTCATCCGAAATGGGTTTGTAGCAGAATTCACGAACAGAGCAAAATGTTATTTTATATTTCTGTTATTTTATATTAGGTAGGTTAACTTAGTAAAATGCATTTAATAAATGTGACTATTGAATACATTACAGTACATTATGAATACATTACAAAATAAACAATATTAATGCCATGATTTTGATATTAATGCATGGGAGCTGGTGGCTGGTACACGTTCACACTTGGATACATAAATAATTTACATTTTAGTGCTGTCAATACGTCAATATTGTACGTTTTATTGTGTATGAAAACGTAAGTAAATGTACGTGTAGTAGAATCACACTTGTAGTACGTGTAGTGTAGTAAAAATACACACGTATCTTCGTGAGATCACGTTGCAAATGGAGATTTGAGCGTTATGATTTTAGTCAAAGGTTCGGTAGGCGGATCGTGAATGAGATTGTGTGGGTGTTGGCATCGAGATGGCAATCTTTTAACGATTAATCATGCATAAATCATCTCTTAAGTTTAATGCATTTCTCACTTTCCAAACCACCATCAGCATACCCTTGGCAATATTCTATTCAAAAATAGACACCAAACATGATGGAGAAAGATTGAACTGTCATGCGTTCATTCATTTGTTCATCAGCAGCTGAATCTGTGTAAGATGTTGCATTACAGATAGCTGTCACTGAGAATATGGATGTGTAGTTCACATCAGTCTTAAGGTTTCCAAACATAGTTATGAATGGATTAGGATGGATCATTGTGGTGTTTCTTTGTTTACCCCACTAGAGCTGGGGTCCTGAGGATTTTTATGGCAGTCACAGACCAGGACATTAGGAATTAGTCTCTAAATGGATGAAGTCCTGTGGACCAATGAGAAGTCCTGTCCTTCCTGGGCTTGGTACCAAAGGTCTTCTTCTTGGCCTCTAAAAGGGGTCTGGCTGTTGTCCTAGAATCTTTATCTGATGGCGTTGGACTGTTAGTTTGTGTTAGTCCACCAAGATCCAATCAAAATGTAGCAAACCTTTGTCCACTGTTATGGGCAGAGAAGGGCCCGGCCATAAACTGGGCCCTGGAATGTGCTGTCCACTACAGTGTGACTCTCATGCATGGTTACAATTAAACACGAGCTAACAAAATGGGCAATATGGACAAATTTGACTGTGCAAAAAATGAAACCACGATTATGATTTTTGGACAAACCCATCAGAAGTTCTAATCAAAAATAGTAATTTTTCATATCTCTGGACCAGTAGGTGGCGCAGTGCCGAAATGCAGCAGGTTGGCTCAGGTCCGGTTTGATATAGATTTAAAGGGTTAGTTCACCCAAAAATTATAATTCTGTCATAATTTACTCACCCTCAAGTTGTTCAAAACCTGTATGAGTTTTTTTGTTCTGCTGAACACAGAAGTAGATATTTTGAAGAATGTTTGTAACAAAGCAGATAGAGCTACCATTGACTACCATAGTATTTTACAATGGTAAGTCGCTACAAGCTGGACCTGAGGCAATCTGCTGCGTTTCAGCACTGTGCCACCTACTGGTCCAGAGATTTGAAAAATTACTATTTTTGATTAGAACTTCTGATGGGCTTGTCCAAAAATCATAAATGTGGTTTGTTAGGTCAGGGCCTCATGCCGAGTCAAATTTTTCCATATTGCCCATTTTGCTAGCTCACGTTTATTTGTCACCATGCATAAGAGTCACACGATAGAGACGCGTGATAATTTAAGCAGTCATTGCTGTAGTTTTAACATTATTACAAAGACATAAAAAATCACAATCTCTTATGATTCTCTTGAAAAGTAGTTTGAAGACTTTTTCAAGATCAATCACGAAATAAAACCATCAGATCACCCACCCCCATAATCAAACAACAACATGTCCTGTCACTCATCATGGCTGTTGGAAACTAAGTGGTTTCTCCACCGCATGGATCCATGTGTTTCTTCAGGAGTGAAACTATTTCCACACCGATCACTCGTGCGACTTCTCTCTGCTGTGAATCCTCTCGTGTCTTTTCAGGTTTGCTGACACGCCAAATCTCTTGTCACAGTGTGAACACTTGTAAGGTTTCTCTCCAGTGTGAATCATCTGGTGCTGTTTTAAACTGCCTGCTGAAATAAAAGTCTTCTCACACTCAAAGCACATGTAATCTTTTACACCAGTGTGTATTTTCTCATGTCTTTGAAAACTTTGTAGCCATGAGAATCTTTTTCCACACACAGAGCATGAATATGGCTTCTCCTTCGTATGAACTGTTAGGTGTTTCCTCAGGTTTGATGACACAATAAATGTTTTCCCGCAGTGATCACATGCATATGACTTTTCTCCGGTGTGGATCCTCATGTGAGAATTTAGATTTTGCCTGCTAGTGAATCTCTTTTCACACTGATCACACATGAACGGCTTCTCTCCAGTGTGAACTCTCTTGTGAAGCTTAAGACTTGCATTTTCTTTGAAGCTCTTCCCGCATTGATCACATGAGAATGGTTTCTCTCCAGTGTGGATCCTCATGTGAAGCTCAAGATTTTGTTTGTTTGAAAATCTCTTTTCACACTGATCACACTCGCATGGCTTTTCTCCGGTGTGGATCCTCATGTGACTCTTAAGGTATCTTGAATCCATGAAACTCTTCCCGCACTGATCACATGAGAACGGCTTCTCTCCGGTGTGGATTTTCATGTGTGCTTTAAGGTTTGTTGATTCCAGGAAACTCTTCCCACATAGGTCACATGAGTGTGGCTTCTCTCCGGTGTGGATTTTCATGTGTCTTTTAAGTTTATCAGATTTCACGAAGCTCTTCCCACACTGATCACATGAGAATGGTCTCTCGCCAGTGTGAACTCTCAAGTGATCATCAAGATTATTTTTGAATGTGAATGTCTTCTCACACTGATCACACATAAACGGCTTTTCTCCGGTGTGGATCCTCATGTGAATATTAAGGTGTGATGAAGTCGTGAAACTCTTCCCACATTTATCGCATGAGTGCGCTTCTCCACTGTGGCTCATCATGTGAATCTTAAGATGTATTTTTTGTGTGAAGCTCTTCGGACATTGATCACATATGAACGGCTTCTGTCCAGCATGAACTCTCATGTGACCCTCAAGACTTCGTTTGTATGGAAAACTCTTTCCACACTGATCACATGAGAACGGCTTCTCTCCAGAGTGGATCCTCATGTGTTCCTTAAAATGTGTTTTTAGTGCGAAGCTTGTCCCACACTGATCACATGTGAATGGCTTCTCTCCAGTGTGGATCATCATGTGTTTTGTAAGATTTGGTTTTTGTGTGAAGCTTGTCCCGCACTGATCACATGAGTATGGCTTCTCTCCAGTGTGGATCCTCATGTGAAGCTCAAGATTATATTTCCTTGGGAAACTTGTTCCACACTGAGTGCAGGTGAAAGATTTCTTGCCTCTTGTTTTCTTTATAAATGTCTTTTTAGTCTTTGAGCGACTCAAAGGTTTTTCTCCAGGTTTGACATGATGTTCCTCCTCCACTTCACTCAGTTCTTCACTCTCCTCGCGCTCTTCCATCACGTCTGAAATCAAAAAAAATAAAATAATTTAATTTCTAGTAAATCAACATAAATCAATAAAGAAATATGAAGTGAAAAGTACAGTTAGTGGCACACTAGAGACCTTAATCCCAAGTAATAGTGCTCATAGAGGCGAGATGTTGTTCAACTCTGCTGAAATCGATTAGGAGACGTTTGGGCATCGATTAGGAGATGCCCCAGGTAAACTTAAATCAGAAGCGTTTCTCCTACAATCTTCAGATTATTTAAAACAAATTATAGGCACAAATCCCATGTTTCTGTAGTGAGAAATATACTTTGTGATAATAACATGAAACATTATACAATATTTCTTAAAACTGTGACACCCAGGAAGTGACATCACGTGGGCTCTTTCTGCAGCATGATGGGAGGACAAGAAAATAATCTCAATCCATTGTCTCAGTATAGACCACATTCATCAACCCTGTTACCAAAAGAATAATAAGCTCTACAATTATGAATAACTGGGATAATACAAGTCAAGAACTATGAGTAAAATTGCACCATTCTTATTTTGACACACTTAAGACTTGGGTTGGGTATCATTAAGATTTAATGGTATTACTACTCTCACTGATACTGCTTATCGATCAAGTATTTCAAAGGCCAACTACATTATTACAAGCATACCGTTGTGAATCAGGCTAAGGTAAGGAGATTTTGAACAATGTATTTGCTCAATAATTGATTTTGGATCATTTTTAATCAAACAAAAGTTACGCACTGCAGCTTTAAGCACTGACTGAGGTGGCACTTAAGTGTTGTGAACTAAGGACTACAATGATGTCAACCTCAGCCTCTGAATCAGCCAATAGTGAGCCTGAAGTCACAGAGGCATAACACCAGTCATTTAATGTTATTATTTAAAAAGTAATTTCATTAAAGGTAGGGTAGGTAAGAATGATCTTAAACACTTATGTCCAAATTTGTTAAAAACTTTCTTTATACAGTATGTCAATACATAATTAAAATGTAAGTACTCTGAAAAAGAGAGTATAAAAATTTAGTTACTCTAGACTTTTTTATCTGCAATAAACACCGCTCATTATTTTCATTCGGGACGAAACAAGTGATTGGCTTGTGCGACTGTCACTCTCTCTCGCTACCATGGCTACCACCCTTTTGCTACAGGATCTGCCGCGTGTCCGTTTGATTTGAGGAGTTCAAGAGGCTGTATTTCTGCTGGACAGGTAATCTTTCAGTTTGATTATAAATTTTTTTGGTTTATGTTTTCATGAAGCATGTATCACTAGCACACGTAGCTGCCTAATATAGCTAACATAACATAGCATAAAGTTACAATGTAATACACTTAGCGAGCCATTAGTAGAGATGATAAATACTCAATATGCTTAGCTCAAATTGATCGCTGTTGTGTTGAATTTCAAAATGTATCTTTAGACAAAATGCATGTGTAAAAGCTAGTACACTGCATCCAATAACTTTTTTTTAGAACTAAGTTAGCTTTAGCTACTACCCTCTGTCTAAACTCTTTTACCATGTTCACCGGGAACTTTACCTGCACGCTTATATTTCCGCCTCTGGTTTGTTTTTATATCTCTACCTATGTTTACTGATGTTTTTATCTTGTATCTGTGTGTGTCGAGACACTGTGTTGTGTGTGTATTTTAAACTTTAGTATCAGTATTCTAGCTTGATATTGAGTACTAAAAGACATCTTATTTGTTTATATTCATAATGATAAAGTTAGATTTAGTATTACATGTGATTCTGACATGATGTCACTACATGCACTCGCTCGTCTCAGGTGAAGAATGCGTCTTCCAGCCGATTGGTCAGGAGCGCGTTCATGTGTTTTGGGGGCGTGGCTTTGGAAAGAGCCCAGAAGGGAGAAGGTGGAGTGAATGGAAATAATGAGCTTTCTTTGAAACAGTCGTGAGAGGTCTACAGACACTACATTTTTATACTTTCTTTTTCAGAGTACTTTCATTTTAATTATGTATTGATATATAAAGAAAGTTTAAACAAATTTGGAAAAAAAGTTTTTTAACCAATTCTTACCTACTCTACCTTTGACACTTTAATTTTGTCTAAACGCTCAAACTTTGAAACCTTTGTGGTATTATAACAAAGTGGAAGTGATTGGGAACAACAGCAACTCAGCGGCGAAGTGGTGAGCCACATAAATTCACAGAGCGGGGTCAGCGCATGCTGAGGGTCACAGTGCGCAGAAGTCACCAACTTTCTGCAGAGTCAATCGCTCCAAACTCCTGTGGCCTTCAGATGAGCTCAAGAACAGTGCGGAGAGAGCTTCATGGAATGGGTTTCCATGGCCGAGCAGCTCATCCAAGCCTTACATCACCAAGAGCAATGCAAAGCGTGGGATGCAGTGGCGATGGGGTTTGGCGGTTGCCAGGGGAACATGACTTGCCTGACTGCATTGTGCCAAGTGTAAAGTTTGGTGGAGGGGGGATTATGGGGTGGGGCTGTTTTTCAGGGGTTGGGCTTGCCCCCTTAGTCCCAGTGAAATGAACTCTTAATGCTTCAGCATACCAAGACATTTTGGACAATTTCATGCTCCCAACTTTGTGGGATCAGTTTGTGGACGGCCCCTTCCTGTCCCAACATGACTGCGCTCCAGTGCACAAAGCGCCGCTCCATAAAGACATGGATGAGCGAGTTTGGTGTGGAGGAACTGGACTGGCCTGCACAGAGTCCTGACCTCATCCCGATAGAACACCTTTGGGATGAATTAGAGCAGAGACTGCGAGCCAGGCCTTCTCGTCCAACATCAGTGCCTGACCTCACAAATGTGCTTCTAGAAGAATGGTCAAAAAATCCCATAAACACACTCCTAAATCTTGTGGAAAGCCTTCCCAGAAGTTGAAGTTGTTAGAGATGTGCATGTGCATGTGCATGTAAAGGCAGACGTCCAAAAACGTTTGGCAATTTAGTGTATATCGGCTTCGGAACCAAGTCGTGATGAAGTATTTTATTTATCCTATAGAAAACAATTGTAGAATTAGTTTGCTTAGAAGTGTTTTGAGGCCTCATGGCCTGCAAGACTAAGAAAAGTCTCACAGGAAGCAATGGGAATCTGTCTGAAGTCTCTTGCAGTTGCCATCTGCACTGTTAGTAAGATGCTCTTTTGGTTCACGTGGCCTTTAATGTGTTCTTCTCTTGATAAAAATAACGAGCAAACATTCCTTTGTGGCACAATCAAAATATGTTTTTGATTTAGATAAGTTGGCAGTCAGCCACAAGAGAACAAGATAGCCAGTGAATGAAGTAACTGTGGCGAAAGTGTTAGGGAGTATTTGGGAGATTCCAGGAAGAGAAAGGGAGGAGAGCACCTGCACATGAGATAATCTGTTAAACTGTATTAAAGTGTGAGGGGCTGTATTCACAAATCAGTTCATCTTAGCACTAAGAGTTCTCCTGAAGAGCAGTGGAAGTTATTAGATAAGAGTTTTCTTTTAAAACCCATTCCCAAATCTGCTGAGAGCAGCTTTTACAAAGAAACGTTGTGGAATGAGGTATCATGTTGCCATATTCATATGAAGATTTTAAAATAAAAAATGTTGTCATATTCAAATAAAGATTTTAGGCTAAAGATTAAATAAAGTAGGCTAAGTGTCACTAGCTAAACAAGTATGTACATTTTCCTACATAGGCATGGGCGTGATCTTGACTGTGGAGATGTCGAGTCAGCATTGTCTACTTCATCACTGCAGCCCAACACGGACACTAGTTTATTAATAAACCATTAAAATGGATGTATCCTTGCTATTTTTACATTTATTAAGGTCAAGGTCACTTTTATTTTATAACAACATTACTGCTGACCAAGGTGCTTCACACTAACACAATAAAAAGAGAACAGTCAAACAAAACAAGCCAATTACATTCAACAACTAAACCATAAAACCAAATTAAAATCAAGACAAAGAACTGAACACACTAAGATTAACATATCCAAAATCATGAATAGACCTGAAAATATAAATGTTTTCAGAGATGACGTAAATGCAGATTAGAAATCAACCTCTTGCAGGGGTTATTGTGCTTTAATAGTTTTTTTATTATTAAACAAGTCCCGCAATTTAGCAACAGTAGAGACTGCATTTTGTAACAATCAAATGGTTTAATATCGTCGCATATAGAAACGGCTGGCAAGATAGCGTCTGTATTGCAAAAATAAATAGTCTGTGTATTTTCTTAATGTCTCGAGTACCGACAGCAGAACCGGAAACTTCTGAGCTTATCGATACTGCAGCCTTTAATAATTTAGCTCCGGGGAGCATTTAATATAGTTTTTCTGTACCCATTCCTTCTTACGACTAAAATTAATATAAAATAATTACTGACCTGATGATGTGACTGCTGTGGGAGGAGCTTCACTGATGACGTGACTGCTGTGGGAGGAGCTTCACTGATGACGTGACTGCTGTGGGAGGAGCTTCACTTATGATGTGACTGCTGTGGGAGGAGCTTCACTGATGACGTGACTGCTGTGGGAGGAGCTTCACTGATGATGCAATTGGTGTGGGAGGGGATGATCTGATGATGTAATTGATGTGGGAGGAGCTTCACTGATGATGAAATGTAGTGCGAGGGGCTGATCTGACAAAATCAAAAATATATCAGTTACTAAGTTTGTTTTTTATACTAATAGACAACAGAATAAACATAATGTAATGTCAATTTTTGCAATAATAAATAATGGAAAGAAAAAAAGTTGAAAGGATCAACAAATACCTCATTATTATCTAATTTACAAGAGATGTGAAGACATAATCATAATAAATGAGGTGAAAACAGAACTATTGAGATGAAATAAAGAGTCTTTTCAGCAGCTCTGTTAAAGGTGTGATGAATTGAGAAACCAACTTTCCCTTGAGCCTTTGATATATATCAAAGTTCATCATGAGAAAGAATATTCTGTAAGTTTTAGAGCTGAAAACGACCTTGTTAGTCAAAGAAAAGCTTTTATAGACACCAGGCCCAGAAAACGAGAGCTGGAATCCAATGACGTCATGGGAAGAAGAACCCCAACTCAACTGATGAATATGCATGAGTGCTTCTGAAGCCCCGCCCACAGAGTCGAGGAGCTACAGGTTTACAGAGCAGTGATCAAGTAATATATCGTTCTGTGCCAGGTTGTGGAAGAACACAGTCGCTGCATAAGCTTCCTTCCGATGCTACTATAAGGAATGTGTGATATTTCATTTATTTTTTAATGAAGTTCCAGCTCGCGTGGGGAAGACATGTACGTGTGTTCACTTCATTTCACTGCGGAATCGTTTGTACACAAGTCTCAGGTGCTGGATTTGCAGACACAGTGTTGTGCCTTCTGTATTGGATTCGACAGGAATGGTGCAACAAACTTATGTGAGTAAAACTCTTTTATATGTAATTGTAGTCCCGTAGCCTGGTGTGGCCATACTCGATTCTAGTCAGATATGAGTCTGGTACCGCTCCATTGGGCTTTGATTATGGGGCGTGTTTCAACCGAGCCAGGAAAGACCTCAATTGGATAGACCCACAACCAATCAGAGCAACGGAGCGACGCGTAACGTTAGTTATCAAATGTCAGCAGAACTCAACTGCACTGTTGCCAAGTCCGTGTTTTTCTCCATGTCTGCGGGTTGAAGCGACCCCAATTATGTGATTATATAAACCCAGGAATGCGAATTTTAGCAGGCAACCTTGCCAATATAACATATTTTGCCAACCAAACGCCTTTTTTTCCCGGAGAACCCCCCGGAAAGTTATTGTTTTGGACTAAAGTTTTGAGTAGCAATTGCGCGACATTGCA
Source organism: Gobiocypris rarus (assembly GCA_023029165.1). Lineage (NCBI taxonomy): Eukaryota > Metazoa > Chordata > Actinopteri > Cypriniformes > Gobionidae > Gobiocypris > Gobiocypris rarus. The sequence continues at coordinate 46,448,230 of CM040934.1, forward strand.
AAAAAACGTGGCAACCCTGTCTGCACGCTGGATTAAGTAACGTTACAAGAAAAGATGAGTGTAAACGATCTTTGCCAGTGTTGTAATAAAATAATTTAAGGATACACAGAGTACTTACCAACACGATCATCGTTTCTGAGAGAAATAGTGAAGGTGAATGCATATACGAACAAGTTCTCCGTTTAGGATAAGAGCAAACTCAACCCAAAGCGCCTTTGATGACGTGGATGATTACGATACTGTTGATCATCTGTCCATCATCGGCTAAAGCCCTCCCTGATGATTTCATTGGTCCGAACAGTTTCTGTCCGGGCATAATAACTCCTCTATGGAGCGAGTCCAGACCGAATTGCCAGAGCAAAAATAATTATGGGCGGGGCTAAATTCGGCTGGCATCCAGGCTAGTAGTCCCGGGGCTACGGGCTACCAAAGCGTAAGCCCATTGGCAGGCCGATGAATCTCAAATAGTGAAATAATATTCCTTTCTTGATCTGGGCACACGCACGTGTGTGTGTATGTGTGTGTGTGTGTGTGTGTGTGTGTGTGTGTGTGTGTGTGTGAGTGTGTGTGTGAGTGTGTGTGTGTGTGTGTGTGTGTGTGTGAGAATCGCGACCAATCGGAACCTGTGGAATGGAGAATTAATATTCCAATCAATCTCGGGTGGATGAGAAATAAATCATTGTGTTTGTTTGATAAAGACGCTTACGAGCCCTGGTTGCCGCTTTCAAAACGATCCTCCCTAATGTGAACTGAACTGACAGCTGAAGCTCATTAAATATGCAAATCTTATCCAATCCCAGCCGTGGCGTTACTTCCAAGTCTCCAGTGCGTTACGCCCATCGAAACCAGCGTTCAGGAGAAAGCCTCAAAACCAGTGTAGAAAATAGCCTATTACTGATTCATTATGATGTTTCTGAATGTAAAAACCACACAAACGTCATTAGTTGACCTCAGACAACAGAATAAAAAAGCCAGTTCATGACACCTTTAATATTGATGAGCCTGGACGATATCATCGTGATGCGAGTGCGACACACACTAATCCTCTTCTATAGTTAAACTAAAAACTTTGCAGGGATTGCTCTGTAAATTAAATTGAGAGTATAACTAAAGCATGCTATTTTAAATACTGTAGTCTATGCCAGATATATAGCCTACATTTTTAAATAATCCATTTCATAAGCATGCGTGTTTATTTGAGCACTTCTGTCAGTGAAACAACACACTACAGCCTGTAAAACATTTAAACGATTATCAGTTAATAATGGTAACCTAAAGAATAAGACAATTAAATATTAGTTTAAAAAAAAAAGTTTTATTTATATGAATGTGGGACACGAGCTGGAGACTCCATCTGGAATATCTTCATCTTCATGTTTTCTCCTGATGTTGCAAAGCAACACGTGCTGTAAAACGTCTGAAGAGCGAATTTTATCTTCCACAGAATCAAGACATTTAGGCTATGTTTGATTATGCACTGCCAGAAAAAACAAAATTAAAATCATGTGTGTGTGTGTGTGTGTGTTGTGTGTGTGTGTGTGTGTGGGTGAATTGCGCTATTCAAATAAACTTGACGCGCCAAGTCTAATAAGAACAAACTGTGTTAAATAAAATTGGAAGTAAAAAGGTATTCGTCCTTCATTGTTTTTTTCTACTTCACCACAGTAAAGCATGTGAATGGGTGGGCTATAATAGACTTAATTATAAGCAAACGAAAGGAATAAACGTTTACAATTCCCTGCGAAAATGAGTGTGACGCGAGTGAAGATTTATGAAAAGAAACGAGATGTCCAGTGGGATAAAATTGATTAACTGTTAGCCTTTTGGTTATGCCTATTGTTAAAGTTCACGGAAATTGGAAAATCGGGTACAAACATATTTGAAAAGCTGGCAAATCTCAAATTGGGCTCAGCCTCCCTCTCTCATTCGGCATGATCCATATGTTTTCCTCTCATTCGCATGAATCCATATGTTTTCCTCTCATTCGCATGAATCCATATGTTTTTCTCTCATTCGCATGAATCCATATGTTTTCCTCTCATTCGGCATGAATCCATATGTTTCCTCTCATTCGGCATGAATCCATATGTTTTCCTCTCATTCATGAATCCATATGTTTTCCTCTCATTCGGCATGAATCCTTATGTTTTCCTCTCATTCGGCATGAATCCATATGTTTTCATGGCTGCGATGTAACTGCATAAATTATTTCCTTTGAAAACAATTCTTTGTGCTTCTGTCCTGTGGTAATATATTCACGCAAAACAGAATTCACATACAAAACACTGGGATAAGTAACTTGAAATTATAGTTTTAAATAGAAAATAGTATTTATGTAAGGAGGTATATTAAAATAAAAATGCACAACTCTTTACTTTGTTTCCCCTCACGTGCAACCTAGCGGGTGAGTCCTTATTTGGGTTAGCAAAATAACGAAACAGAAAATAGTATTCATGTAAAGAGATAGTAAAATACAGATATAGTAAATTATATATTTTTATTTTAAAAATAAATAAAAAAAAACGACGATATCATCGTCCATCGCGATGTTTTACTGTAAACATCGTCAAAATTTAGGGGACATCGCCCAACCCTCAGACTATCAACACTCATTCAACAAGACATTCGGGATCCTCAGCAGATCATCTCACTTTATTCTGACTGTTTGCTCTTACACACACATTATTCCAGTCAGGATATATGACAAAAGACTATTAAACTGCTCTACTGAAAGACAATACTGTAATATCTCACAATATCCCATTAAAATAACAATACAAAACTCTACACTCAGATAAATAACTACCATATATCCAACTTAATCTTAATATAGACTAGTTCAACTTTTTTAATAACTAAATTAATTAATAAACTAAAAATGTTTTGTACAGAAACTGACAATGATCATAAAACCTTAGAAACATTTCAAAAATAACATTTATAGATTTTAAATGTCTCACGTGGCTCATCATAGGCTAGTGGGAGTATTTTAACAATGTAAAGTAACTAACAAGTTTTAAAATGTGAGCTCAACACTTGTATATGTATAATTCTCCCCTCACAGATCTCAAACTTTGCCTTTTGACTTGACCTTCAGTAACAGCTCTCACTCAAACATTGAAACCATCACACAGAAAAGCACACACACACACACACACACACACACACACACACACACACACACACTCGCTCAGGTCTGAATGAACTCAACACATGTTCCTCTCATGCTCGCTGCTGCTGCTCTAAATGTTTATTTCAGGAGGAAGATGCCAGAAAAGACGCTGTGCCAGATGAGAACAATACAGAAATGAGCCTGTCGCTTTATCAAACTGTATAAAGTGTGTGTGATGGTGTGTAAATATGAAGAGAAATACCGCGAACTGCTGGACTCACCTCAGAGACTCGCCGCTGCTGTCAACTGAACGAGAGACAGTACGGGTCGCTGACTTTGAGTGTGTGTGTGTGTGTGTGTGTGTGTGTGTGTGTGTGTGTGTGTGTTAGGTTTTTTACTGGCAACTGCGTTGACCAATCGGAACCTGTGAATGGAGAAAATACTGCAGACCCGTATCAGGCTCATATATGGCTCAGTTTCGCCCCAGTTTAATTCAAGCTGACTAAAGACAACATAACCCCTGGCATAGCAGATTCATGATCAAACTTAAGAAACTACTTAGCTTTATGACTTAACATTGCATTAAACCGTCATGTGGTTGATTTTGACTGCATGAGGCCATTATAATGTCATGACATATTTTTTTTATGACCACTTTTTCAAGTGGTACAAATTTAATTTGTAATTAAAATGTCATTAAGTGCTAATACGCTGTCAAATTGTTTTATAACATGCATATTTTTCTCGACCTAAACTATGGCGTCATAGAGGAAATCGTACATCTGGCTCTTTTACTTCTAATGTTTGTTAAACGACCTTAAATGTTGTCAATCTATAATAAAAATATGCTGTAAAATGTGATTGAAAAATAAAGGAATTATCATGTAAGTGTATGCCATGTTTTTTTAGAGTGTATACTGTGCAATTACCCTGCCTCCTTGTTTATTTTAGATGTATTTTTGTTACACATATTTAGCCAATGTATTTAATATAATACAGTGTTATTTATTTTTTGTTTCTTAGTGCATTGGAAGAGATGTACAATAATTGTTAGTTATGTATGTGTGTGTGCTACCCAGAAGTGTGAGTTTATGTGTGTGTGTGTGTGTGTGTGTGTGTGTGTGTGTGTGTGTGTGTGTGTGTGTGTGTGTGTGTGTGTGTGTGTGTGTGTTTGTGTGTGTGTGTGTGTGTGTGTGTGTGTGTGTGTGTGTGTGTGTGTGTGTGTGTGTGTGTGTGTGTGTGTGTGTGTGTGTGTGTGTGTGTGTGTGTGTGTGTGTGTGTGTGTGTGTGTGTGTGTGTCTGTGTGTGCTCAAGGACACAAAGAACTGCGATTCCACTGTGCTTCTACTCCCAGAACCTTCAAAGTTCTTCCAAGAACCTTCAAAGGCCATCTTGGTTGAGTTCACTGGAGTTTAAGAGCATGAAAAGGCGGACAGCTTGAACCTGTGAGGCCGTGAGAAGGATCTTTGGAAAGTCTGTGACAGTTACGGCTTGCATCAGTCAAGAAGATAAGAGCCTAACGTTGGTGGGAAACAACAGTAGTAAAGACTGAAGAGCTCTTTGGATGCTGATACGTCTAGAAGCCCAGAGCTGAGAAACCCGAAGCTGAACAACTCATGAAACTTTGCACACGCTTCAGAAGTGGTGACAATTTAAGTATGATATGGGTCTCAGAATTAGGCATGGCAAAATGGCTCGCAATATCTGAAAACCAACAGGAAGTTTGTTATTTTTTTCTGCAATTGTTTAGCATTTTCTGCCATTTCCAGACGTTTTAGACGCTTTAAGGAACTTCTCCTAAAGATTTAACCAGATCATCATTATATTTGGTCAGTCTAATCTAAAGGCCTTTGTGATGTTAAATTGAGAAGATCTTGAGTTTTTGCTGAAGGCTGTGTCCGTGGTGACCTGTTCAATGTTTCGCCATGACACAGGAAGTTATCGTAACTCTAATTACCGTTGTCTCAAAAAAACAGAACGTAACTTTATAAAACTGAACATAACTTTTTCAGAAACTATCACAAATATGCCATTACTAAAGAAGAAAAACACAATGAAAATGAAAAAAATGAACTCATTCACAAAAATTTAACAGCCTCTTCAAATATGCTTCATTCTTTGTTAATGTTTTTCAAAGATTCGTTTTCGCAAATCGTGGATTCTGAATGCATTGCCACAGATTTCGCTTACGTTTCTCATTTGCTGTTTTGACACAAACCTCTCATGAGTTGTTGATAGTGTTGGTTTATATGTTGAACTTTATTCTTGTCCAAATAGACGCTTTATTAATGATGTTATTGATGAGGGAGGAGCTTCACTGATGAGCTGATCGCAGCGTGGGAGGAGCTTATCTTACAAAATCAAAAATATGAGTTTGTTTTTATACTAATTGACAAATCTAAGAATGTATGTCTGTCTCTCTATTGTATAGTAACTGATTCTAATTCACAAACTAATTGTATTGTTCACCCTAACAGTATTCTGTTTCTTCATTTAAATAAAGCAGATCAGCAGATCATCTCACTTTATTCTGACTGTTTGCTCTTACACACACATTACTCCAGTCAGGATATATGACAAAAGACTATTAAACTGCTCTACTGAAAGACAATGCTGTTATTTATGGATAAAACATCAGTAATGTAAAGAAGGGTCACCCCTCACAAATGGACTCTTCCAAACTCCCCCACCTCTGCTCGTGATTTGGACTGCTCCAAAACTTCCTGTAGTCGGAGCACCAGCGATCAGAGAGTGAGGATGCAGAGATGTGCTTGTGTAGAGTTATTAACAGTTAAAGTAGTCAGAAGGGACAGACTCTGTGGATTGTGTGTAAGTATCTTCTCTTCATTAGTGATTACTATATTGCTATAACAGACATTAAGGTGTGGCATTCCGTCTGAATGTTTACATTTATGATTCGGTTTGCACATTACTTTGTCGCCTAAATACTTAATGCCATGTAATATTCCTGAGTTCTTTATCGGTGAAGTTTTTGATGCTGCACTTATATTGTGTAGATTTTGAAACTTTCTCAGGGAATGTTAGTCACACAAGTGAGACGCATGCGCAGTTAACACCACGCGCAATGTAGTGCGAGAGAGTAAACATTGAGTTTGTATTCATATATTCGGGTTTATCTATTTCTTTAACATGCTTTTTAATATGCTGCTTATAACTTATATTTGAATACTAATTTGTAGATCTAGTATTGTTTATAGATCTGTGATTGTACCTGTATGTTTATTCAGGGCTGCCAACTTAAAAAAACAAACAAAAAAAACTTTGAGTGAGATTTATGGGATGATTTTAGACTCAAAATGATTAATGCATGCACACACAATTATCCATGAACTTTTCACTATCCACAAACAAATGCCTTTCAACTTGTATGTGCAAAACACAGAATTGCATGAATGTACTGCAGTTTGTACAAATAGAGACATTTTTTTTGAATACAAATGTTTTATTTTGCATTAGTGTATCATAATTTGCACATGCAACAAATAAGATGTGCATTTGTGGATCATGTGACGCGTGTGCATTTATTGACGTCTTTTCTGCATTGATCTCATTTTATTCATTTGGATTTTGAGACTTTCATTTCGCGTTTTCAAGCATTTCACAAAGCACACACAACTACCAGTGAATGCGCCTGGTGCTGATTATTAATGTATGCACAACTACCAAATGTGCATTTCTACATTAAAACTTTACAACTTGTATGTGCAAAATCCAGATTGACATGAATGTACAGTATTTTGTACAAAGCAGAGACATATTTGTGAATACAAAAATTCGATGTTGGTCAGAATTTGTCGTGCACGAGTACGATGTGCATTTGTGGATCCGGTGGCGCGTGTGCATTCATTGACTCGTTTGTGAGTCGATCCTATTTGATTCATTTGGATTTTGAGACTTTCATTTCGCCAGTTTGGCCTTGCACGATCCACACACACAGCTGTCTAAGAAAACCTGCTACCACTAGATGGCAGTATTCTGCCGAAACAGACAACGGCATCGGGAGCGTTCTTCTGTCTATAAAACACTTAATGTTTCCTCATTATAAAGACGAGAAAAACGCTTAACAGTATAGGCAAGCAGATTAAGTTATGAACACAACATTTATCTCAATATTTTTCTCCTATAGAAAACCAATATAAAATGCTTAATATGAAATATAGCGCATAAAGTGTAGCCTACTCAGTTTTAATATCATCGTCTTACTGCATTAAGCCACATTAAAGCGCTTTCTTTTATAATAGGCTGATTAGGCTCTATGGGAGAAAAGCGCTTAGTCCCCACATGGAAAAATACTATTGTATATTATAGTAAAATTACAATAAATTAGTAAAGGCCTACTATAGTGTTTTTGAACCATGGTAACGATATTACAGTAAATTGTAGTATATTATATAGTATTTACTACACTTCGTTAATTTACTGTAGTACATTTACTATAGAATGATTCAAAAACACTATAGTATTTACTAGAGTAAATTTACTATAATATACTATATAATATACTTACTATAATGTATTTTTCCATGTGGGGACTAAGCGTTTTCTCCCATAGAGCCTAATCAGCCTATTATAAAAGAAAATGCTTAATGTGGCTTAATGCAGTAAGACGATGATATTAAAACTCAATGATATTGAGTAGGCTAAACTTTATGCGCTATATTTCATATTGCTTTTTATAGGCAGAAGAACGCTCGATGCCGTTGTCTGTTTCGCAGAATACTGCCATCTAGTGGTAGCAGGTTTTCTTAGACAGCTGTGTGTGTGGATCGTGCAAGGCCAAACTGGCGAAATGAAAGTCTCAAAATCCAAATGAATCAAATAGGATCGACTCACAAACGAGTCAATGAATGCACACGCGTCACCGGATCCACAAATGCACATCGTACTCGGTGCACGCACAAATTCTGACCAACATCGAATTTTTGTATTCACAAATATGTCTCTGTTTGTACAAAATACTGCACATTCATGTCAATCTGGATTTTGCACATACAAGTTGTAAAGTTTTAATGTAGAAATGCACATTTGGTAGTTGTGCATACATTAATAATCAGCACCAGGCGCATTCACTGGTAGTTGTTTGTGTGTGGTTTGTGAAATGCTTGAAAACGCGAAATGAAAGTCTCAAAATCCAAATGAATAAAATGAGATCAATGCAGAAAAGACGTCAATAAATGCACACGCGTCACATGATCCACAAATGCACATCTTATTTGTTGCATGTGCAAATTATGATACACTAATGCAAAATAAAACATTTGTATTAAAAAAAAATGTCTCTATTTGTACAAACTGCAGCACATTCATGCAATTCTGTGTTTTGCACATACAAGTTGAAAGGCATTTGTTTGTGGATAGTGAAAAGTTCATGGATAATTGTGTGTGTGCATGTATTAATCATTTTGAGTCTAAAATCATCCCATAGAGATTTAGTGGACCAACCAAAATGTTTTATGCATAAAGTATATATAATATATATACAAATTACACACACTCCCACACATCAGTGGTTCACCACAGAAAACGAGTGGGGTATTATTGATGATGATTTATTTTTTGCCTTTGATAGATAAGTATAGGTGGATATTTAATTCTGTCTATTAAGACAATGCATCTATATGACATTTTGTATATACTGCATATCCTATAGACACACACAATTTTAAAGCACTATGTTTGTTTAAATAGAACTACTTGTAAGTAGGGGTGTGCACGAATATCCGAATATTCGATCTCTAATTAATATTCGAAAAATAAAAATAGTATTCGAATTTTACTGTGTTGCTTTGCTGGCCGTTAATGCAGTGAATCCAAGATAAATCCCTCTAAAACCCGCATTTATAACTAAAGCCACTGGATTCAATGTTGTGAACACAATCGGGGTCCGGCCCCTTTTCTATTATATTATATAAACTACTTCTTACCCCATTGGCAGATAATTTTGTTTGCTTATGCATATGTATTTCTGTGTTCACAGAAGCCGTGTTTCCATTACTCTTTAAATTGCGCAAATTGAAATTGTGAATTGAAATTACGCTAATGGAAACACGTCAATTTTTTGTACAAGCTTGCATATATCGCAAAAAGTTTTTAAATAATATTATAGGCTAATAGTTAAAAAATTGGCTACTATTTCTATAACCTTCTGTCTGACGTATAGCGCTGACGCAACGATTCTGATGGATTTTTACTTTAAGACAGTGGAACAATTCACAATACTCTGTGATTTTTTAAACATACAGCTAAGTCCAAGACATAATTGTGAACTGTAAATTGTCTACTTTTATGGATTCCGTGTATTCAGAGAATCCAAAAACCCATCCACGTCCAAAAGCCGTCTTCATATCAAAAATTTATTTTGTTTATTAAATGCAAAGTGTTTCAAAAGCATTTCTAAATTCAGTATTTATTTCCAACAAACGAAATTTCAAGCTAAAATAACGAAATGGTTAAAAAAAAAAAACCTTTAGTTACCACCATGATAATTCAAACATTTTGCTCTTAATTTTAATCAATGCTTGAATAACACGCCTATGTCTCCTTCCATTAAATAATGCCTATTGCGGTGGCTGGGATATACATATCCATTTATGTGGCACAATTTTTAAAACGATTTATCACGAGGAAAACAATTTTTTAGTCGCATAACATTGGTTAATAGAAACCAGAGGTGTCAGGTAACGAAGTTCAAATACTTCGTTACCTTACTTAAGTAGAAATTTTGGGTATCTATACTTTATTGGAGTAATTATTTTTCAGCCTACTTTTTACTTCTACTCCTTACATTTTTGCAATTATCTGTACTTTCTACTCCTTACTTTTTTAAATAGCCTCGTTACTCCTTTTTTTTTAGCTTGTTTGTTAAAAAAAACTATGCAGATAAATCGCGTCATCCGGATAGTGTGAATTTGACTGTGGTTGGATGAGAAGAAGTGTAAACATATACCATTCCAACACCCTATTGGTTACTACGAGATCCACCGCGCCCAAATGGTTCAGAGCACAAATCACTCACGGTGTTGCCAGATTGGGGCGGGTTCAGCGGATGAGCACGCACGTTCAGCCAATCAGCGATCAGCAGGCAGGCAGCGCTCATTCAGATCATGACAGCCAGGTTTTTAGCGCGATAACTCCGTATAGCTGACTGTATATTCAAGAGATCGCTATGCTAAAGTGGCATATATATATATAAGTAGGCTACAGTAAGCTGTATCTACAGTAAAGAGTGGGAGAGTGAACCAACTCTCAAACGAGGATTACACCTGTGACTCAAGACTCTGTATAAATATAATCATGACTCCTGTCCATCATCATATACACACTCAGGACATCTGCAACCCCAACAGCTGCTGAAAGAGGTTAGAATCAACAATTCATCAGCTTTGACTGGGCTAAGTGTTCTACTTCACGAATGTAGGCTACTGTCATTTTGTCAGAGCAAAGCTAAACGCATTGTTGTTATTTTTTTATTTGCGGATTATTGTACAGTATCGCACATTTTGGCAGTGGTGTGTTAATAGCGTGTGAAATGCCTGTCAATTACGGTGCTTTTTCCGATCTTTTATATTAGGCACTTAAAGTGGCTAATTCAATGATATTACATTATTTTCCCAGTTAAAGTTTTTTTTTTTTTTTGAGCGGGCTGATTTTGGTGAGCTTTGAGCCCTGCACGGGCTTCAGTTCTAGGCCCTAGCCGGTCGAGTCCGACTGGAGCCTGTGTTTAGTTTGTTTTTTGAATCCTCCTTATGACACACTGCTGCAGTCATTGAAACAGTTCAGCTTTGTTTTTAATGTCAAAGTAGTTATATTTCGTTTCGTTTCTTTATTAAGTTCATTTAGAAAAATGTTTGGATATTTTTAGTTTTTAAATTAAAGTTTTTATTTTTAAAGTGACAACCAAGCAGTTAGCGGTCGACAGTGAGTTACACAATCTAAACAAATAAAATAAAAATAAAACATGCTGGTTGTCTTACCTTACACCTCTCCGGAAATGAATAGCTATAAATCGATGCGCGAGTTCACCAAAAGATATGAGCTGCATTTTATTCATAATCATCTCATTTCAAGATCAAAGACCGCAATATGACAAAAAGCGAGCTAAGCACTAGTAAGATCATTTAGTCTCATTCATTTTATTGAAGATGATTATGAGTGTGTCTCAATCTGCTCCCTAGTTCAGTAGTCAGGGCACTGATCTGGGATCAGCCTATTGACTTATGTCCTGATCAGTGCCCTGAACTACTGAACTAGGGATCAGATTGAGACACACGCCATGTGTTTTTGAGCATCTGACTTATTTTTAGTTTCACTATGGCCGTTTGAGTGTTGAGTGTAGGCTACTCATTTGCGGCGAAGTATGTTGCAGTAACGCCGTCGGATCTGGCTACAAAAAGCCTATAACACGCTCTCACTCGTTTATCTTTTAACAATTTGCCAGGAGTGAAATTTACATATGTGGTTTAAACAACCAGATGCATTTATACTTGTCCAGTTTTGTCTGAAATGTTTTGTAGACCACCTTCTGAATTGGTTTGTTTGAGTGAACACTCCTGATACTCTGAACACTGTGTGAGTCAGTTTTGACAATCGCCTATATCGCCTAATAATCGCCTAATAGCCTATCATGGTCTCATGCTGTTTCCACCAGCGCAGCACATCTCTCACTGTTTCTTTTAATTACTAAAATAAATATAAAATGAAGGAGAAGCCTAAAAAGGGCCCGAAGCCAGGCCCGCGTTTGAGGTATGACATGAAAATTGGCCCGAAGCCCGGCCCTAGGGGCGTAAAAAAGTCGGGTCCGTCGGGCTCGGCCAGAAATGTAGGGCTCTAAATCGTCGACCCAATCTGGCAACACTGATTACACATGTAGCCTACATTTACATTCCAAAAAAGGTAATTGATAACATGCCCCGAGTTTAATGTTTTGCACCATTACAATACATATAGGTAACTAGTCATCATATCTTCCGCTTGATGAAACACATGTTAATGCTCAGCAGTACACATATATGGTATATTTGCATTGTACTAAAATGCATTCATTTTCAATGGGTATATATGCGGCCTGAACAGGTAGCCTAGTGCATCCCAAATTTTTCAACATTAATATTTTATTACAACATTATAGTAATTATGGCCTTTAGAAAAATGCTTTTTCAGGAGGTGGGGTAGTGCACTATAGACCCCTGTCTGTAATGCACTGTAGGCCCCTGCGGCCTAAGCTTTTGTCCTTAGGCATTTGTTCTCCTTACATTACTTTTACTTTTATACTTTAAGTAGTTTTAAAACCAGTACTTTTATACTTTTACTTAAGTAAAAGCTTGAGTTGATACTTCAACTTCTTTAGAAGTATTTTTAAACCCTAGTATCTATACTTCTACTTGAGTAATGAATGCGAGTACTTTTGACACCTCTGATAGAAACACCATTTCGTTCGTTTTTTTTAATCGACATTTAGAAAATATTGCAAAAGTTTTGCGCAAATCTGTATTGGAAACACTTAAAGCTCATTCCAATGGAAGACTGATTTGTTGGCTACTTTATATGTGCATATTTCTGTCTTTATGCTTTCAACAGTTTTCCCACCATTATTTGGAGGAATTTGCATTATTGTTGTGTCCCTGTTTGAAGGGTTCAGTGGAGTAAGACCCAAGTATATTTGTATGGGTCCCATGGCTCTAGAGGTTATTATGCATCTAAAGTTAGAGGTGTCAAGAAATAGGACATATGGGGTTATTAGCACCTATTATGCACCTAACGTTAGAGGGTCTAGGGGTCAAGAAATAGGACATATGGGGTTGTTTACCATGTGTGGAATCAAACTTTGACCATGTGTGGAAAACTACAGTAGAAGCAGAATGCTGACATTGAGCTTAGAGAGGATAGAAAAAGGGACTGGGTTTAATCTTCAGATATTGATGATGGCTGTATGACTGTTGACTCTTCTTTTGCAAAATAATAAACCATTTATTAAATTTCCAAAAATGTGTCTCTTATTCAGTGATAGTTGAAAATTTGCCACAGCAAGAACAATAACAGAAGTATAACAAATTACAAAACAAAAAGGACATACATTCTTAGATGTGTCAATTAGAATGAAACAAACTCAGTAACTGATTATTTTTTTTCATCAGTGAAGCTCCTCCCACAGCAGTAACATCATCAGTGATGCTCCTCCACAGCAGTAACATCATCAGTGATGCTCCTCCCACAGCAGTAACATCATCAGTGATGCTCCTCCCACAGCAGTAACATCATCAGTGAAGCTCCTCCCACAGCAGTAACATCATCAGTGATGCTCCTCCCACAGCAGTAACATCATCAGTGAAGCTCCTCCCACAGCAGTAACATCATCAGTGATGCTCCTCCCACAGCAGTAACATCATCAGTGAAGCTCCTCCCACAGCAGTAACATCATCAGTGATGCTCCTCCCACAGCAGTAACATCATCAGTGAAGCTCCTCCCACAGCAGTAACATCATCAGTGATGCTCCTCCCACAGCAGTAACATCATCAGTGAAGCTCCTCCCACAACAGTAACATCATCAGTGAAGCTCCTCCCACAGCAGTAACATCATCAGTGAAGCTCCTCCCACATCAATCCAGAACCTGCAGAATGAAACACACTGAAGATCCTGAAGAACAAAGAGGTTGGTGTTTATTCTTCATTCATTCATGATAAAGTTTCTCTTATAGAAGTTACTCATAGTTATAGAGATTATTCTTCTCACAGTAACTTTGGTAACAGGGTTGATGAATGCGGTTAACACATTACAGTTTGTGTCAAATGCATTGAGACTATGGATTGAGATTATTTTCCTGTCCTCCCATCATGCTGTAGAAAGGGTCCAGATGATGTCACTTCCTGTGTGTCTCAGTTTTAAGAAATACCGTTTTTTTTAAAGGATAAAACTCATGTCAGAAGTCACAGGGTTGAGTGGAACATGCAGGACACAGATAATGCTAGTATTATAATGGTTGATTTAAAACTACAGTGGTTAAAACCACGGTCACCTGACGATCAGCATGTGTTGCTCTCTGCAGTTTCTCTGGACACTAGGGCTGGGCCGATAAACGATATCATATCGAATCGCGATAAAATTAATTTCGATAACGTTGATAAGCTCTGGTTATTTTTACTCAATATGGATTAATGTAACAACCAATCACACGTCAGAAATAAACGCAACAACAGCCAGTCAGCGAGCAGCTCTACTGACAAAGAAAACTCAACACGAGAAGGACAAAATGAGTGGAAACAGTGACGAACGTTGAAAGTAGAACATGAAAGTGAAACTAACCTTGCGAAGATGACGAAGTTGTCGATAAAAGGTAGGACAAATTCAGTTACTGATTTGAACCGCGCCACACAGACTATATTTATCCGCTCGGGTCAAAGTCCAAACAGCAGCTCACGAGCAGATCCGCTTGCTCTGATCGGTCTCGGTCACTGAACAGTGCTGTGAGATCCAGTGAGAAGCACGTTAATTCAGCCAAAAACAAGTGTCTTTGTGATTTAAACAAAACAGACAAAACAGCGCTGGCAAACACTAAACACTGTGCGAGCAATGATACAGTCAGAAGGAATTTCCATCTACAAATCTCCATCATTTACCATGGATTTACTGTAGTAACACTAACTGCACCATCTGTGGCAGAAATATAGGATATTCATATAGAATTGTATTTTATTATTAATGTAGACATGTATTAAAGGAGTAATGGAATATTATTACAGTATTTTTTTATTTAGCTATAGAATTTGTTCATTAATAGGCTATTAAATGTTTTTAGGCTACTGTTTTTCATACAAATACCATATAAACCATACATTTTACCATGGTAGTGAAGAGCTATATGCGTGGTTTTAACTGTGGTTATCAACATGATCTAAATGTATGATAATATGGAAGACCTGAAATATGAACTCAGAATATACAAATTTTACCATATAGAAATGAGGTTGTTACAATTTTTACAGATGTCCATGTATTTGTTAATGACCATACATTTACATCTGTATCCTCCTAACTTCAGCTACTACTGCTGTCAACTCACAAATGTGCATTTCTAAGACAAAATGTAATATTATTAATACTGCAGCCTGCACTGCAAACTGTGCCGGAGATATATCAGGCAACACAAACATGTTTCATGACTAGAAACAATATCACCCGTTAGCACATGCAGAAACTAATACATCATTTTTTTTTCTATTAAGATATTTAATATAAGGAAAAATTACTGGAAAAGGGTAACAAATTAAAAAAACGTGAATATTCTGACAATAAAGAGTAGCTTAAAACCTCAATTAACTGGTTTCTAGAACTTTCACTTGGGAGCAAAAACCTGCCTTTAAATTTGAAAGAAAGAAATATTTGCATTTATCGAAAATCGATTATCGATATTGACTGATATGAGCATTTTTTATCGAGATCACTTTTTGGCCATATCGCCCAGCCCTACTGGACACTGCAATGGTCAGGATATGATGTCACACACTGTGCATTTGTTATTTTTTTAAAACATAAATTGAACATAACAAATGCTAACTAGAAATTTGTAAGAATTTAAGCATAAAAATACCATAATATGTTTGCAGATATTTAAGAAACATGCTGGGTTAACATACTTGTTTATCTGAAAAAACAAAGCTATAGACGGTTTCATCGGACACACGCGTGTTGCCTGAGTTACACGCCTGGCCCAAAGTTAACTTCCGGTCTGTGTTTGTTTATCGGTCTGGCTAGTGGATAGTGTGGCGCATTACTCAGTAGAAACACATTTTTGACATACTATTCTTGAATAACATGATATTAGTATTAATAATATTAATATCTTACTGCATATGAGAACAGCATTTACTCTAGAGGGAACTTTTTCTGGCTGCGTTTACACTTGGCATTTTAATTAGGTATGTAATAGGCCTTTATCACGGAGTCAACTTTCGCTTTATCCTCTATTAATGGCAGTGCCCATAGAGCACTGGATTTTTGTGATGCATTCATATACAATCAATCTCAAATAGGGTACTTTATCTACAAGTTTAAGTTTCCCAACATTAATCTCATATTATGAAAAAAAAACAAAAAACGTTATTCCGACGCATTGCATAGGCTACTGTACACAAAACGGCATTACACGGTCCTTAAAGTTCACACAAAAATATGAATTATGCCATTAATTACTCACTCAACCTGAAAGACCTTTGTTAATTTTAGGAAAACAAATGAAGATATTTTTCTTCTTCTCTAAGGTCTTATGGGTTTAGATCGATATGAGGGTGAGTAATTTATGACAATTTTCAGTTTAAGGTTAAATAACCCTTTAAGGGGTCATGTCCCCCACTCTATATTGAAGACAGAAATTGGAGGTTATTTATAAAAAGCATGCTGAAACAATAAAAACACTTAAATTAAGATACTGTGGCACAATTATAATTAAAGATGATAATGCATAAGGAGGCTGCGTTATATTTTTTATGCATTATCATCTTTAATTATAATCTATATACAGATTTTAAATCACGTGGATATCCCAACAAGTGGCTTGACAGTGCACTTGAGAAGGTACGCAGTTTCCAAGAAAGTAACTTGAAAAGCAAAAAAAAGCTATTCATGCATTTTTAAATCCACATTTAGTCCATTGAGTAATGATATCAGGAGGATTATTAAGAGTCACTGGCACATCATTCAAAGTGATTCTCATTTCTTGAATGTATTTAATGATCCACCACTCTTTGTTTCTTCTAGGAGTACATATGTGATTTATATTATCATTTGTCCATGTTCTCTGTTATATGTTGGTAAAACCACACGTGCTTTACGCACCAGAATGATTGAACATACAAGTCCAATTCGTAGACGGGATGATACATCTCCCATCTTTCGTCACTTCAATTTTGCTAAACATTTTTTATCTGAAATGAAGTTCCTGGGCATCGAGAGGATTTTACCTCATAGAGGGGCGGAGATAATTTTTGCAAAGGGAAGCATTTTGGATTTTTGAACTTAAATCTTTATTTCCTGATGGCATGAATGAAGAATTTGAACTTTCCTGTTTCTTGTAATTTTCTGTAACATTTATTGTTGTTTTCATTGCTTTGAATGTATATTTCAAGAAGTTTGTGTTATGATCATTACTTTTTAGATACCCTTGCTGTGAAAAATAAGAAACCTTTCATAGGGAGCTAATAATTTTGTCTTTCACTGTATGTCCATTCACAAAAATTTTAATTTTGACACTAAAAATGATTTTTCTTATTTTAGACGTAATGGAAGCGAGTGAGGAGAGTAAAGAACAGAGTGAAGTGGAGGAGGAACATCATGAAAAACCTTTTAGTCGCTCCAAGACTAAAGAGACATTTATAAAGAAAAGAAGAGCCAAGAAATCTACAACCTGCACTCAGTGTGAAAGAGTTTCCCAAGCAAATGTAAACTTGAGCGGCACATGAGAATCCACACCGGAGAGAAGCCGTTCTCATGTGATCAGTGCGGAAAGAGATTCCCACAAAAGCCAAGTCTTCAGATTCACATGAGAGTTCATACTGGAGAGAAGCCGTTCTCATGTGATCAGTGCGGAAAGAGTTTCTCACGATCATCAGGTCTTAAAGAACACATGAGGATCCACACTGGAGAGAAACCGTACGCATGTGATCAGTGTGAAAAAAACATTTATTGTGGCATCAAACCTGAAGACACACCTGACAGTTCATACGAAGGAGAAGCCACATTCATGCTCTGTGTGTGGAAAGAGTTTTGCTGGACATCTGACTACAGACGTTTGGTTATAGAGCCTTCAGTGTGGGTGCACCTTCACTCTGGAACAAGCTTCCTCATTCTATCTGTTCTGCATCATCTCTAGCAACCTTTAAAAAACAGCTTAAAACACACCTCTTCACTGAAGCCTATAGAGCATAGCTGCTCTGGTTTCTCTCCTTTCTTTTTTCTCTCTCTCCTCTTACACCCCCCCCCTTTCTCCATCCCTTCTCTTGCTGTTTGTTAAGCGTCCTTGGGTATTGTTAAAGGCGCTAAATAAATTAAAGTTATTATTATTATTGTTGTTGAAGGCGTAGCTGTGTTTCTAAAATGCGCGGTCAGACGCAAACGTGGGAAGCGAGCCGGCACTCCCCAGTATTCATCTTGCAAATCTCCGATCTCTTCCTAACAAAACGGACGAACTTCTTATCCTCTCCCGCATTAACAGGGACTTTTATAACTCTGCTGCACTGAAACCTGGCTGAGTGAAGCCATTCCGGACAACGGACTACATCTGCCGGGCTTCCAGCTGTTCAGAGCGGATCGCATCGCGGAACTAACAGGGAAAACGAGAGGTGGTGGATTGTGTGTCTACATTAACGAAAGTTGGTGTTCAGATGTAACAAGGCTTAAGAAGATGTGCTCTCCTAATTTAGAGGCGCTCTTCATAAACTGTTTTCCTCTGTCGTGAATGTTTACATCCCTCCATACGCGTGTGTGAGCACGGCGCTGCAACAGCTGGCTGAACAATAGCTGAAACAGAACAAAGGTACCCTGACTTCTCTTTTAATCATTCTTGGAGATTTTAACAAAGCAAATCTCTCCGTGAACTGCCAAAATACAGACAGCACGTTACATGTCCCACCAGAGACATTAATATACTGGACCACTGTTACACCACAATAAAGAATGCATATCAATCAATCAATCAATCAACTTTATTTATATAGCTTTACAATGACGATTGTTTCAAAGCAGCTTCACAGTGTTAAACAGGACAACATTGCAACAAAATTTGATTTAGGCTAGTTTAATTTGGATAGTTTATAGAATTATATATGACCAAATTAATAAATTCTATTTGTATATTTAGTTGAGTAACTTGGATCATAATTTGAGTGTCCCCAACTGAGCAAGCCAAGCCAAAGGCGACAGTGGCAAGGAACCAAAACTCCATCAGGGCATGATGGAGAAAAATAAACCTTGGGAGAAACCAGACTCAGTCGGGTGCCAGTTCTCCTCTGGCCTATTATTAACAGTGTATAATTATTACTCTGGCAACCTTGCAGGTCTTAAATCATATTAGATAGGAATATTCAAATTTTGGGTATGACGACGAGACGGGCTCATTTAGGATGGCGCTGCCGATTACACAAGAATATGAATACTTGAAAGATCGGAGTTATTGCGCCGAGACGGGTTAATTGAGGATCACGCCCGTGAGGCGAATTCAGAGGAGACACTAATGGACACGGTCTCAGCAGACACTCCAGGATGAGCTGGTCATGTCCAGATGCAGGTCCACCATCCGATCCGACACGGCCTGATCCGCCGACTGCAGTAAACCTCGGATAAACAGAGAGACTAACATTAGTGTGGATGCCACTTTTTATGATGTAACGAGTACATCAGGTGTTATGGGAAGTGTTCCCGGTTCCGCTGACCTAGTTAATGCAGCCTAATAATCAGTCATTTGATTTGAATAAAGAAAGTTAAAAATGTTCTATGTGTATGCCATAGTAAAGAGATGTGTTTTTAGTCTAGATTTAAACTGACAGAGTGTGTCTGCTTAACAATGCTAGGAAGACTGTTCCAGAGTTTAGGTGCTAAATAGAAAAGGATCGACCGCCTGCAGTTGATTTAGATATTCTAGGTATTTTCAACTGGCCAGAGTTTAGAGACCGCAATTGACGTGATGGAGTATATTGCGTTAAGAGCTCGCTTAAGTACTGGGAGCTAAACCATTTATTGCTTTATAAGTAATAAGCAAGATTTTAAAATTTATGCGATGTTTAATAGGAGCCAGTGCAGTGTTGACAGAACTGGACTAATATGATCGCATTCCTGGTTCTAGTAAGAACTCGAGCTGCTGCGTTTTGGACCAGCTGGAGTTTATTTATTAGGCGAGCAGGGCAACCACCCAGTAGAGCATTACAATAATCTAGCCTTGAGCTCATGAACGCATGTACTAGTTGTTCAGCATTTTGCATTGAAAGCATGTGACGAATTTAGATATATTTTTAAGATGGTAGAATGCAGTTTTACAGATGCTAGAAACGTGGCTTTCAAATGAAAGATTGGTATCAAAGAGCACACCCAGGTTCCTCACTGACGACGGGGACTTGACAGAGCAGCCATCGAGGGTTAGACAGTATTCTAGGCACTCTTTGTGGAGCTTTTCTGTCCAATAATTAAAAATTCAGTTTTATCTGAATTAAGTTGCAGGAAATTACTATTCATCCAATTTTTAATATCAGCTATGCATTCCGTTAATCTTGTGAATTGGTAAGTTTCATCAGGGTGTGAAGAAATATAGAGCTGAGTATCATCAGCATAACAATGAAAACTAACGCCATGCTTCCTAATGATATCTCCCAGTGGTAGCATATACAGGGTGAAAAGCAACGGTCCTAACACTGAGCCTTGCGTACTCCATACTGAACTTGTGATCGTGTGACATCTCTTCATTTACTGCTACAAACTGATAACGGTCAGATAAGTAAGATTTAAACCATGCCAATGCAGTTCCACTAATGCCAACATAATTTTCGAGTCTATTCAAAAGAATATTGTGATCGATAGTATCGAATGCAGCGCTAAGATCGAGTAACACTAATAGAGAGATACAACCACGATCAGATGATAAGAGTAAATCATTTGTAACTCTAATTAGAGCAGTCTCAGTACTATGATACGGTCTAAATCCTGACTGGAAATCCTCACATATACAATTTCTTTCTAAAAAGGAACATAATTGTGAAGACACTGCCTTTTCTAATATTTTTGATAGAAACGGTAGATTCGAGATTGGTCTGTAATTGACTAATTCTTTAGGATCAAGTTTTTTAATAAGTGGTTTAATTACAGCCAACTTAAAAGTTTTTGGAACATATCCTAATGTCAAGGATGAATTAATATTAAGCAGAGGATCTATGACCTCTGGAAGCATCTCTTTAATAGCCTAGTCGGTATAGGGTCAAGCATACATGTTGTTGATTTTGATGATTTGACAAGTTTAGCCAATTCTTCTCCTCCTATAGCAGTGAATGAGTGTAATTTTTCCTCAGTGAGACTACAATGTTCTGTCTGAAGTGATACTGTAGTAGGCGGCTGCATGGTTATAATTTTATTCCTAATGTTATCAATCTTACTAGTAAAGAAGTTCATAAAGTCATTACTGCTGTGTTGTTTACAAACGCCAGAAGTTGAAGCTTTATCCTTTGTTAATTTAGCCACTGTATCGAATAAATACCTAGGGTTGTGTTTGTTTTCTTCTAAAAGAGTTGAGAAATAAGCAGATCTAGCAGTTTTTATGGCCTTTCTGTATGCAATCATGCTCTCTTTCCACAAATTGCTAAAAACCTCCAGTTTTGTTTTCTTCCAGCTGCGCTCCATTTTTCTGGCTGCTGTTTTAAGGGCCCGAGTGTGCTCGTTGTACCATGGCGTTGGATTATTTGCTTTAATCTTCTTTAAGCGCCGAGGAGCAACTATGTCTAAAGTGCTAGTAAAGAGAGAGTCAGTAGTTTCTGTTGCAACATCAAGTTCCTCTTGGCTATCTGTAATTCTGAGGAGATGGAACTGATGAGGAAGATTATGTATAAAGCAATCTTTAGTCGCAGCGGTTATAGTCCTGCCATATTTGAAGCGAGGGGATGGCTTTGCAGCCTTAGCTATATTAAGTATACATGATATTAGGTAATGATCTGAGATGTCATCGCTCTGCTGCAGGATTTTAATGGTATCAACATTTAGTCCATGTGACAGTATTAGATCTAAAGTATGATTAAGGCGATGAGTGGGTCCAGATACGTGTTGTCTAACTCCAATAGAGTTTATAATGTCTTTAAATGCCAATCCCAATGCCTTTTTTCATTGTCAACATGGATATTAAAATCACCAACAATTAGTACTTTATCTGCAGCCAGTACTAACTCTGATAGAAAACCAGCAAATTCTTTGATAAAGTCTGTATTGTGCCCTGGTGGCCTGTATACAGTAGCCAACACAAATGTCAAACGGGATTTATCATTTACACTACACAATGTTACATAAAGCACCAAAACTTCAAAGGAATTATATTTGAAACTAGACTTCTGAGTAATACTGAAGTTATCATTATAAATTACAGCAACACCTCCCCTTTTCCTTTCAGACGCTCGTGTTTATAACAATAATCTTGGGGAGTGGACTCATTTAAAGTAATGTAGTCGCCAGGTTTTAGCCAGGTTTCTGTCAAACACAGCACATCTAGGTTATGATCTATAATCATATCATTAACAATAAGCGCTTTTTGGCGTAAAGGGATCGAATATTCAGCAACCCGAGATTTATCAATTGTTCATCCGTATTATATCTGTTGTTTATTTGTTGGACATCAATTAAATTTTTACTGTTGAATGGTTTTGATGGTTTTTTGTATTTACTGATTCGGGAACAGACACAGTCTCTATGTGATAATATCTAGGTGAAAGCGCTCTATGTGCTGGGATTTAGCTGACTCTGGTGACGTGAGACAGCTAGCAGACGGTTGGTTTAGCCAGTTTGTCTGCTTCCTGACCTGGGCCCCAGTGAGTCAAGGTTTAGCTCTAAGACTATGTGCCAAATTACTAGAGAGAAGAGCAGCACCAGCCCGGTAGGATGAATGCCGCCTATCTTCAACAGGTCGGGTCTGCCCCAAAACTTTTCCAATTGTCTATGAACCCTATGTTATTTTTGACACCACTTAGACAACCAGCCATTGAGTGATGATAATCTGCTAACTATTTCATCACTCCTTTTAACAGGAGGGGGCCAGATAAACAGACTGCCGGTGACATCGCACGGTAGTTTACACACCTCTTTAATGTTAATTTTGGTGATCTCCGACTGACGGTTTAACATCATTAGTGCCGACGTGAATAATAATCTTAGAGAATTTACGATTAGCTTTAGCCAGCACTTTTAAATTTGCTTTGATGTCAGGCGCCTGGCTCGTAAACATGTGACTATGGTGGCTGGTGTCTCTATTTTCACGCCCGTGTAATAGAATCGCCGATAACTAGGGCACTTTCAACAGGATCCTCAGTGGGTGCATCACTGAGTGGGGAGAACCTGTTTGATGTTCTAATCGAACGGAAGAGTGGTTTTTAGATCCGCGACTATGCTGTCTCACAGTCACCCAATTGCCCTGCGCGGGGCTCAGCCGAACCAAACAATGAGTGTTCACTAAGCTAGTCGCATCCAAAAGAGTATCTAAAGCTGTACCATTCTCACTACTCTCACATAAAGTCTGGATGCGTGTCTCTAAATCTGAAATCTTCTCCGTCAGCCTGATTAATTCCTTACATTTAACACATGTGAAGCCCTGTTCGCCAACGGAGATAGATATGCTAAACATGTAGCATGCAGTGCAAGTGACAATGACAGGAGAAGAAGACATGGCTTACCGTATTTGTTGATGAATCCAAAACTTACCACACAACTTACTCCACTTACTTTGTTTGATGGAGTCTATTTAATAATCCAACTCACCACAGTTGTCTAATGAACTCAGAAAACAGGAGACCCGGGTGCCGGATGGAAAGCTACCAGGCTAGCGAAAAGCTAACACGTGGTAGTGATTTAGATTAAAAGCTAGTGATGTCAAATTTAACTTGATAGGCTATATTAAACAATATATGGTGATGAGTAAGTTATTTTTAGCAGTATAGATAACAAAGAAAATATATCAAATAGAGATTCAAACGCAGCTATACAGAGCTACAAACACTGACGCATGCAGTAGCAGCAGTAGGTAGACTGGAGCAATCGATCAGGGAGCAATCGATCTCAGCCTCAGCAAATAGCATATCACTCCATCCCACGGGCAGCTTTGGGGCTGTCTGATCAATGTGTGGTTCATCTTATACCGACCTACAGGCAGAAACTGAAATCAGCTAAACCTGTAATAAGGACAGTAAAAGATGGACTAATGAAGCAGAGCGGTCTTACAAGCCTGCTTCGATTGCACTGATTGGACTGTTTTTGAAGCTGCTACCACTGATCTGTAACTGTACTGTAACATCATACATCAGTTTCTGTGAGGATACATGCATTCCTACCAGGTCATTCTTATCATTCACTAATGATAAACCATGGTTTACTGGGAAACTCAAACAGCTTCATGCCAAAGAGGAAGCTTACAGAAGTGGGGATAAAATCTTGTATAACCAGGCCAGAAACAGACTGACAAAGGAGATCAGAGATGCTAAAAGAAGCTACTCTGAAAAGCTGAAAAAACAGTTTTCAGCCAACGACCCGGCATCAGTCTGGAAAGGCCTGAGGAACATCACCAACTACAAGTCACCCTCCCCGATCTGTAGAGAATCCACAACTGGCTGACGATCTGAATGCATTCTACTGCAGGTTTGAAAAGCCCAGTCTCACACCACTCACCCGCTCTAATCTGCACTTCACACCCTCACCATCACCCCTGCACCCCCTCTCCTCCCCCCTCCTGCCATCCAACCCGAGCTTAAGGTCTGTGTGGAGGACGTGAGCCGAGTCTTCAAAAACAGAAGACTAAGAAAGCTTCAGGCCCAGACGGCATCTCATCTGCTTGTTTGAAAGCCTGCGCTGACCAACTGGCCCCAGTCTTCACGCAGATCTTCAACAGATCATTGGAGCAGTGTGAAGTTCCCTGCTGCTTCAAACGCCCACTATCATTCCCGCCCCAAAAAAACAAAATCACTGGACTAAATCTATTGTCATGAAGTCATTTGAAAGTCTGGTTATGCCCCACCTGAAGGACATCACTGGACCCTTGCTGATCATCTCCAATTTGCCTATAGAGCAAACAGGTCTGTGGATGATGCAGTCAACATTGACTGCATTATATCCTGCAACATCTCGACAGACCCGAGACTTATGCATGGATCTTATTTGTGGACTTCAGTTCGGCCTTCAATACCATCATGCCTGAGCTCCTCACAGCCAAACTGACCCAGCTCTCCATGCCATCCTCAATCTGTCAGTGGATCTCCAGCTTCCTGACAGACAGGCAGCAGCGGTGAGACTGGGTAAACTTACATCCAGATCTCTCACAATCAGCACTGGCGCCTCAGGTGCGTTCTCCCACTGCTCTTCTCCCTGTACACCAATGACTGCACTTCTAAAGACCCCTCTGTCATCGGCCTTATCCAGAACGGTGACGAGTCTGCTTACAGACTGGAGGTTGAACAGCTGGCTGTCTGGTGCAGTTATAACAACCTTGAGCTGAACGCGCTCAAAACAGTGGAGATGATAGTGGACTTCAGGAGGAACAGCCCATCACTCCCCCCACTCACCCTCATGAACAGCACTGTGGACGCAGTGGAGTCTTTCAGGTTCCTGGGCACTACCATCTCTCAGGACCTGAAGTGGGACAATCACATCGACTCCATTGTAAAAAAAAGGCTCAGCAGAGACTGTACTTCCTTCACAGCTGCGGAAGTTCAACCTGCCACAGGAGCTGCTGATTCAGTTCTCCTCAGCTTATGCAATTTTTCAATATATTTTTCTTTTTATTCTTAGAATTGTTTTAATTACTGTTGTATTTGTATTGTATACGTGCACTGGAAACTTCAGCACCCTTGTGTGTGAAAGCACACTTGGCAATAAAGCTCTTTCTGATTCTGATGTGCTATGGAAATAATGTGGAGGTGCTATCATTGAAGAAGAGACTGATGTGCCACGGCATATGGGACATTTCCTGCATTACATATCTGAGCTTCATTACAAGTATTTTCCTTTATTTCTTCTTTCTACGCATGCGACTTTGTGATTTTGTTTTGGGTTATTGATTGATTTCTTGTTTAATTTGTTTTTTTGGTTTTTATGTACTTATTGGAGATGGTCTGTTCGACTAGGGGTTATTTATATATTGTGTATGGTCTGTTCGACTAGGGGTTATTTATATATTGTGTAAAGTGAGTCCATTGTCATTGATAAGTGTGGGTTTTGCATATGGTATGTTTGTATATCAAATGAACTTAATCAGCAAACGGGTTTGAAGAAGGAACTCTTTATTGATATAACTGAATATGTGAAATAATACAGTTGATCCCTCCTTCAAAATTTGTATAGCTGTTTTCTTTGTAAGAGAGAGAGTAGCAGTTATAATTCAACATTCAGTAAACATCCTTGCTATTTTAATACATCGTATAAGGACGTTAAATCAACAAAATATCTATATATTTAATACGTTGTAGAGGTAGTTTTGTCCAATCGATCTATATATGGCTGATGTGTGTGTGAGTCACAAGACAGTCCTCGTGTATTGCGACTATGTGTGTGTGTCACAGGTCACAAGAAGGGGTAGAGTGGGTGCGGGTGTAAAGTGCCTCGGGGTGCCATAAAATGTAATGCTCACAATCTTTTTGGAAGACACTGTGGCGCCTGTGAATTAGTTGTATGGTTGTAACACACAAGGGCCCATTTGTTTACGTATGATCTGATTAGGGCATCAAAGGGATGCATGAGGGGTTCAGGCTTTGGTCATTCGACAGATGGCTGAACTGCCATCGCCATTAGTGTTACAATGTTTTGTGAATTGGCCCCTGATGCATATGGCACACAACAGGCACCATCCTGCATATGAGAAGCTAACTCATGTCCTGACTCTCTGTCGTCATCACCAGATTTACCAAACTAATGATTTATAACACAAATCATCTTCATGACATTAAAGTAGATCATAATTGACAAGATTCGATGGGATTGATGAGTTCAACAGTCCTTTTAGTGATCTTGACTTTGAGCTTCTCGTCTTGTATTTGAAATATCTCATGATTTAATGTTTCTTTTAGACCTGACAGACATGAACAAGAAAGGAGAAATACTATGGTAATCAGTGGCTGCCAAAATCTGCTTGGTTACAGATATTCTTACAAATATCATCCTTTGTGTTCAGCAGAAGAAAAATAATGTGGCTTTTTTCCTCAATATAAAGTCATAATTGATCTTATTCATTTCAAATTCAATCTTATCCAACTCCTTAATCACTTTAGGAGGCACATCTAATGATAAAGATGTATATACAGATCTAGATATACCTTCCGCCTTTGACAATAATACCATTCCAATTATTGATATATCCCTCATTAACCACAAATTAAATGTCTTTTTTGTTTTCTCAATAATTGGTTCAAAGTTTAACTGACTCCTCTGTTTTAATAAACATCATTCATTCATTCATTATTACACTTAGATATGTTAATTTGTGTTTAACATGTTTTCTATTTTTGAGGAGCAGTCTTTAAGGTGAAACCATACAGATTTATCACAATTTATTTTAGGGCCTGACACAGCAGTGAATGCCTCAATATTTCTAATTATTTTGGGTACCTCAAAGTTTTCAAAAATATCTGTGTCATCAGCAAACTAGATAAGTTTAAATTCTACACCTAAAGCTGAGATACCATTATACTGATTTCTTTTAACATGCATTCACAAACCTGATTTAATGTTTCTTTTAGACCTGACAAATAAAAAAGGAGAGAGGGCACCCTTGCCTAATGCCACGATGAATATCAAACCTTTGCGAAGTACCACAAGCAAGTTTGACAGAACTATTACATCCATTGTACAATGTTTAAACTGCTTTCAAAAATGTATGTCCATAACC
Source organism: Gobiocypris rarus (assembly GCA_023029165.1). Taxonomy (NCBI): domain Eukaryota; kingdom Metazoa; phylum Chordata; class Actinopteri; order Cypriniformes; family Gobionidae; genus Gobiocypris; species Gobiocypris rarus. The sequence goes on from CM040934.1 coordinate 46,475,960, forward strand.
TAACAATTTGATAACTTTGAAAATAAAATCATTGCTGTAGATCAGAAATGTGTTATTTTAATATTGTTTATATTTATAATTGAATCTATAATGTATTTGTGAAGTCTAAGTGCATGAGAAAGTTATATATACTGCATGAGCTGAAGTTGCATGACATATTACTGTCATATGGCAGGGAGAAGGACACAAGATACTTTCTTTTTGGTCCTACAAAGTTTAATGCGTGTCCATGTTTTTCAGTTTTGTTTTAATGTGCATTACATGTATATCACTGATGTTTAACATGTTATATATTTGTTCCAGGAATGTGCATACATGTATATCACTGATGTAAACAGGCTTATATTTTCCGCTGATGTATTTGTTTTGGGATATATATCAAAAATATCTGATGTAAGCAAACTGAAGTATACATTACCTTGTAAGGAATTACAAATCCTTTAGTCAGTGTATAAAATGTTCACCGTTGATGCACTGCCTCAGAGAAACATATACAGCTGGCACGAAGACAACAAGTTTCTCTCCTATGCCTGATACATATGGCAATAAAGAGTTTTGACAAGGCAACTGGTATCCGGTCCTGTGATTTAATCATAACGGGGACAAAGCTGAATTTTCAGATCAACAATTGCCCACTGTATCAAATGCTCTATAAAAATCAATATATAAAATGAAACTGTCATCATCAATAAAGTGATTATAATCTATCATATCTAAGACTAGTCTAATATGATTTCTAATATGACAGACTTGCATGAAACCAGACTGTTCTGAATCAGTTATTTAGTCTAAACCTTGATTTATTCTTCTAGCAAAAATCATTGCAAACAACTTACTGTCATTATTGAGCAGACTAATAGGCCTCCGATTTTCAGTAAGTTAGGTTTGGGAATAAGTGTTATAACTCCTAGCAGGAAATTCACCTTTCTCTATAGCTTCTACAAATAGTAATAATAGAAAAGGTGAAAGTTCTTTAGAAAGCGTCTTATAAAATTCTCCTGTTATAGTGTCTTGCCTGGATATTTATTATTTTTTAGCAAGTTAATGCACTCTCTCAACTCATCAATGTCGATTATTTCTTTATCACACACATTCTGAAAGTTCTTATAAATGGTTTTGTTATCACTCATAAAGCTATTTTAAAAAGCATCAATGTTGGAAGTAGCCAAAGGGGAAGAATACAAATGACAGAAAATTTAAAATTTCGCAATATCTAATGAATTATCGACTATTTTGTTGTTAATCAATAGTTTTGAAACTGATGCAAAATCACTTTCTTTTTTCGAATAAATGCTCAAATGCACAGTTTCAGGCCCCTTTTGTTCCTGAAGCGGCCAGTAGGGGAGAAGGATATACGTAAATATTATATTGGTGCATGTCTTTGGTAAAATACAGGTTTGTGTATATTAGACAAATGGAAAGATTGAATAAAAAATGAATGAAAGATATTGAGTGTTTTATGTTGGAAAGTTTAGGTTGCAAGAGAAGTTTGAATTACTCGACACATAAGATAATCCAAACTTGCTTTGTACAGAAGTTTGCATCTTTAAGTTTATACCTTAGATGTGAGTATGTTTTTTCCTCTTTTTTTTTCAGGAAGTTTTTGCTTTGCTAAGCTTGATTTTTATACATGAAGAAAGTCTCCGTCTGTTGACACCAATGAAATGAGCTTTAGGTGTGAATTTACATGAGATGTGAAGACATCATCATAATAAATGAGGTGAAAACAGGAACTATTGAGATGAAATAAAGAGTCTTTTCAGCAGCTCTGTTAATATTGATGAGCCTCAGACTATCAACACTCATTCAACAAGACATCAGCAGATCATCTCACTTTATTCTGACTGTTTGCTCTTACACACACATTATTCCAGTCAGGATATATGACAAAAGACTATTAAACTGCTCTACTCAAAGACAATGCTGTTATTTATGGGTAAAACATCAGTAATGTAAAGAAGGGCCACCCCTCACAAATGGACTCTTCCAAACTCCCCCACCCCTGCTCGTGATTTGGACTGCTCCAAAACTTCCTGTAGTCGGAGCACCAGCGATCAGAGAGTGAGGATGCAGAGATGTGCTTGTGTAGAGTTATTAACAGTTAAAGTAGTCAGAAGGGACAGACTCTGTGGATTGTGTGTAAGTATCTTCTCTTCATTAGTGATTACTATATTCCTAAGAGACATTAAGGCGCGCTCCCGCGGCAATCCGTCTGAATTCGGTTTCCACATTATCTTGTCGACTAAATTTGTATTCATATACAAAATGGTATTTCTTTAACATGCTATATGACTAATAGTTAAGTACCGCTTTATAGATCTGTGATTGTATATAAATATGTGTCTATAGATTGTCTATAGATCTATTATTATTGTAAAAATCTGTGCTTATGTTATATCAATTTCTTAAAGTCTGTCTTTAATATGAAATGAACCTCTCATTCATCTCCTGTACATTGAGGAAAAACATATGTAAAAACATAAGCCTTTGCTTTTTCTTAATCGCACATAACCCAAATCATGATTGCGATTAGATTGTTGTAAATGCAGTTGTTGTAAATTATTTTAATTGATTTGCAGAGTCATACATTTATTTCACTAATCAGATGGACAATTAAACATTTACCTGAGCTTTAGTTTAAAGTTTACTAAAACTACATTTTTATTTTACTGAGGGACGGGTGCTCTGTTTTTCTTTTAGGGTGCTTATATTTGAATTTGACTTTGTGATGTTTAGTCCACATGTTGAAATTTAATAATCAAAAGATTATTTGTGAGTAAACATTTATTGGCGGACCCCAAATCATGATTGGCGGATTTATTGGTTGGAGACCATGTTCTATGATAGAAAAAAATGTGATATAGTTCTAGTTTTAACATTATTTGTTCCTCTTTAAATGAACAAAGGTATAAGCTGTATGCAGAATGACTTGCTTTTTTTTTGACCACTAAAAATAAAATGGACTAATATTAAAATCTCCATATTGCTGGGATAGAACCATCGAGGGCCTTTAAAATGAAGAAACGAAAAGGAAAGTTTAAGAACCAGAATCTAAAGGGATATTAATATATCTTTAATACTTCTGGAGTTACACGCTTGATAGAAAAAAACACAAGAAATGCTGTTTATTGAACGGTCACTGTTAGCATATAAAGACACACAGATTGAGAAACTCAACAGATTTCACCAATTGATCTGCCAGTCTCTGTGTGAAAATACAATAATGATGCAGCCATCTTTCTTTATAACAATCAATGTAGTTCTCATAAAAGCAAAACACATCATCAGTGAAGCTCCTCCCACTGCAGTCACGTCATCAGTGAAGCTCCTCCCACTGCAGTCACGTCATCAGTGAAGCTCCTCCCACATCAGTTCATCAATAAATGCTGGAATATTCCCATCAGACTACAAGTGAAGACGAGCATTAAAGCATCAGGAAGAGCTGAAATCTGCAAAGACTGAGATTATTAAAGAGGACAGTGAGAACACGAGTGATCCAGAACCTGCAGAATGAAACACACTGAAGATCCTGAAGAACAAAGAGGTTGGTGTTTATTCTTCATTCATTCATGATAAAGTTTCTCTTATAGAAGTTACTCATAGTTATAGAGATTATTCTTCTCACAGTAACTTTGGTAACATGGTTGATGAATGCGGTTAACACATTACAGTTTGTGTCAAAACTGACAATGGAGAAAGGGTATCATGCTGTAGAAAGGGTCCAGATGATGTCACTTCCTGTGTGTCATAGTTTTAAGAAATGCTCTGTTTTTAAAGGAGGAAACTCATGTCAGAAGTCACAGGGTTGAGTGGAACATGTAGGACAGTGTTTTTCAAACTTTTTAAAGAGCGATCCCGCTTTTTTTTTTTTTTTGTGCCGCGACCCATATTCTAGGCCTACAACCATTTACATTCAAGTCAAGCCAAGCATAAGAATACTTATACAATTGGCAAATTGACTATTTTCTCCATTAAACCTCTAGATGACACAAAAATTCAGCTCAGCACTTTTCTACAAAACCGCTTTTGATTATTAATGCATTCGCAATGCAAAGTTGATTCTGCACTACTTGGAAAGATAGACCTATATATGGGATAGGTTTTCTTGGTTTCATTTCTGTGAACTTGTTTGAGGAGAGCTGCGCCTCAACAAAAATTAACCAAACTCTACAGCACAGTTGCACAGTTTTTCTTTTTTAATCTTTTAATTATTTAAGTCAAAATATTTTGTGTATTTATGCATTTTATATAGGCCTATATGCTTATTTTCTGAAACACATATTTTATTATTTACTTTTTTAATGTAACTTTTTTAAATCATCCTGGCGACTCATTTTTTAAGTCTCGCAACCCACCCAAACATTAATAACGGAGCGGAGCAAAGCAAGTGGTTTCATTGAATTCATATGAAAGTTAAGCGATAATATAAATAAAATAAAAATGCTCCACTGCACACACACCGTGAATGACAGTTCGTCCTTAAATGCGCACTCTGTGTACACACATTTTAGTTCAGTTTGGATAAGCGCCAATTCGGGAGCGGGTTGTTTGAACTGTGGGATTATTATCATATTAATCTTCATGAAAAATACAACAACACAGTACAATGACAAACTCGCGTAATTAGGCGCCTTTACATTTCGCTTTGAACCCAAATCTTCCGCGATCATCTGGTCTTTCAGCTCTTGGCTCTCCTGACTCCTGCTGTGTTTGTGTTGCTCTGAACATGCTTTATTAAGCAGTCGCATTACGTTTTTATTTCTACTGTCTGTCGTTTCTAACTGAACTATATTTTTATTACTATATATATAAAAAAAATTATCAGAACGATGTTGGGGGGGCGGTGCCACGGTGTACGAGTGATGTAACCGGTGTTGAGTCTGCACATTAATATACAAGAAAATGGTCAAAATATACAGCAGGTAAAAAAGGTGAAGCTTCTTGGACTTTGGCTTGATTCCACATTGTCATGGTCTGATCACATTAACACAGTTGTTGCTAAAATGGGTAGAGCTGTTGCAGTTATGCGTAAATGTGCACAGTGTCTAAATTCACATCTGTTTAGTCGTGTTGTTTGCACATTGGTTTTGTGTCATTTGGATTACTGTTCTGTTGTATGGTCTGCTGCATCAAGTAGTCATTTAAAAAAATTACAAGTGGCTCTTGGTTGTTCTTCGAGAACTAGTGTTGCAGTGATGCATGAACGTCTTGCTTGGCTGACGGTCAAAGATAGACTATCTGTTAATATGTTAGTATACCTTCATAGAATTATTAATACTCGGATTCTTTACCCCTACCTAAATCTGACTCTATAAAGAGGACCATTTTTTATAGGTCAATTGTGTTTTGGAACAATCTTCCAGGTGGGGTTTGTGAAATCAAGGGAAAAACTGGTTTTAAAAAAAGACTAAGACTGTATTTGTTTTCAATATCATAATATTGTCTGGCTTGGTTGAGTGAGGTTGTATTATGTGCTATGTTGTTTTTCATTATTGTAGTAACATTAACTAATGGTAGGCCAGCCATCTGTGTCCAGTAACCAAAATGAACTGAACTCATCACCATCCGGCGAGACCTAATCAGATTAACGTAAACAAAGGCCTTTTTGTTTGGCACAGCTCCTATAACTAATTAACGACTTCACGCGCCGGAATGTCTGAATGTCTACAAGAGAGAGCATTGTCAGCATAATTTGATTACATCCTCGGGCAACGCTACATCAGCACCCCGCTAACCCCCCTTTTTTGACTTTTGCTCCCACAAGCACACGCAAACTGTCCCGTGACACACACACACACACACACACACACACACACACACACACACACACAGAGTTTCCACATAAGAACCAATTGGACAAATTGCTTCTTACACTATTAAATATATATATTAGATTGATTCGACGTCCTTATACGATGTATTAAAATGACTAGATTTTTACGGTGTTACTGAATGTAGAATCAAACTCTGTATGCTAGAAACTGTGAAAGTTTATGGATCTTTGTACGTTGAACTCGCAGAATTATAATGCATGGTACCTCCAGAACCACGTCTACCTGACGATACCGAATCTCGTCTCCAAATTACAACAAGATGCATTACTACAAAATTACCAACTTTCTGAGAATAAATTTTCAGAAGCCCTCAGTCCTCGTGATGAGACAAGAAGGCGGAGATTGCAACACAAAGGAAACTTTGTGCCCTTTTACCTCTCGGACATGATTAAATCATCTCAAAGGACTCACCCCTTTCTTCGGTTATAAAAACCGAGAAGGACCATTTGACTGAGCGCACGCTTCCTGCCAAAGAGAGACAACATTGCGAACGGTCCGCCACGGACCTCCCACGAGAGCCCCAACATCTGGAGAGAGAAAAACTGGAAAACTGGCCTCGTCACCCAAGAACCATCCGTGCCTCGCTGCTCAGAAAGATTCAGCGGACAATTGAACTCAGACACACACACACGCGAGAAGCCAGATCAAAGCAAGTATTTTATTCCCAATCAAACTGCGATAAGGTTGTACACTCATTCCTATTTGTGGAATAATTTACTTGAGGTGTCTTGTGAATAACTGCGTGATAAGGCTGTAACTCTCTCTCTCTCTCTCTCTCTCTCTCTCTCTCTCTCTCTCTCTCTCTCTCTCTCTCTCTCTCTACACCTTCCATTCTCTCTCCTTTATTCGCTCCCTGTTTATATCATTCGTTAAGTTTGATTTTTCCTTGTTTGTACCATATGGTGTGTTTTACTCCCTACATATATATGCATATTTCCCTTTTGTGAATCGTAGTTCTGTATACTTAGTTGTTTTATTAAAAACCCAATAATTACATGAAATTGAATCTGTCACCTTGCTCACATATATCGAAGTCAATGAGATGTAAGATCGTAGCTACCTATAAAGCTTGATTTTCGTATTACTATTCAAGTAATACAAATTGTACAAACAAAGGAAATATTATTTGTCTGATCAGCAAATGAATGTTTCTTATAGTTTGTAAGATTGATATTTGATGAAGTAATCTGAATTTCCACTCGCAGAACGAGAGGAAATTAGAGATCGCTGCAATCAACTTTTATAAAGGTTACTTTTACATGATTAAAGGTTCCGTTATAAGTTAATATTGTTGTGTAGGACAAATTAATAATATTCATAGACTCATGAATATTTACCCCATTTGAATTAATTATTCCCAGAGACTCATTGTCGCTACATTATTTTATTTTACATATGATATATTTGGAGTAATTGTGATTGTAATTATTGGGTTTTGTATGTATTGTTTGGACCCCAGGAAGACTAGCTGTCGTCTTGGCGTCAGCTAATGGGGATCCTTTTAAATAAACAAAATCAACAAAAAAATCAACACCGGTAACACCGGCAACACCGACTATTGGCAAAGCCTAATGCTGCCCCTTTAAGACCGAATGCAGATCTAACATAATATCATTCTCCCATTGATTTCTCCAAACTGTTTACACCCATTTAAGATAAACTGTGTTTAAGTGAATACTCTCCAAACCAGCCAAACATAAGCTATTTGTTGTGTATTTGATGGTTTAGTCGCGCATAGGCTGCAAGTCGGTCCATTTTTCTGTTTAGGAGGAAATTACAGCGTGTGCTGAGAAGGGAAGGAATTTGCGCTAGACGGAACGTGGATATAGTTTATAATAGTTTTACCTCATTTTTCAACCGCTTTTGGAACCGAAATTTGGCACTGAAAGATAAATAATTTTTTTGATTCTTATAGAAAAGTTTTTCGCTCGATACCATATAAGTATCGCTGCCAAGCCCTACCGTCATCTAACACACCTGATTCAACTTATCAGCTTATTAGCAGAGACTGCAAGACTTGAATTGGGTGTGTCTAATGAGGTTGACATACAAAATGTGCAGTGGTGAGGGGTCCCAAGGGCAGGTTTGAGAACCACGAATGTAGGACACAGATAATGCAAGTATTATAATGGTTGATTTAAAACTACATTAGTTAAAGCCACGGTCACTCGACATTCAGCATGTTTTGCTCTCTGCTGTAACATCCTAAAACATCCTACACATCCCTATAACCTATAATCATCATAAACTTCTTAAAGCTTAAGAAGTTTATTAAAGCTTCTCACCTGCAGGTTAAAGATGCCAGGAGCAGGTGTTGCTTTAGGGTCCTCGGCGGTGTCCTTAAACCAGTTCAATCTCGAGTTTGTGTGCATTGGGCAGGAGACTAATATTACTATCTAAACTACAACAAAATAAATATATATCTAGGAAAAATCACTCTGAGACTTTATTTAAAGGTTTCGAATCAAAACAAAATGGCTTTGGTTTACTCCAAATACAAGTTTCAGAATAATACAAAGATTATTGATCCAAAAGGCAAAGTAATAAAACAATTTATAAGTCTTCACCGAAGAGCAGCCTGAAAAATCCTGTACAAAGCTTTTTATACTTGTACATATCCTGGGGCCTAAAAGAGGCTATGACTGTCCTCACAATATAATAACTCCTTATTATAAACTATTTGCCTTGGACTACAGCAATCATAATATGTGTCCAAGGTTATTATAACTTTTGCAGCAAGCACACATACATTTATTTCATCTTGATGTGTAGGGACAAAACCACAACTCTTATCACAGCCAACAATCAGCTAGAATTCCCCTTTTTAACACTTTCACGATTATAAATGTGCAAGCAGTAATACTTATTAAAGCTAGATAAGAAAATAAGCAATTAAACTCGCATCTTAAGGGGATAGTTCACCCCCAAAAAACCAAAAAAATTTACAAACCTGTAAGAGTTTCTTTGTTCTGCTGAACACAAAAGATATTTTGAAGAATGTTTGATGTAGAGCAACCATTGACTACCACAGTAGGGAAAAATACTATGGTAGTCAATGGTTGCTCTATCTGCTTCGTTACAAACATTCTTCTAAATATCTTCCCATCTAATAATTGCCTCATTGACACAACATCCTCAATAAACCCGTCTCGGTGTGATGACTCGATCTTTTGAATATACCCATCAAATAATTGCCTCATCAACACATCATCCTCAATAAACCTGTCTATGGTGTGATCACACGATCTTTGAATATCTTCCTATCTAATAATTGCCTCATCAACACGTCATCCTCAATAAACCCGTCTCCGGTGTGATGACTCCGATCTTTGAATATTCCTATCTAATAATTGCCTTATCGACATAGCATCCTCAATAAACAATCTCCAGCGTGATGACTACGATCTTTCAAATATTCCGATTAAATATTTTTGGTTTGGGTCAATGTTTTGACTTCCAGCATGATAAGCTTACTTCTGGTGAAGATCTACCTCCAAACAAGTAAAGTGAGTCCTTGACTGGCCTCCACAAAGCCCAGACTTGAATCCAATAGAAAATCTGAGGTGCACACTGAAAACCAGAGTCTACGACAGGAGACCAACAAATCTGGAGGAGCTTGAGAGAACTGCTAAGGAAGAATGGGCTGCGACTCAGGAGACATGCCTGAAACTTGTGGAGAACTACAACAAACCACTAAAGGCTGTTATCAAGCAAAAGAGAAACATTTTGACTATTAGCATCAGAGGGCTTTTTATTCTTCGGTACGATTTAAAAAAAAAATGTTATTACAAAATTCATTTCCCAATTAAGCTATTATGTTTAGAAATGCTGTATTTCAATAAATCTTTGCTCTGTTAAACAGCACTATATGAAAAATAATGCAACCTTTCATAGGGGGGCAGTACTTTTGTCTTTCACTGTATGTCCTTTCACAAAAATAAGTGGAATTTAACTAAAAGTCCAATTTAACTATTTATCTTATTTCAGACGTGATGGAAGAGAGTGAGGAGAGTGAAGAAATTACGAAAGTGGAGGAGGAACATCATGGCAAACCCGGAGAAAAACCTTTGAGTCACTCAAAGACTAAAAAGACATTTATAAAGAAAACAAGAGCCAAGAAATCTACAACCTGCACTCAGTGTGGGAAGAGTTTCTCAACCAAACAACATCTTGATGACCATATGAGAGTTCACACTGGAGAGAAGCCATTTGAATGTGATCAGTGTGGAAAGAGTTTCTCAAGGAAACGTGGTCTTGAGCGGCACATGAGAATTCACACCGGAGAGAAGCCGTTCTCATGTGATCAGTGCAGGAAGAGATTTTCAAGGAAATGTGGTCTTGAGCTTCACATGAGAGTTCACACCGGAGAGAAGCCGTACTCATGTAATCAGTGTGGGAAGAGTTTCCAACAAAAGCCAAGTCTTCAGATTCATATGAGAGTTCACACTGGAGAGAAGCCGTTCTCATGTGATCAGTGCGGGAAAAGTTTCACAGAATTATCAGTCCTTAAAAGACACATGAGGATCCACACTGGAGAGAAACCGTATGCATGTGATCAATGTTGGAAGAGTTTCACGCGATCATCAGGCCTTAAAGAACACATGAGAGTTCACACTGGAGAGAAGCCTTACTCATGTGATCAGTGTGGGAAGAGTTTCACACAAAAAACACCACTTCAGCAGCACATGAGGATCCACACCGGAGAGATGTTCAAATGTGGTCAGTGTGGGAAGAGTTTCCAAAAGAAACCAAGTCTTGAACTTCATATGAGGATCCACACTGGAGAGAAGCCGTACGGATGTGATCAGTGTGAAAAGAGATTCTCAAACAAAAACATTCTTCACCTTCACATGAGGATCCACACGGGAGAGATGTTCACATGTGATCAGTGCATGAAGACTTTCATGCAATCATCAAGCCTTAAGAAGCACATGAGGATCCACACTGGAGAGAAGCCGTACTCATGTGATCAGTGTGGGAAGAGTTTCACAGTTTCATCAAGCCTTAAAGGACACATGAGGATCCACACCGGAGAGAAGCCGTACTCATGTGATCAGTGTGAAAAGAGTTTCACATACAAATCAAACCTTAATGAACACATTAGGAATCACATCAGAGAGAAGCCATTCAAGTGTGATCAGTGTGGGAAGAGAGTCGCAACAAAAAAAGTTTTGAGTTTCACATGAGGATCCACACTGGAGAGAGGCCGTTCTCATGTGATCAGTGTGGGAAGAGCTTCACACAATCAGCAAGTCTTAAAGAACACATGAGGATCCACACTGGAGGGAAGCCATTCAAGTGTGATCAGTGTGGGACGAGTTTCTTACGATCATCAGATCTTAAAGGACACATGAAAATCCACTCTGGAGAGAAGCCGTTCTCATGTGATCAGTGTGGGAAGAGTTTCTTACGATCATCAGTACTTAAAGGACACATGAAAATCCACTCTGGAGAGAAGCCGTACGCATGTGATCAGTGTGGGAAGAGTTTCTCAAAATCAGCATATCTTAAAGTTCACATGGTGATCCACACCGGAGAGAAGCTGTTCAAGTGTGATCAGTGTGAAAAAACATTTCTTAGGGCATCAAACCTGAAGACACACCTGACAGTTCATACCAAGGAGAAGCCATATTCATGTTCTGTGTGTGGAAAGAGTTTCTCACTGCTGCAATATTTACACACACATCAGAAAATACACACTGGTCTGAAAGAGTACATGTGCTTTGAGTGTGAGAAGACTTTTACTACAGCAGCCAGTTTAAAACTGCACCAAAGGATTCACACTGGAGAGAAACCGTACAAGTGTTCACACTGTGACAAGAGATTCATTCAGTCAGGAAGTCTAAAAACACACGAGAAGATTCACAGCAGAGAGAAGCCGCACAAGTGATCTGGGGCATTTCCACCGGGGAGGCAAGGGAGGCAGTGCCTCCTCAAAAAAAAAAACTGGATGACAAAAAAATATATATTACAAAAATTAAACAAAGCAAATATTAATAACATTGACTATTAAAAGAGTAAAAGTCGCTGGTTTTTATAAAGTAATACTATCCAACAGCAATGCATGCAGGGGAAGTTACAGAAGGAGATGCACCTCCTCTCTTGCCATTGACTAATGATTCCCTTTTGCAGATTCCCTAACGCGTGAAGTCCCCTGAGTCCTCCATCGCTTATGATTGGATATGATCGCTTATGATTGAAAATTATCGCTTATGATTGAATATGATCGCATTTGATTGGATGTGATTGTTTTGTGTGATAATTCAAGTTTCACAAATAATATACGGAAGGGTTGGGTAAGAAACCTCATCAACATATAAACAGGGATGATTGTTTTTATATAATAATTTCTATATTTAATAAGTGATTCAAACATACTTTGTCATGTGTTTGCTGTGAAGTGTTTAATAAACTTTTTCAGGCACATTCTGATGTTGGTATTAGGGTATTTTGAGTCCTTCAACAAGTCACCCATGTATCTGTTCCTAGGTGACCTTTAAGGTTACAGGGGTCAAACCGTCCGTGACTTCATCTGGTTTACAGAATTGCACCTCTTTCATGTGTATTCCTCTAGGGCAGGGGTCTCCAGTCTCTGTACTGGAGGGCCACTGTCCTGCAGAGTTTAGCTCCAACCCCAAATAAACACACCTGAACAGCTGATGCCTTGTAAGAGAATGTTTAGCTGGTTCAGGTGTTTTTATTTTGGGTTGGAGCTTAACTCTCCAGGACCTAGTTTGGAGACCTCTGCTCTAGGGAATAAAGTGAATATTATTTGTACTCCTTCCAGAGGAAGGAATGTATTATCAGCATGGTTTGGTAGTCTGTCCTGTTGATAGTTAAGGCTCTTCAACCTTGAAGAAGCTGCAATTCCCTAGTGCTTTTCTGTGTGTGTGTGTGTGTGTGTGTGTGTGTGTGTGTGTTTGTGTGTGTGTGTTGGATGTTCTGTGCCGGTCTGGTATTGGAGTTATGGGACAGTTCAAAACCGAAGATACCTTTCCACAACCTCCAAGGTCACCACCGGCCTAAATCTGGGAATTGTGTGACAACTATTTTGACTAAAGGCAACATGCTCTCCTATCTATTCATGTGTGGGAAATTGCTTGGACTATATGTGTTCTTAGCCAATCAGAAGTAGTCCACCTGTTGGCAATGATGTGATAAAATGTTGTATAAGGTCGAGTCTGGCCTCCTCGAGAGACTCTGTCACTGGCTCTACCGATGACACTGCAAACTATTCTTCAGTAAATTCTCTCCATTTGATTAAACATCTTGACTCCTGGTCTTCTTTCAAGCATATCTGTTCCCTGGGTCCTGAACTGTTCTCCCCAACAATATATTGTTTAAATTGGTACTGCCTTTAGTTATTATTTTGGAATACATGTAAAAATATGCATACTTGGTTTTAATGAATAGAACATATAGGAATTGAGGCCGCGCAGACACAGATGAATCTTTCGAATGATTCGTTCAAACATCAACTCAACTTTCCAGGGCCGTTTATACCCTGGGCCCCTCTCTGCCCATAACAGTGGACAAAGTTTTGCTACATTTTGATTGGATCGTGGTGGACTAACACAAAATGTTCACCGCCATCAGATAAAGATAGGGGGGACAACAACCAGATACCTCTTTGGGTCAAGAAGACCACCTGTGGTACCAAGCCCAGGAAGGACAGGACTTCTCGTTGGTCCACAGGCAGTTTTTTCTGTGACCACCATAAAATTCCCCAGCACTAAGGGGAAAACAAAGGAAACTCACACAAACCATGTTAAGCATAAACTGCATCAAATCACTATGAAGATTAAAATTTTATTGTTTAATGTTTTTTTATTTAGTATTATTATGTTTTATTATTTTTCAATGTACAATGTAAGTCAGGCTGTGTCTGTACATGTGTTCCAAGGAGAGATATGCATGAGCTGAAGTTTGCATGATATATTACTGTCAGATGGCAGGGAGAAGGACACAGGGAGTTAATTTTGGTCATTCAAAGAATGCGTGTCCATGCAGGAATGTGCATACATGTATATCACTGACAGGGCCGTCGCTAGTGGGGTGAAAGCTGGTGACGAATATAGGGGCCCCCACTGCCCAAGGGGCCCCACAAAATCCAGAAGTTATACTATATAGTCCCCTGTTCTGTGAATAATTATAATATTTTTATTAGATGTATGCCTGAGATTTTAATGAAAACCACAAAACCATGCAAATAGGTTAAAGAAGTTTTTCAAATATCTGCTCCTCTCCTCTCCATACAAATGGTTCAGTCCGGTTTAGTATTTATTAATTAAATCAGTCAGTGACGAACATTAGATCATTTGACCCAATCAAATTGTAAGTCCCACCCCAGCTCGTGAACAGAACCAATCGGAGTTGAGGCGGCAGCTGAAGTTAAAGATGAACTGGAGACTGACTGACAGGCTGAAAATGTCAGAGAAAAGAAAATATAAATCAGGGTACCAGAAACGCCTTGAAAAGAACGAGAGGGAGGCCAGGAGAGTTGCTGTATCCCAGCCGATCAAGACGTTCTTTAAGACAGTAACTTAGTGAATTGTTATTCCGCTGTAAGATTTACCTTCGTAGGAAAACTACCGGCTGCCGCCTACTGTCATTACCGGCACCGCCGTCAAACTGATTAAATGATTACGTGGTCAAAATCCCCGTCTTTTTACGCTATTGTAAATAGAGTTTGTTTGTATAACACACAGAAAAAAATGTCACAACGCATGTCACAAGCATTATGCACCTACTGGCTGTTGATTTATTTTATTAGGCTACAGTCAAGAAAACACGAATACAACACACTGCTCTTGGATGGATACATTCATTAGCTTTATTTAATAATATATTACAGTTACATGGTGTCTTTATTTAAATAAGACAAGTAATTCTTATAAAAAAAGACAAAAGTCTTTACATTTGACTGCATTCTTGACAATTTATTTGTTTACTTTTTGAATTTATTAATATTTAAAAATGTCTTGGTTTTTGTTAAGTTTTTATTAGTTGTAAAAATGTATATAAACATTTACCTTTTAAAATAAAGAGTTTACAACACCACCACCATTTTATAATGTGTATTTAGCTTTTGCTGGTGTTAAGTAAAAATCTTTATTTACATTTATTTGTTTTGTTATTTTGTAATAAACCCCTATTAGGTTACATGTGGGCTTCCATTCTCATATATTGTACAGTATATGATTTGGGTGGGGGCCCCAAATCCTTAGCTACGGCCCTGATCACTGATGCATACAGGCTTATATTTCCCGCTGATGTATTTGTTTTGTGATATATCTCAACTGATGTAAGCATGAAGTATAAGCTCTATTTTAAACATAGGACACAAGTTTCTCTTCCTTCTAAGGAAGTTTCTTCCTAGTGAGATCCTCTGTTAATAGTATATAACATCCAAATGGAGTGTACTGCCTCAGATGAGAGGCAGGGCGATGGGATGAGAGACGGACGATGGGATGAGAGACGGACGATGGGATGAGAGATGGGACGATGGGATGAGAGACGGACGATGGGATGAGAGACGGACGATGGGATGAGAGCGGGACGATGAGATGAGACGGGACGATGGGATGAGAGACGGGACGATGGGATGAGAGACGGGACGATGGGATGAGAGACGGGACGATGAGATGAGAGACGGGACGATGGGATGAGAGACGGACGATGGGATGAGAGACAGGGCGATGGGATGAGAGACGGGGACGACGGGATGAGAGACGGACGACGGGATGAGAGACGGACGATGGGATGAGAGACGGGGCGATGGGATGAGAGACGGACGATGGGATGAGAGACGGGACGATGGGATGAGAGACGGACGATGGGATGAGAGGCGGATGAGAGACGGGACGATGGGATGAGAGACGGGACGATGGGATGAGAGGCGGACGATGGGATGAGAGACGGACGATGGGATGAGAGACGGATGAGAGACGGGGCGATGGGATGAGAGACGGACGATGGGATGAGAGACGGACGATGGGATGAGAGACGGGGCGATGGGATGAGAGACGGATGAGAGACGGACGATGGGATGAGAGACGGACGATGGGATGAGAGACGGACGATGGGATGAGAGACGGGACGATGAGATGAGAGACGGGACGATGGGATGAGAGACGGGACGATGGGATGAGAGACGGGACGATGGGATGAGAGACGGGACGATGAGATGAGAGACGGGACGATGGGATGAGAGACGGACGGCGGGATGAGAGACGGACGGCGGGATGAGAGACGGACGATGGGATGAGAGACGGGACGATGGGATGAGACGGGACGATGGGATGAGACGGACGATGGGATGAGAGACGGACGATGAGATGAGAGACGGACGATGAGATGAGAGACGGACGATGAGATGAGAGACGGACGATGAGATGATGAGAGACGGGACGATGGGATGAGAGACGGGACGATGGGATGAGAGACGGGACGATGGGATGAGAGACGGGACGATGGGATGAGAGACGGATGAGAGACGGACGATGGGATGAGAGACGGGGCGATGGGATGAGAGGCGGGGCGATGATGAGAGCGGGACGATGGGATGAGAGCGGGACGATGGGATGAGAGACGGGGCGATGGGATGAGAGACGGGACGATGGAGATGAGAGACGGGACGATGAGATGAGACGGGATGACGGCGGGATGAGAGACGGACGACGGGATGAGAGACGGACGACGGGATGAGAGACGGACGATGAGATGAGAGACGGACGATGGGATGAGAAACGGGACGATGGGATGAGAGACGGACGATGAGATGAGAGACGGGACGATGAGATGAGAGACGGACGATGAGATGAGATGAGACGGACGATGAGATGAGAGACGGACGATGAGATGAGAGACGGACGATGGGGATGAGAAACGGGACGATGAGATGAGAGACGGGACGATGAGATGAGAGACGGGACGATGGGATGAGAGACGGGACGATGAGATGAGAGACGGGGCGATGAGATGACGGGGACGATGAGATGAGACGGACGATGAGATGAGACGGACGGCGATGAGATGAGAGACGGGGCGATGGGATGAGAAACGGACGATGAGATGAGAGACGGGACGATGGGATGAGACGGGACGATGGGATGAGAGACGGGACGATGAGATGAGAGACGGGACGATGAGATGAGAGACGGGACGACGGGATGAGACGGGGCGATGGGATGAGAGGCGGGGCGATGAGATGAGACGGGACGATGAGATGAGAGACGGGACGATGAGATGAGAGACAGGACGATGGGATGAGAGACGGGACGATGAGATGAGAGACGGGACGATGGGATGAGAGACGGGACGATGGGATGAGAGACGGGACGATGAGATGAGAGACGGGACGATGAGATGAGAGACGGGACGATGGGATGAGAGACGGGACGATGGGATGAGAGACGGGACGAATGGGATGAGAGACGGGACGAATGGGATGAGAGACGGGACGATGAGATGAGAGACGGGACGATGGGATGAGAGACGGGACGATGAGATGAGAGACGGACGATGGGAAGAGAGACGGGACGATGAGATGAGAGACGGGGCGATGGGATGAGACGGACGATGGGATGAGAGACGGGGCGATGAGATGAGAGCGGATGATGAGATGAGAGACGGGACGATGGGATGAGAGACGGGACGATGGGATGAGAGGCGGGACGATGGGATGAGAGAGCGGGGACGATGGGATGAGAGCGGACGATGAGATGAGAGACGGACGATGGGATGAGAGACGGACGATGAGATGAGAGACGGGGGCGATGGGATGAGAGACG
Source organism: Gobiocypris rarus (assembly GCA_023029165.1). Lineage (NCBI taxonomy): Eukaryota > Metazoa > Chordata > Actinopteri > Cypriniformes > Gobionidae > Gobiocypris > Gobiocypris rarus. The sequence continues at coordinate 46,493,586 of CM040934.1, forward strand.
GACGATGGGATGAGAGACGGGACGATGAGATGAGAGACGGGACGATGGGATGAGAGACGGGACGATGAGATGAGAGCGGGGCGATGGGATGAGAGACGGACGATGGGATGAGAGGCGGACGATGAGATGAGACGGACGATGGGATGAGAGGCGGACGATGAGATGAGAGACGGGACGATGGGATGAGAGACGGGACGATGGGATGAGAGACGGGACGATGAGATGAGAGACGGGACGATGAGATGAGAGACGGGACGATGGGATGAGAGCGGACGATGGGATTAGAGACGGACGATGGGATGAGAGACGGACGATGGGATGAGAGACGGACGGACGATGAGATGAGAGACGGGGCGATGGGATGAGAGACGGACGATGGGATGAGACGGACGATGGGATGAGAGACGGGACGATGAGATGAGAGACGGGACGATGGGATGAGAGACGGGACGATGGGATGAGAGACGGGACGATGGGATGAGAGACGGGACGATGGGATGAGAGACGGGACGATGGGATGAGAGACGGGACGATGGGATGAGAGACGGGACGAATGGGATGAGAGACGGACGATGAGATGAGACGGAGGGCGATGAGATGAGAGACGGGACGATGGGATGAGAGACGGGACAACGGGAGACAGAGAAGGGAGGATGGAGAAGGGAGAGGGTAGAGAAACGGAGGAATGGAGAAACATATACAGCTGGCACGAAGACAACAAGTTTCTCTCCTATGCCTGATACATATGGCAATAAAGAGTTTTTGACAAGGCAACTGGTATCCGGTCCTGTGATTTAATCATAACGGGGACAAAGCTGAATTTTCAGATCAACAACTTGGCGTCACACGAACAGGATCTGCATTTCAGACATTTGTCTCAATTAATTCATCAGGTAAGACATTTTCTTTTTCTTAAAGATTCTAAGTCTGCCTGATGATATATATACTGTTGAGACAATGACTGAAACTGCTAAAAAGAACTGTGTTATTTTGAAATACCAGTTGTGTTGCCAATAAATGTGTGTCAGACATAGTAATTTAATTTGATGCAACTTATTTAAGTTGTTCTGATCAGTGAACCTCCAAAATATTGAATGAAGCTGGGTAGAAGTGGATCTTTTGTGGAAAAGACCAACTTTGACAAATTTTCGGCAGAATAATCCGTAATGCGATTTAGCAATTAGCTCGTTGTGACTGTGAGGTGGTGGAATGTGGCGAGTCTGCAGTAATCGGTGGCAGGAACAACTCTAAAACATGTCCACACACTGAAGAGCCACACTTAGAAGAAGTGCGGGGAAGTGCGACGAGCTGTGAGATTAAAGCGGTTTAAAGTGGCGGGTCTGCGCTAAAGGTAGTGCAGTGTTAAAGAAAAAGCCCTAAAACGTTTAAACAAGCTAAAGTATATGGCGCCTTTATAGTGGCTAGAATCGTTGGGCTTCTGATTTTGACAGTAAAGCTGTTCAATATTTGGGGAGGAGAAATTGATCTGAGTTCAACTGAATAAAGAAAAAAAAAAAACATTAGAGTTAAACTGATTTTTAAAGTAAAATACAATTGAAAATATACTTTTAACTTTTAACTATTTCTTTTTCCTTTCCTCAAGTTTCTCAAGTGATCAGAAGGGAGAGCATCCCCTCCCTTTGGAATTCACCCTATACCCTCCTCTCTACACACACACACACACACACACACACACACATGCACACACACACACACACACTCTCTCTCTCTCTCTCTCTCTACACACACACACACACACACGCACACACACACACACACACACACTCTCTCTCTCTCTCTCTCTACACACACTCTCTCTCTCTCTCTCTCTCCACACACACACACACACACACACACTCACACACACACACACACACACACACACACACACACACACACACATATGCATGAATGCATAAACTGCTGTTTCTATAGTTCATTAAGGAACATATACAAATAATTTGCAAAATGGCTGCAAATAAAGAAAGCACCTGCAACATACATTTCTAGATGAGATTAACTGACAGAAATGTCTGGTGTTAATTAATAGAAATAAAAGAAGAAAAAGACAAATATAAAACAGATGCAATCGAAAACGTGCCATTTCTGGTTAAGCCAGAGTAATAAATAGTAGAATGAAACTATGTTAAAGGTTTATGAAAATGCAGTCCTGGGGCATTCTGAACTTTGCTCAGAGGTTTCTCTCTCATTCAAAGTCAACTGAATGCTATTTGAGCCTGTGCTATGAGTGATGCGTTATTTATAGTAAAGCACAGCGTTTCATTTGGAAATCATAGACACAGAGATGTTAAAGGAATGATTCTAGGCAATTGGTAATTAAATGTTTCAAGCAAAACTCATTCACTCAATCTTTTAAATAAATACAGACCTTAAATGATAGGGCTGATGGCTCCGGTTATAGATGAAGCAGAACTTTACTCTGAACGGATGGTTGTAATAACTAATTGATTTAAGTGATTAATAGTGCTGTTATTAATCAGTCTCCATGTTTTGAACCTATTAGGCATTCCAACTGGCTCTGATGGCTCTTGAATGCAATTCCTTGATTCTGTTGAAGAAAACGCCTGTCAAAGGTTTCGTAATGGAAAGTAGTGGTTACCAGTGGGCATGAGGTGATTTCTCAATGATGGATAAGATCCTCTTTTGGCCAAACGGGACAATCTAAGGCAGAGATGTTATACCACCGCCGCTGGGCATCTCCTGAAGGGAGGTGTAATTTGTGAAATGTGTATGAGAGTGAGAAGATGTTTGTAAGGCCAACAGCATCATTGAAGGGAGAGCTGTGTGAAGTTACAGTAGTCTGCCCTTGAAATGTGAGCTCCTCTATACCAGATCACCAGCAACCACATTCCTTTGATGGTTTGTTCTTCATTGTGACAAGTGTCCATAACTTTGAAGATGATTTATAAAGAGCTAATGGGAATGGGCTTTCAAGAACCAGCTGAGACCATAAGGGATTGTAATTCATTCCTGTGGAGACCTTAAATAAAAAAACATCTTAATTTATATCAGGAACATGAAGTTGGTTGCCTTATGTGCAAATATTGTATAGAAGTTTCAGATTCAGTATAATGGTGAATTTCTGAAAGTACGATTGAACTAACAAGTCTCATAGTTTTCAATCCTGTAGATCATTAAGACATGACATGATAATTCCAAGACATGGTGGTGGTTAAAAATAAAGACTGCTTTTGCTGATTTAAGAGAAGTTCTGGATAACAAAGGTTAAGTGAATTCAACATTTAAACTGAAGAAAACCATAGCAAGATCTTAGCATAACTTATGTTATATTGTTGGAATCATTCTAATACAAAACAACTGAGTTGACTTTTCTAAACTAATGAATAATGAACAGATATGTTTCAAGACATGCTTTGATAAGAAATTTAGATGTTCTCAGTATAATATGGATAAAACCAAGAATGGGAAATAAAGAGTGAAATAGGGGATTTTATACATACTACACAACTCACAAACAATCAACACAATCAACGCTTACTGATTCACAACCCCAAGGGATAGTGCCTCACAAATTTCAATGTTTCGCCATGACATGTTGTTGTTAGGAAGTTGTTGTTACTCAGGCATACAATGTCCAATCTGCCCCAAACTTCACATATTTGATAAGAGTCCTGGCCTGAAGACATCTACATGCCAATATTCAGTTAATCATAGCGCCACCTGCTGGCAGAACATCAGTTAAGACGTCAGAGATCAGTTTATGGCAAGGCCCCTCTCTAACTACCAGTGTGGAAGCAGATGTTCCACACTGGGATTGGACCCTTGATGAATAAACATGAACAAATGTTCAGCCTCATCAGAGAAGATGCCAAGACAGCTGCCAGACACAGGGCAGGAAGTGGGACCTTCTGTACAGTTTCACAATTTAACTAATAATGTAATGATGACTTAATCTATTAATCATGTATAATCTTCATTAGTTGCTGATGCAGTAATCATTAATAAATGGGTTAGTTCACCATTAGTAACACATTAACTCATTATTATCTGTGCATTAGTTAAGCATGAATTAATGCATATGAGTGCACTCATATTGTAAAGTGTTACCATTATTTTCAAAACATGGCACCTCCGTCAGATATACATGCAAGCGTACATGTGGTGTTTAAATGTAAGTAGTTTCAAGCTTATTTAGCTGTATTACCTCAAACACACAGGTGTGGTAAACAAGATTACAAGTGTTTAGTGATTTTTAAACATTTAGAACAGTACATTGCTGTCAAGGCAAAAACATTTCATAGTCATTTTCAAGTTATAAATAATTTTCATTCATATGACTGCCGTGAGAGCACAATGAGGCTGAACGTGTTGGCATAGCAATGTGATATTTCCTGCCTGTGTGTCCTACGAAGGACGTCTCGTTTCATTCTGATTGAGGACTCTCTGTATACAAAGACACTCTGCTCCACCCATCTCCAGCAGGTGGCTTTGATTAGGGCTTGGAAATAGCTCAGCATGGTGAGATGTATCAAACAGACTCTGTGTTTGCTTCACCTTTGATGTGTACGGATATGGTACGAGAAGTAAGTTGATTTTATGTACTTCAGCTTGTGTTATCTGTTTGATGAACTGGATTTATGTTTGGTTGATTTGCCTTGTTTAATGATATTCTACATTAAGGGAATTATTATGATGCATGATGTTGCTCTGAGTGTTTCTGTTACCCCTCTAAGTTTATAGTTATAAGTTACCCCCTTCCTGTGCTACTGGCTTAAAGTGTGAATTTACAGGAGATGTGAAGACCTCATAATAACTGAGGTGAAAACAGGAACTACTGAGATGAAATAAAGAGTCTTTTCAGCAGCTCTGTTAATATTGATGAGCCTCAGACTATCAACACTCATTCAACAAGACATCAGCAGATCATCTCACTTTATTCTGACTGTTTGCTCTTACACACACATTACTCCAGTCAGGATATATGACAAAAGACTATTAAACTGCTCTACTGAAAGACAATGCTGTTATTTATGGATAAAACATCAGTAATGTAAAGAAGGGCCACCCCTCACAAATGGACTCTTCCAAACTCCCCCACCTCTGCTCGTGATTTGGACTGCTCCAAAACTTCCTGTAGTCGGAGCACCAGCGATCAGAGAGTGAGGATGCAGAGATGTGCTTGTGTAGAGTTATTAACAGTTAAAGTAGTCAGAAGGGACAGACTCTGTGGATTGTGTGTAAGTATCTTCTCTTCATTAGTGATCACTATATTCCTAAGAGACATTAAGGCGCGCTCCCGCGGCATTCCGTCTGAATGTTTACAATAATAACTCGGTTTGCACATTATCTTGACGCCAAAATACATTGTCTTAATACCATATAATCTTCCTGTGTTCTTTATAGGTGAAGTATTTGATGCTGCACTTATATTATATTGTGTAGATTTGAAACTGTGTCTCAGGGACACAAGTGAGACGTTGATTGAGTAATATATTCGGGGTTATATCTATTTCTTTAACATGCTTGATAAGTTTTATTTCCCGTTGCGTGCCCTTCTCAGTCCGGTGTATTTGGCAGTTAAAGGAATAATTAAAGGAGGATATAAAATCTTTGTTAATTGCAGAAAATCAGAAAGATATAGGAAAGAGTAAAAGAGGCGGATTATGGATCTAACCTATGGGAGAGAGATTACATCATATAGTTCATGGTCTAGGCACGTGATACATATAGAAAACAAGGCCACATCTGGTATACATCTGTTCAACCCTCCAGACTTACCTTGAGCTCCTGCAGAATCATTCAATGCAAACAATAGGAACACAGAGACCCCACTTCCAATCTATCCTGCATAACCTTCTTCCATAGTAATGGTTTCCTGTTCCATATATGAAAACCATATGTGAGCCGAGAGTGTAACTTCAACTAAAGAGGAAGAGAGAGACAAGGACCCTATGTTCAATACATTTTATGCTGAAATTTATACTAAAACTCATAGATCTGTGGTTGTTTATAGATCTGTGATTATGTATAGATCTGTGTTCCGAAGATGAACGGAGGTCTTATGGGTGTGGAATGACATTAGGATGAGTCATTAATTACATACATTTCATTTTTGAGTGAACCAACCCTTTAAGGATCGCTCCCGCAGCATTCCGCCTAAATGTTTACAGTAAAGATTCGGTTTGCACATTATCTTGTCGCCTAAATACGTTGTCTTAATGCCATTTCATCTTCCTGTGTTCTTTATCGGTGAAGTATTTGATGTGCACATATATTATCAGAAAGATAAAGGAAAGAGTAAAAGAAAAGGATTATGCATTTAACCACTGACTACGTTTACATGGACAGCAGTAATCTAATAATTGACCTTATTCTGAATAAGACAATATTCTGATTAAGATGTTTACATGAGTTGCCTTTAGAATATGTTTAGTTGCCTTTAGGCTTATGTTCCCGTTTTACATGTTATAGAACATAGCTCGATTAATGGCACGTCATCACGTCCCCATGCCACGCTACGCTGTCCTGTTTGTTCAAATCAAAGGGCTCAGGCAACCCGCTGTAACTTTAATCTGGTTGTCGCTGCTAGACGGTGTGATTTTTATACTTTTTTATACTTTTTAATGTAGTGTGTGTGTAATATACACGCATTGTTTTATACACGCATACAACAATGCGTGTGTGTATGTATATATGTGTATTAGTGTTGTCACAATACCAAAATTATGACTTCGATACGATACCAGGCTAAAATACCTCGATACCGATACTAAATCGATACCACGGTCAAAATACCACCCAGTAAAAGTAATTGAATAATATTAATCATAGTCTTATTTAATTTTTTAACTAAAAACTCACTTGGCCAGCATGCTCCTGCCCTGGTTTTTGACCGTTTCTTCTAATTGCAATTTTTTTATTTTATCTTTGTTTTTAAAATATAAATTACAAACAATATGACAAAAACAGTGCTTTATTTTTCAGCTATAGGTCTATTTAACAGTATAGCAAGTTAAGAAAGAAAGAAAAAAACTGCTTAGTCTTCACTCAATAAATTAACTATACACAGATTCTTGATGAATATATTAAAATTATTTAGCCATTCATGGGTGGTTTTCTTTTTTCATTGTTGTTTGATTAACATTAATCACACAATATTAGATCCGGCTTAACACCGATCCAATCACCTCGTATGGATCATTAGAGATAAACAAATACAACGCACGTTCACAAATGTTACTCATAACTCATGTAACACGAATGAAACTAACTTCATAGATTGTGTAGAAGAATGTATAGTTCTGTAATGAATCGCGAACAGCATGTTGCACACACAACAGCGGCCATTCCTAAACTTCATACGTCAATTAAATGTACTCTTAGAATGTTCACACTATCAAATGCACACTCTCTAATTAAAGGAAAGTTATTAAACAAACACATTTTACACAGAGAATCCCTAAACATCAGTTACTTAACACATTTTAAGCACTTTTTCGAAGGAGCTACATACCTAAAAACATACCTCTCTCCATGACATCCAACCGAAAGAGAGCGTATTACGGAAATTACACTATTTATTTTTAAATATTATATAATTAAATATATATATATATTATATATTGTCTTTTAGTTTCTCTCAGAGACACTGCCCATCTTGCCTCCTTCTTGAATGCCTTGACACAGGTTCCCGACCGCTGTTGTAGCAGACATTTATGAATCTGGGATTACAGATATGAATTTATTGTATTTTACTTTTACAATGCGTAGAATAATTACAACTCAAAGATAAAAATATAGAGGAAGCCGTGTCAGAATTACCGTTTGACCGATGGTTGACCGTATCAACGTTAACTTATCACAGTTGTCGGTGAAAAAAAAAATTAGGCTATTATAGATAGTGGACTAAACGCTACTACATTCCAAAATCTTTTTGTGTGAAGTGAACAAATCCCTCACTCAATTTTTCATAACTCGCCTGTTTGTACTTAATAAACCAATAAAAACATTTGGCGCGAGGTCACAGCGTTTGGGTTTGTGCGCTCACAAGGTTTGCAAAAAGTAAACGGGCTAAAACACTCAAGGTTAGAGCCAGGGCAGACGAGAGTATGAAGCGTGCAAAGAAAAGTAGTGTGTGGGACCATTTCACCAAAAAGAACGACACAAATGTAAGTTGCAACTTGTGTGATACAATGCTTAAATACAGTTGTAGCACATCATCTATGACGTATCACCTGAAAACGCGACACCCGCAAGCCTCTTCGGGTGAGAAAGGTTGTTAAGGCATTTTAGGCATTCGTTAAAGATTTTCAGTCTATTTTGTAGGCCACAGTATTCTCCATTTAACTTTTCGTTAATCTATTGTCCAAGAATAACTAATGGCCAAACCGTTATGTTTTAATAATTAGGCGTCGGCTTAAACCTTAACACCTGTCTGTGAGCTGTTTGTTGGGTACAGTATTCTCGTTCATAGATTAAAATCATTTTTTCGTTTATTTATTGTTATTCTTAAGAATAGCTTTAGGCCATGTTGGCCATTGTCTGTTATGGTTTAGGAGATGTTGGCATTAACACAAGTTGACACTTATCTCTTTGAAAAATTAAAAAATATAAAAATAATTTTAATTATACAAAAGAGCTGTATGTTATTAGAAGGCACACAGTGAGTTCGACCTGCATTGGCCGGTGCGTCTTTAACGCATTCTGAAGGTGCCTGTTTTATCCATTGGTTTTATTGTGTTGCAGTCTCTAGATAACATTCTGCATAAGATGGGCTTACATTTGGAAATATATCTACATTTCAGTGGTACACATAAGGTGTTGATCATCATCTTTCTTTATTATTGTTAGCACTACCTCGAACTAAAGCGGCGTCTCTTCGGAGCTGTCATTTTCTTAAATGAGCCGCGGCAATGTTTCAAATGAGCTTCTAACGCTAGACAAATGCCTTTTATTTTCAACGCGATCCCCTTGTACCCAAACCTTTTTGAAACTAAGGAGCCATTTGTCCTCCGATTACAAACAAGCTCCTCGGTGCCGTGTTTGCGGGACTCATGTTTCGCGTTGTAGTGGATTTTAAAAAGTGACGTGAGTGGAAAGGGAGGCGGCGCGCTGAACGGTGTGTGAGAGCGGGAGGCAGAGCGGCAGAGATGCGAATGAGTTGTGAAATTGCAGGCGCTTATTTAAATAGCGCAGCATATATTAAACTAATCGGTTAACCGGTTTCAACCGGCTAATGAGGCTCGGTGGCCGGTCAAGAAAATGTTTAGTTTTCGCCATCCCTAATCAGAATAAGCAGTCAAGCAGGAGACTCACCATAGCAACACGTCTTCAGACTGACAGATACGTAAAGATAAACGGGATAAACGGGCGCTTGTTTTGTAGGCTAAGCACTGTTGTATTAATTATAATTCAAAATCTGTTTTATTTTTCACAATATTATTGATGATTGTTGAGAGGGGCACTTTTGATACATTTTTCAAAAGGGCAGGGCTCAAAACCCCCAAAGCCCTTCCTCTGCACTTTGGGTGTGGTGTAAAAATAAGTGTCACAAACACTTATGTGAACACGGTGTCCGCCCTGTCACAAAATGTGGCGAAAATTCGTACATGAAGTTAATAGTTAGATTAAGGTGTGTACATGTCTACAATGCACTCCGATAATGCGACTAAAATAGGTTTACTCTAAATGTCTTAATTCGATTTTTGTTTAATTCGTATGGCTTTAACGGATTAAGGTAATTAGAAATCACTGTTTACATGGTAGTTTCTTAATCAGAGTATAGTCTTAATCCGATTAATATTGGAGGAATGTTGTCCATGTAAACCTACTGAATAAGAAAAACATTACATCATATAGCTCATGGTCCAGGCATAGAAAACAAGACCACATCTGGTATTCATCTGTTCAACCCTCCAGACTTGCCTTGAGCTCCTGCAGAATCATTCAATGCAAAGAATAGGAACACAGAGACCCCACTTCCATTCTATCCTACCCAGCCTGGTTCCATATATGAAAACCATATGTGACCCGAGAGTAGGGTGACCAAACGTCCTGTTTTCCATATGTCCTGTTTTCCATATTTTCCAGGGACATGTCCTGTTTTTAAGTCCTGTCCTGGCCATCCTGGCTGTTTTTTATAAAGTGATGAAAATGTCCTGGTTTTCAGTATTTTCCATTGGGCCATTAAATTGACTGGCACTCGACTATCATTTGCATACGCAAAAAGGATGTTAACATGTCCATCTTGATGAGTATCCTAGCAGACATTTAAGTGAACTTTATACAGTCGAGAAAGACGACGCATATCCATGCATTAGGTCATAAAGGGGCAGTAGCCTTTACTGCTGTCTGTTTAATGTCAAACAACAAAGACAAGGACATCACTCACTGCTCTTGATTGAATAGTTTTTTTAAAGTTTATTAGGATTAATCTTTAATATATACAGTCAAATATGCAATGTTATTTTACATTTTATCAATTTCTGTACTTTGTTTTTGTACTGCTGCTTGTATTTATATTATTTCCTCTTATGTTCTTTTCTTTTTATTTGACAGTATTCCTTTTTCCCTGAACATAGCAAATACAGAACATCAAACCGTAAACCTAAAACCGTGATACAAGACGAACCGTGAGCAATCTGTACCGTTACACTAGCGTAACGTATGCGAGGGGTGCCACAAAATTAAGAGAATTTTCAAAGGGAAAAAAAGTTGGGAAACACTGGACTAGGGCACTGAAGATGGCCAGCAACGGGACTGATCGTTTGAGTATCTCATTGCTGGGCCGAGTGTTCTGGTTTTAAATCAAAATATGGCATAAATGCATTTATTTATATATGTAAAAAAACAAACTTACAATTTTTTCATTAAAAAAAGATATACAATTAAATATACAATTGCAAACATTCATTACAATCAGTCTCACAAATACACTGGTTTACAGCCCATCTATGTCTAAACATCTCCATATCATCGACCAGCTTGTGATATGTGAACTCAATTCTAATACGGGATTAAACAGGTCCTTTTAAAATGGACACAACATCAGCTGACCCAACTCAATTCAAACGATCTTTCTTGATAGCCATATAGCCAGTTTAGCTTTTCCAAAGATCAAATTAACTAGCACATGTACTTCCCTCCTACAGTTCCTTCTCAAAAAATTAGCATATTGTGATAAAAGTTCATTATTATCCATAATGTAATGATAAAATTACAATTTCATATATTTTAGATTCATTGCACACCAACTGAAATATTTCCAGGTCTTTTATTGTTTTAATACTGATGATTTTGGCATACAGCTCATGAAAACCCCAAATTCATATCTAAAAAAATTAGCATATCATGAAAAGGTTCTCTAAACGAACTATTAACCTAATCATCTGAATCAACTAATTAACTCTAAACACCTGCAAAAGATTCCTGAGGCTTTTAAAAACTCCCAGGCTGGTTCATTACTTAAAACCGCAATAATGGGTAAGACTGCTGACCTGACTGCTGTCCAGAAGGCCATCATTGACACCCTCAAGCGAGAGGGTAAGACACAGAAAGACATTTCTGAACCAATAGGCTGTTCCCAGAGTGCTGTATCAAGGCACCTCAGTGGGAAGTCTGTGGGAAGGAAAAAGTGTAGGAAATGGGCTACAGGTGCCGCATTCCCCAGGTCAAGCCACTTTTGAACCAGAAACAGCGGCAGAAGCGCCTGACCTGGGCTACAGAGAAGCAGCACTGGACTGTCGCTCAAATTTTACATGTCATTCGAAATCAAGGTGCCAGAGTCTGGAGGAAGACTGGGAGAAGGAAATGCCAAAATTCCTGAAGTCCAGTGTCAAGTACCCACAGTCAGTGATGGTCTGGGGTGCCATGTCAGCTGATGGTGTTGGTCCACTGTGTTTTATCAAGGGCAGGGTCAATGCAGTAGCTATCAGGAGATTTTGGAGCACTTCATGCTTCCATCTGCTGAAAAGCTTTATGGAGATGAAGATTTCGTTTTCAGCACGACCTGGCACCTGCTCACAGTGCCAAAACCACTGGTAAATGGTTTACTGACCATGGTATTACTGTGCTCAATTGGCCTGCAAACTCTCCTGACCTGAACCCCATAGAGAATCTGTGATATTGTGAAGAGAAAGTTGAGAGACGCAAGACCCAACACTCTGGATGAGCTTAAGGCGCTATCGAAGCATCCTGGGCCTCCATAACACCTCAGCAGTGCCACAGGCTGATTGCCTCCATGCCACGCGCATTGAAGCAGTAATTTCTGCAAAAGGATTCCCCACCAAGTATTGAGTGCATAACTGAACATAATTATTTGAAGATTGACTTTTTTTGTATTAAAAACACTTTTCTTTTATTGGTCGGATGAAATATGCAAATTTTTTGAGATAGGAATTTTGGGTTTTCATGAGCTGTATGCCAAAATCATCAGTATTAAAACAATAAAAGACCTGAAATATTTCAGTTGGTGTGCAATGAATCTAAAATATATGAAATTTTAATTGTATCATTACATTATGGAAAATAATGAACTTTTATCACAATATGCTAATTTTTTGAGAAGGACCTGTATAATTGTCAAAAGGTCTTATAAAACTCAGCTGGTAATCCATCAATTCCAGGACTACGGCCTGAAGACAGACCCATCACAGCTAGAGACTTCCTCAAAAGAGATATCAGTCTCTAAAGACATTTTTGTTCTTCAGATATAACCGGTAAATCTCTTAACATTTCAGTCCTACAATGTTTGTCTGAGTTTTCAGCAGTGTACAATTTAGAATAATACTCGACAGCGATTCTTCGCATCTCCAGCAGGTCTGATGTAACATGTCCTTTATTGTCCATGTCCTTAAAAGTCAAATAGCGGCTTCTTATTAGAGCCCCTTTAACTTTTCATCAATTTTGAACTTAGATGATTTTTCTCTTCAGTCTTTTAAATTAACATCATCAGCAGTAATTTTCTTTTCAATATCAGCAATTTCTGTTTCCAACTGTTTTAAAGTATTTTCAACCGTACAGAGGAGTAAGCAGTATATTTTTGAGAGAAGTCTCTGCGCTTTGCCAACTTCCCACCATTGAATAATGTTCTATAAAATGACTTTGTTCTATTTGCCATGCCTCCCAAAAACACTCAAAATCTTCACAAAAGGACTTATCCTCTAAAAATGTAGTATTCAAATGCCAATAGTAGCTCTTATGTACACTTTTAGACAAGTACACCCAACCGTAACAAGCTTGTGATAGGAAATAATATTAGGGATAATTTCTGTATTAACAGCTCTATTTTTCAGGTTACAAGATATATAAAAATGGTCTAAACGCGTGCATGAAATCCTCTCATTATTCACTTTCACCCATGTATATTGTATTGTAGAATGGCTACGCTCTCTCCATACGTCTGAGAGATTGAGCTTTTTAAAACACCAGCTAAACAGGAGGCTGAATTCACATGAGGTTCTTCCCATTTCTGTCTAAAATAAAGTCAAGAGTGCAGTTCCAGTCCTCCTACAACAATAAACATGTCTTACCTTTCGTTTTTGATTGCTTCCAAGTTTAACAAAGAATGATTTTCTTTCGCTCCGACATTAGGAGCCTAAATATTTACAAACAGGAAATTTAAATTACTGATTTTAACAATTAAAACCTTCCTGGTACTACTTCATTTTGATAAAATGTATACATTAAATGTTGGAGAAAAAGCACAGCAACCCCAGCACTTAAATTAGTACCATGACTGAGAGCATACTCTCTTCCACCACAGGCCCCAGTTAACTTAATTACTGCAAGTACTGAGAGTTTCTTGCAAAAGGTAACACTCAAGCCTTTCAACCCAATAATTTCTGAAAGTAACTCATTCTTTCTCCCATCCCTCATCCAATTAATATTAAGAGAGCCCACCTCAATCTCCATAAGGAAAAGAAAAACAGAACAGATGAAAGGACGAAGTACCAGCCATAGTGATCCTTTAAATTTTCCCCTCGCATTTCCTAGCCTTTTACCTGATTTAACACTAGTTAAATGCTTTTTAAGACAGTATATTTTTGTTGTGAGTGTTCATAACTGCTAACCTTCCTAGCCCACATTACTGAAGCAATGAGTTTTCCTGTGTCTGGGAAATAATCACTTATCTCAACCCCTTTTTACCTTTTGTTTGATCTAGAAAAGAATTGATTAGCTCAACACTATACAAATCTTTCTCAGCCTCTTAAGTCATCTCAGACCACTCATCATCTTTCATTCCATCATCAGTGTAATGTGATAAACATTCAGCCTCCTCAGGCATATGGGGCTGGCAAGCAATCTTTCTAACTCTTTAACAATGGCTTCGTTTGAAATGAACGGAGGAGCACTGGAAACAACAATTTTAGTTGATGGAGCGGATAAGCGGGGTTACGGAACGCACGTCTCTTTCACCCACAATCTGTCTCATAGTCAACTCATTAACGAGTGCTTCAGTTTTTAAATACGCAACCATCATTTTCATTCTCGGCCGAGACGATGTTAGCAAATCCTATTGTATCTCCAATAATCAGCAGCAGTTCCTACACGTTCACCCCATGCTCAGGTAGACACCTGCAGCCATTTCGGAGTGACAGGTTGGAAGTGCGTGGCGTGTTCGTAGTCGCCATTCTAGGCTACAAACCGCGCACAGGCATGGCAAAAACAACAATGGGAAAGTTTCCACATGGTTTTAAAAACAAAATATTTTGCTCTTGTCTTTGGCCCCAAAGGGTTTTCTCAGCTACATTAACCCAGGCATCAGGGATGGTCTCCTCAATTTCCTGACATTGTTGAAAGGTAGACAGGCTACTTTTCGACTGAGGTCTTTTCCTTTTCTTTTATTCGGAATCTACGGCCATTCACTATGTAATCAATGTTCAAGAGCTTTGAAAGACATGGCTTGTCAAATAGGTTAACAGTGTGTCTGTTTTATCACATCGCAAACCACCATCACATCTCCCTCCTCTCTTGAACAAAAGCAAACCTCTCATCTTCCAGAAGGAAGCAGCTGTCTCTCTTTTTTGTTGAAAGTTTTTCAGAAAGCAGCTGTCTTCTCATATGTTTTTCCATAGAGTGCATTGCAGCTAGACACAAAGTGCCTCATCAGTTCATTAGAAAAATCCAATTAGGCAGCTCTTGTCCTGTCATCTGAGTCTAGCATGATGGTACTGCCACTGTCAATGTCACAAAATGAGCATAGAGCTGTGAGGAGACAGTATTTTTGAGTACTATGGTAAAAACTCTGTGGCTTTCCAGCGGTCCAACTCCTGAAGGCCATGGGCTGTCACGCAAACTCGCTGTGCATCTGGCCTCGTAGCATGTTCAGTTTTTGTGAGATTTCAATTTTCTGTCTCACAGAGAGCCTACACCGTTTTGGGCCTCTAGTCAGATACACCAACAGCCGCCTAACAACACCCAAGCAAATCTGTTCATTACTCTGTCATTATATTACTCATTTGCATCTTCAAAACGCCATCAAATGTGACATGACTTTCTATGTTGTATTCACAGTTCAAATCAGTTAAAACACATTTCTGTATGTTTTTCTTTTTTTTCTTTTAAAGACCTCCCAAAAGCATTTTAAAGTAGACTAAACATTATATTAACTCGTATAAGAAACATTCAGACATATTCAAATATATTCACCTTCATTACAGTGTTGCACGATATACCGGTACTAGAAAAGTACCGCAATACCCTGCTATTACAAATGCTACGATATGACATTTTATTAGTACCGGTACTTTAAGAATGACAGCACTCTGTATTTATTCATTTGCGTCAATGTATGACAGCAGGACTCAGGACGTGAGTGCAGATCTCTGCTTCTACCGTTCACTAAACATTGGAAGCAGAAGAGTAATATATACGCGCAGCACATGACAACAACAGCATCAGAAACGCATGCATGAGAAAATAAAGCGGGACGCTGACCTGGAACGCGCACAGCTGCTTACATGTTAGGTCAAAACTGATGAAATATGAGGTGAGAACTCATACGCAGAGGAAAGGGATATTAATTAAACAAAAGAAACAAATACAAAACAAAAACCCACGATGGGGAAAACACATGATCAAAACATTTAGAACACAAAACATACCAAAATGGAGATCTGACGAAGCCTGAAAACACAAAGGAACTTATAAAGGGGACAAATCAAGCATGGTAGGAGGGAGCACAGGTGGGGCAAATTAAACCAATAACGAGATAACAAGGGGGTGGGATCTAGACCGAGACAGGAGCACATGACCCAAAATAACAAAACACCACATTATCCTTAGGACAACCATCTCAATTCTTTACTGTCTCAATAAAATATGTATACTTTCAACCACATCACAAATACACTTTCAACCACATCACATTTCGTGAGAATTCAAGCAGACGCTGTATGTTTTAATCTTATCGTACGAATCAACGTGCCACATAAAGTTTGGACCAGGATTGTGTACATCCTCCGGCGGTCTTGCTCATCAGCAGTTCTTCACCAGCGGAGTTCTTTATAAAAAATAAATATAACTAGTTTATTCTCATAACGTTTCTATGGAAGAGGATTAGGGCCAAGAAAAAAAAAAAAAGCATCTCGAGATTAAAGTCATTATAATGCGAGATTAAACTAGTTAAATTTCGAGAAAAAAGTGAAATACAATCTAGAGAATAAACTCATTAAATATCGTGAATAAAGTCGTTGTGTTTCGAGAAAAAACTCGTTAAATTTAGAGAAAAAAAGTCGAAATACAATCTTGAGAATAAACTCATTAAATATCGAGAATAAAGACGTTGTGTTTAGAAAAACTAGTTAAATTTCGAGAAAAAAAGTCGAAATACAATCTTGAGAATAAACTCATTAAATATCGTGAATAAAGTCGTTGTGTTTCGAGAAAAAACTCGTTAAATTTAGAGAAAAAAAGTCGAAATACAATCTTGAGAATAAACTCATTAAATATCGAGAATAAAGACGTTGTGTTTCGAGAAAAACTCGTTAAATTCCATCAACTCGTCCATCCACAGAATGTAACGACTGTAACCATCTATACAGCCAATAATGGCAATACCGTAAGGTTTTAATTTTAATTTTAATTTCGATCGCACCAAAAGGGCACTTTCACTTTCTCTTTCAAAGGGGCAGGGGCTCGAGCCCCCCCGGCCTCCCCCCGCCCCCCTTGTGCACGCCACTGATCATAGCTGTTCATATGCCAGAGTGCATTTGGGCCAGCGCAAGTGTACTGGCGTCTTCTCAAGCGTCTTCTTCGTCGTAATTCCACACCTTGAGGATCAACAAGTTTAATAATGCGTCTTATGGTATCAGGGGTTATTCTCAAGATTTTATTTCAACTTTTTTTCTCGAAGTTTAATGAGTATTTTTCTCGAAAAACAACTTTATTCTCGATATTTAATGAGTTTATTCTCAAGATTTTATTACAACGAATTTTTTTCTTTCACATTTAATTGTTTATGATATTTAATGAGTTTATCTTATCGCACTATAATATTAATAATGAGTTTATTCTCAGGATTGCATTTGACTTTTTCTCGAAATTTAATGAGTTCTTTATAATGACTTTAATATCAAGATGCTTTTTTTTTTTATCTTGGCTATTCTCCCTAACGTGACTTTATTCGACTTATTCTAGAAAATATAGAATTTTTTTACAGATTTTTTTTTTTTTACTTTGCTGTTCAGGGCTTCCGTTGAGATCATACACAGAGGAAAGGGATATTATTTATTAAACAAAAGAAACAAACACAAAACAAAAAACCCACAATGGGGCAAACAGATGATCAAAATAACCTCTAGAACAGAAAACATACCATTTACATTTATGCATTTGGCAGGCGCTTTTATCCAAAGCAACTTACATTGAATTCAAGGTAAAGATTTTACATTTTGTCAATTTTTGCTTTCCTGGGAATTGAACCCATCAGGAAACCAAGGAGATGCAGTATCAGGAAAGTATACTGAAAGGGAGATGGGGAAAAGGAGATGTAGACTAGGGATGGTTCGATACCACAATTTTGGCTTTGGTACGGTACTAATCCCGAAGTACCGATATTAAATTGTTACCATACAGGGTCTGAATTTTGATGCGGGTATTGCACATAATTTTACTAACTCTAAGTTTTGCGTTTATGAAGCGGGAAATTACCGCAAATGTTTATTATTAAATTAATCAACAAAGATTATCACATCAATCAATCATTTGGAAAATTTCTTGTAAGTAATTTCAGCATTACTGTGCGTCTCCATTCTCTCAAAATGAGCACATTGCTTCTTGCTTCAAAAGACATCACCTGCACTAAAAGCAATCTGCGCGCTCAGATTCAACACTTTCGCTTCAATTGTGGGACAGCTGACGGAAATCACTGGCCACGTCTTTTTAAACCGTGCCAATTTGAACATGCAAACGATTTTATAGCATTTCGTAATACATATGGGATGGGAGCACTTTGAGAGTTTTCTTTGCGCTCATTCCAACAACAAACACACAAGCCTAAAGAGCTCGCGCATTACAAATTAAGTTTTTCCTTAGTCAAATACACACGAATTATGTCAAAAATGTCACATGAATAGTCACATAAACACAGTTGGTTATGTCTTTTGCGGATGTAAATAGTGCGATAGTATGCGTGCAAATATTAGGTCTTAACATCACTGGTTGAAAAGAACGCCTGAGATTTCTTTATATTTAAACGATACGATCTTATGTATGTGTGTTGATCAGTGATGAAAGAAAATAAATGTCTAAATTAGATCGTTTGAATGATGCACTCACCTGTCGATCTCTTAATGTCGTACAAGTCAGGAATTAAGTGACTGATGCTTGGTAAGGTTTGATGGTTCTTCAGAAGTTTTATAAGCAAAGTAATTCCAAATTTCACGTCTACTCCTGTCTTTATTAATTAGTTTTGTGCGTGTTGAGTGAGATTCAACCACTGTATTCATTTTATTTCATTTTGGGGTAGCACGCTGCCACCTAATGGTGAACTTCAAAACAGCAGCAAATATCAAAATAAGCAAAATCATGATATCGTACCGTTTCAAATAAAATATATACCGGTATTTTCCCAGTACCGATATACGGCGCATCCCTAATGTAGACATGACAACGATCTAACAAGGACTGAAAACACAAATGAACTTCTAAACGGGACAAATCAAGCAGGACATGAGGGAACACAGGTGGGGCAAATTAAACCAATAACGAGATAACAAGGGGGTGGAATCTATACAGAGACAGGAGCACATGACCCAAAATAACAAAACACCCCATGTGCACACAAGACAGGACAGGGATGTGACAGTACACGCCTTTCACTCAGATAGCATTAATGGGTTTGAAAGGTCAAAAAGATGTGGCCGTTGGCTGGTCTTGCTAAATTGGGGACACTACATTTTCAACTAAATACCCAAATTAATCTAATTATTTAACTAAATTAACTATATAAACTAAATTAATGATCTGCCACATTGTCACTGTTTTGATAATTGAAATGAGCTCGAAAATGACATCACCATTTTCTCCGGAGCGGCTGTACAGCCGAATCAAATTCTGTTGCATTATTTTCTTGTTTAACGCTGTGAAGCTGCTTTGAAACAATCGGCATTGTAAAAAGGTATGAATAAAGGTGAATTGAAGCCACCGTTCGTGGTTGAAGCATAATGATGTGGGGATGTTTCAGTGGGAATCTCATCAGGTTCAAAGGAATCATGAAAAAGGAAGACTATGAGAGGATTTTCAAATTCAACTGTAGGCGATGGGCAACAAAAATTGGTTTGGGTCAACATTTTGTCGTCCAGCATGATGACCTCACTTCTGGTAAAAAACTACCTCCAAACAAGCAAAGTGAGTGTGTGCCAGGAGACCAACAAATCTGGAGGAGCTTGAGAGAACTGCTAAGGAGGAATGGGCTGTGACTCAAGAGACATGCCTGAAACTTGTGGAGAACTACAACAAACGACTAAAGGCTGTTATCAAGCTAAAGGGAAACACTACTGACTATCAACATCAGAGGGCTAATAATTATACCCTGTAGACTTTTTTATTCTTTATAATTTTGTTTCTATTTGTATTACTCCAAGTTTCCTAAATAAACGTTTGAAATGCTGTGTTGAAAGAAATCTTTTTTCCACTAAATAGCACTTGGGAATTACTTGAAAAATAATTAAACATTTCATAGGGGCTAATAATTTTGTATTTCACTGTATGTCCTTTCACAAAATTATTTTACATTAAAATACTGAAAGTACATTAATTATTTATCTAATTTCAGACATGCTGGAAGAGAGTGAGGAAAGTGAAGAACTGAATGAAGTGGACGAAGAACATGTCAAACCTGGAGAAAAACCAGTCGTCAAGACTAAAAAGACATTTATAAAGAAAACAAGGGCCAAGAAATCTACAACCTGAACTTCACTTTCTGTGGAAAGTGTTTCTCGGACCCACTTTATATTTGGTGGACTTAATTTCTATGTACTAACATTTTAATTAATCATTTAATACAATGCACTTATTGTGTACATGCTTGTTTTTACATTGTACTTACATTTAAAAAAAATACATGCATGTAATTACATCTGTAATTAATTTATCTAGTTACACTTGTAATTACACAGTTGACACTTCCCTTACACCTAACCTCTACCCTTAAACTGACCCATACCACCTCAATATCAGCAAAGGTGTTTTGCAATACAATTTGAACACAGTAAGTACATTGTACTTATTTTGATATACATAGTAGTTAAGGCCACCTAATATAAAGTGGGGCCAGTTTCTCAACCAAACAATATCTTGATGTCCATATGTGGAGCCATACCGGAGAGAAGCCGTTCTCATGTGATCAGTGTGGGAAGAGTTTCTCACGATCAGCACACCTTAAAGAACACATGAGGATCCACACCGGAGAGAAGCCGTTCACATGTGATCAATGTGGGAAGAGTTTCTCAACCAAAGGTAGTCATAAGTTTCACATGAGGATCCACACTGGAGAGAAGCCGTTCTCATGTGATCAGTGCGGAAAGAGTTTCCCACAATCATCAAGCCTTAATGTTCACATGAGGATCCACACAGGAGAGAAACCATACGCATGCGATCAATGTTGGAAGAGTTTCACGGTTTCATCAAGCCTTAAAGTTCACATGAGGACCCACACTGGAGAGAAGCCGTACTCATGTGATCAGTGTGGGAAGAATTTCATGCGATCATTTGAACTTAAAGGACACATGAAATTCCACACTGGTGAGAAACCGTTCAAGTGTGATCAGTGTGGTAAGAGTTTCTCACCAACAGACCTTAAAGGACACATGAGGATCCACACCGAGAGAAGCCGTACTCATGTGATCATTGTGGAAAGAGTTTCTCACAATCATCAGGCCTTAAAAGCACACGAGGATCCACACTGGAGTGAAGCCATACTCATGTGATCAGTGTGGGAAGAGTTTTACACGATCAAATCACCTTAAAGCACACGTGAAAATCCACACTGGACAGAAGCCGTACTCTTGTGATCATTGTGGAAAGAGTTTCTCACAATCATCAAGCCTTAAAGAACACTTGAGGATCCACACCGGAGAGAAGTCGTTCAAGTGTGATCAGTGTGGAAAAACATTTCTTAATGCATCAGCCCTGAAGAAACACCTGACAGTTCATACGAAGGAGAAGCCACATTCATGTTCTGTGTGTGGAAAGAGTTTCTCACTGATGGAAACTTTACAAAGACATCAAAAAATACACACTGGTGTGAGAGAGTACATGTGCTTTGAGTGTGGAAAGACTTTTACTACAGCGAACTGTTTAAAACTACACCAGAGGATTCACACTGGAGAAAAACCTTACAAGTGTTCACATTGTGACAAGAGATTCAGTGTGTCAGGAAGTCTGAAAACACACGAGAGGATCCACACTGGAGAGAAACCTTACAAGTGTTCACATTGTGATAAGAGATTCGGTGTGTCAGAAACTCTGAAATTACATGAGAGGATCCACACTGGAGAAAAACCTTACAAGTGTTCTCACTGTGACAAGAGATTCATTTGTTCAGGATATCTGAAATCACATGAAAGGAATCACACTGGAGAGAAACCCTACAAGTGTTCACACTGTGACAAGCGATTCGGTGTGTCAGCAACTCTGAAATTACATGAGAGGATTCACACTGGAGAGAAACCTTACAAGTGTTCTCACTGTGACAAGAGATTCAGTCGTTCAGGACATCTGAAATCACACGAGAGGATCCACAGTAGAGAGAAGCCGCAGGAGTGATCCGAGGCATTTGCTCTGAGCAGGCAAGGGAGGCAGTGCCTCCTCACAAGAGGTTTATACTGTCCAACAGCGACACCCGCAGGTGAAGTTACAGAAGGAGACATACCTTCTCTCTTGCCATTGACTTAAAGCAGATTCCCTAATGCATGAAGTCATGTGAGAGGATCGCTTATGATTGGATATGACCATTTATGATTGGATATGATCAGTTATGATTGGATATGATCAGTTATGATTGGATATGACTGTTCCATGCAATAAATCCCACCTCTTATTTTTGTGCATGTTCACAGATCACCCTGAAGATAATGATGCTGATAATGGGAAGACTAATTCAAGTAAACAACTCTGCCACTTATAGACCGCTTTGTCACATCAGAATCAAACTTAAAATGACCTGAAAGCCACCTGTGGGGTTTTAGTGAGCACACAGCTTGGGGAAATGAAAGGTACATCGTTGTGTCTGTGAACAGTGTAGCTTATATGTACAAGCTTGACAATGACTGTTGAACATATGTTCAGCTTTTCTTTTTTAGTAGTTAACCTAAGTTCACAAATAATATACGGAAAGGTTGGGTAAGAAACCCTTGTCTCAGAATATATAATCAGTGATACTAGTTTTTATATAATCATTTCTATATTCAATAAATGATTCAAATATACTCTGTCATATGTTTGCTGTGAAGAGATTTCAGACATTCTGATGTTGGTATTTGGGTATTTTGAGTCCCTCAACATGTCACCCATATATCTGTTCCTAGTTAACCTTAAGGTTAAAGGTGTCAAACCGTCCGTGACTTCATCTGGTTTACAGAATTGCACATCTTTCATGTGTTTTCCTCTAGGGCAGGTGTCTCCAATCTCAGTCCTGGAGGGCCACTGTCCTGCAGAGTTTAGCTCCAACCCCAATTAAACACCTGAACAGATAATGCTTTGTAAGACACTGTTTAGCTGGGTCAGGTGTGTTTGTTTGGGGTTGGAGCTAAACTCCAGGACAGAGATTGGAGACCCCTGCTCTAAGGAATAAAGTGAATATTATTTGTACTCCTTCCCAAGGAGGGAATGTATTATCAGCATGTTTTGGTAGTCTGTCCTGTTTATAGTTAGTTAAGGCTCTTCAAACTTGAAGAAGCTGTGATTCCTAGTGCTTTTGTTTGTGTGTGTGTGTGTTGGATGTTCTGTACCCGTCTGGTATTGGAGTTATGGGACAATTCACACCGAAGATGCCTTTCCTTGACCTCCGAGGTCACCACCGGCCTAAATCTAGGAATTGTGTGACAACTATTTTGACTAATGGTGGCATGCTCCCTATCTATCCATGTGTGGGAAATCAGAAGTAGTCCACCTATTTGCAATGACGTAATCAAATGTTGTGTAAGGTTCAGTCTGGCCTCCTCGAGAGACTCTGTCGCTGGCTCTATCGATGAAACTGTAAATTCAGTAAATTGAACATCTTGACTCCTGGTCTTCTTTCAGACATATATTCCCTGGGTCCTGAACTGTTCTCTCCAACAATATATTGTTTAGATTGGTACTGCCTTTAGTTATTTTTTGGAATAAATGTAAAAATACGAATTTAATGAAATGCATACTTGGTTTTTATTAATACCATATATACCTGAATATAAGACAAGGTTTTTGTCCTAAAAATAGGCTGAAAAATAGGTGGTCTTCTTATATTCAGGGTTGTCTTATATTCGGGTATATACGGTAGTAATTAATTACATGTAAAAATACATTATGTAAATAGAACTGTATTTGGTCTCTTTTATGTAATGTTTATTAAGTGTACCAGGGACATAAATTAACATTGCTGTATGCTGTATATAAAAAATGTGAGGACTTTGCCTTCTTATTTTAAAACACCACCGCACACCACTGGTGCAATCAGTGCGGAAAGAGTTTCGCTATTGAAAATCACATGAAGAAACACATGAGGATCCATGCACAGTCTGAAATCACGGTGAGTAGTTAACCTAGTCTCAGTGGAGGGAATGGAAATAATGAATGGAGTATGGTAGAAAATCGGAAAAGGAAGAAAATAGGAGTAATGAAACTGAAAGTGAAAATGGATTACACATGACAACGAGAAGGAAAGAAGAGTTTAAGGTAATGTTGAAGTTTTGCTGCTGGGTCTTTCAGTATAATTAATCCGCTGAAATTGTCTAAAGCAATTAAGGAAAATATAGGGCTGGTTGAAAGTGGGCAGAAGTTGAGGATGGTAGATTGATTATATATTGTAAGGACAGTAGGCAACAGAAAAGGTGCTGGAAAAGAAATCAATAATGGGACAAGGTGTGATGTGTACAGTACAAGAAGAAAAGAAATGGGTTAAAGGAGTGATAACAGGAATCCCCACTGACGTAGCAGTGGAAAAGATTAAGAAAGGTCTAACGGGAGGTTCAGTAATTGATGTGAAAAGACTAAAATGCAATCGAAACAATGAAAGGGGAGAGAGCCTTTCGGTGATGATTCATTTTGATGAGGATAAGCTGCCAAGTAAAGTCTTCTTAGGATTTATGAGCTTCTCGGCTAGGCCTTATGTACCCCCTCCTCTAAGGTGTTACAAATGCCAAAAGTTTGGGCATGTAGCGGCTGTATGCAGAGGTAAACAAAGGTGTGCGAGATGCGGTGGAGAGCATGAATATGGCAAATGTGGGCAAGGAGTTGAGCCTAAATGTTGTAATTGTGGTGGGGAACATAGTGCGGTATATGGAGGATGTGAGGTGAGGAAAAATGTCGTTCATTACGTTATTTAAATTTTCTGATAAGGAAAATGTTTAATTAAGTAGAAGTAACCTTTATGGAATTGCTTGAAATTGTCTTATTAAGTTTGTTTCTTGCAAATTAGTTATAGACTTTCAAATCAATTCTCAATAAGGGATTACTGCTTTATGAGCGCATAAGAAACATTAACTTTACTGATCAGGACAAATTAATATTTAATATGTTCGTACAGTTTATGTTACTAAAATAGTAGCACAAGACAGCTTTAGGTAATGTTTAGGATCGTAAGTTTCATTGACTTTGTGTATGTGGAAGAATAACAGATTCAATTCAAAAATATCTTTTGGAAGTTTAATAACACAGACTAAAGATAACACTACAATTCACACAGAAAGGACATACTAAATATGCATACGGATAGTAGAAATATAGATAGTAAACAAAAAGAATATGGTACCTAAATGAAAAGAATGAAAGAAAACAAAAATAAAGAAAGAGAAAGGAGTTCACAGCGTTCGCTTCATTTCGTTGCAAAGAGCCCTCAAGGAATTAAACTCGTCCCTAACAAGGGAATAACACGACCTTTCACAGCAGTTTTGGATTTGTAAAAATAAGAATACTTGCTTTTGTTTTTGGCTTCTCGTGTATGAGTGTATTCTGAGTTCAAATGTCCCGCGCGTCCGGTGGTTCTTTTCCCGAGGTCGGTTGGGTGTGGCTCTCGGTTCATGGAGACGAAGTTCAGCCGGATTCGGATCTCTTGGAGATGTTATTGGAAGCTGGACTGTTCCCTCCTTTCTGGAAAGCTGGTGGCGGATTGCCTGCGGCGGAATGCAATGCAATGCGAATATAGTCACATCGTTTCTTATAGATGAGATCGAGCAACACCCATTTGGGTTGATCCAATCGTGTTTTGAGCGCGAAAAAGATTCTTTGTTTCTGTTCGGTTACGCCTCCTGGCTAATATACCCAAGGTGACATACGCATGCATTTATCCTTACAAAGCGGGTACACTTGTAATAATGCATTTCCTTTAAATTATTTTACAAGATTAGTGCGATCGCGTTTTTCTGATTATAATGGTACCATGAATCACAGGTCTGAGAGGTGGGAATACACAAATACAGGCTTTCCACCGTCTATTGTTCTACAGAGTTTGAGTTAACATTTATGTAACCCTCCTAATTATTCCAGACACATATGAAAACACTTCAAGCAAAAAGGTATATATTTAATACGTTTTTGAGGTGGATTTTAACCATATATTCCTCTATGGTCCTGGTGGAATTCTATGTGTGTTTCTCGTGGGGGTGTGTGCGGTGTCCGATGTCACGGCTTGGCCATTTGGGGCAATAAAAGTCAAATCACGGAGAGCTGGTGAGTTATCTCCCCAGAGCGATCAAAGAGGTTGATCGTTCCTTTCAGACATTGTGGCGCCATTTTCGTGCCATACATTTTATTGGTATGTTGATAACGCAACATGGCCTGGGTTTAGTATGATCTGATAACGCGCCTCACGGAACGCGCCTTTCTGCGAGAAACCGAGCAGTATTTATGCTATTATTTTACCTCTTATCTTATGCTATTATTTTACCTCTCCGCCATAACTTCCACCAAGTGAGGTCAAATACGAGCGTGGTCATAGATATATCGACCGTAGATGCCTCATTCTACGGATCCGTGCTGGGGCTAATGAGACATCTACGTATACATCTATGACCACGCTCGTATTTGACCTCACTTGGCGGAAGTTATGGCGGAGCTCAGAGATGATCGCATTTGTCTGATAAGAGGTAAAATAATAGCATAAATACTGCTCGGTTTCTCTCAGAAACTGATCGTTGGCTAGATAAGACCCTTATTCATCGTCTGGTGTGGTTTAAAGCCCTTTGAAGCTGCACTGAAACTGTCATTCGGACCTTTAACCGTTTGGGGTCCATTGCCTCCATTATAAGGAGAAATGATTGCATCAAAAACCTTAATTTCTGCAGAAATTAGACTGCAGAAAGAAAGACTGCAGAAAGAAAGACATGGACATCTTGGATGACATGGGGGTGAGTAAATTATCAGCAAAAGTTTTTTAAAGTGAACTAATCCTTTAATAGCTAATGGCCAAGAGTTTAAGAAATGTATCTCCGATTTGGATAAAAGACCTGATATAATATGTTTACAAGAAACATGGCTCAAGCCTCAGTTAAATTTAGTTTTACAATGATATCAAGTAATTAGGAAAGATAGGAAAAAAGGTAATTGAGGTGGGGTAGCAACTTTTATAAAAACAAGGGGTGGGTTAAAGGAATGTAGAAATGGGTGTGGATCAAGAGTTTTTGGTGATGGAAGTCTGGGAAGGGAATCAAAGTATTAAAGCAATACATTTTTATAATCCAAGTGAAAAGTTAAACAAGCAAGTAATGGAAAAAATAAGAGGTAATATAAATCAGAAAGTAGTGTGGTGATTTCAATGCACATAATACATTGTGGGGGAGTGTTAAAACAGATTATAATGGATTGATAGTGGAAGAAATGTTAGATTAGGGGCGGTTACTATGTATTAATAATGGAAGTGTAACAAGAATAGATGTGAATAAGGGGCGAAATTCAGCTTTAAATATCACTCTAGTATCTGAAAATTTAGCTAGGAAATGTGAATGGAATGTAAGTAAGCAAAGTACATTGGGAAATGATCATTATCCCATTTGGTGTCAAATTGGTCTGGATATTGTACAAAACTTGGTGGAG
Organism: Gobiocypris rarus; assembly: GCA_023029165.1. Taxonomy (NCBI): domain Eukaryota; kingdom Metazoa; phylum Chordata; class Actinopteri; order Cypriniformes; family Gobionidae; genus Gobiocypris; species Gobiocypris rarus. The sequence goes on from CM040934.1 coordinate 46,521,297, forward strand.
AGAAGGCAAAGATTAAAATTTAGGGCAGCTATGTTACAACCCTGGCTCTAGGGATGCAACATAAAGGACACAAAGACAGATATCTGCCAAGATTAAAAAACTTCCACATAACAAGCTAATTGGGAGCTTTTAAAAAAACTGTGTACTAATAATATGAGTGATATGGGAGAAGAGTTAAGTATGAAAATAAGTAAAGTGTTAAGGAATACGGCAGAGGAAGTAATAGGAAAAAAGAAAACTACAAGTAGTAGAAAAGCAGTCCCCTGTTGGAATGAAACATGTAGTAAAGCAGTGAGGGAAAGAAATAAAGCGAAGAAGAAAGCCAGTAAATCTGTATTGTTTAGTGATTACATTACTTATAAGAGAGCTCAGGCTATAGTAAGGAGAGAAGTAAGAATAGCAAAAAGAATGTTCTGGAGAGGATACTGTAATAGAATTGGGGAAGACATTGAAATAAATGAGGTTTGGAATATGATTAGGAAGATGGGAGGGATCCAGAGAAATAACAATATTCCAGTATTAGTAGTAAATGGAAAAATAGCGATTAAAGACAGTGATAAAGCAGAGAGGTTAGTGGAAGCATTTGTAAAGGTGCATAGTTATGACAATATTACGGATAGTATTAGGAAATAGGGAACAGAAAGTGAAAGAGAATGAGCGTATATATGAAAAGAAGAATCCATCAGGAAGCAGGTTAGACTCAAAATGTACTTTATATGAGTTAACAAGGGCATTTGTAGGGGTTAAACATACTTCCCCAGGAAAATATGAAATATGTTTTGAGATGATTAACGAATTGTCAGATGTATCATTGTATATGATTTTAAAACTGTTTAACAAAATTTGGTAGTCAGGGAATATACCTGTGGATTGGAAACATGGAGTAGTAGTTCCGATCGCCAAACCTGGAAAAGACCATTCCCAGCCAATTAATTATAGACCTATTGCTTTGACATCAAATTTATGCAAACTTATGGAACGGATGGTTATGAATAGGTTGAATTATGAAATTGAGAGTAAAAGTATTATGTCAGCATGTCAAAATGGATTTAGAAAAAGCCAAAATACGATGGACTCAATTCTGAGTTTGGAGGCTGAAATTCGAAAATCTCAAATTAACAAAGAAGTGTTGGTAGGAGTCTTTTTCGATGTTGAAAAGGCTTATGATATGTTGTGGAAAGAAGGGCTGTTAATGAAACTGGAAAGTTTGGGAATTGATGAAAAATGTATAACTGGGTTTCAAGCTTCTTATTTGGAAGAACGATTCAAGTAAGAGTGGGGGCTGCATATTCTCGGATTCTCCCAACTGAGAATGGAACTCCCCAGGGAAGTGTGAACAGCCCAATTATTTTTAACCTGATGAGTAATGACATTTTTAATAACAATGAGACTGGAATAGGAAGGTCATTATATGCAGACGACGGAGCATTGTGGAAAAGGGGGTGTAATATGATATTTGTAGAAAATAAAATGCAAAATGAACTGAAGGAGGTTGAAAAATGGGCGAACAGTTGGGGATTTCGGTTTTCTGTGGCAAAAACACAAGTAATATGCTTTTCAAATAAGAAAAATAATCATATGGTAAAAGTTAATATGTATGGAAACCAGCTGGAACAAGTAAAAATAGTGATATTTCTGGGTATGTGGATGGACTTTAAATTAAATTTTGGAGTTCATATTCAGAGATTGATAGAAAAGTGTAAAAAAGGAATAAATGTTTTAAGATGCTTGTCAGGTGCCTATTGGGGTGCTAGTTGTCAGTCACTGGAAATAATTTACTATTCAATGATCAGGTCTAATATAGACTATGGTAGTATGTTTTATAGTTCTGAGAGTACAACTTTACTTAAAAAAGTATAAGTAATACAAAATCAGGCCCTGTGGAATTGTTGTGGAGCATTTAGATCTTCTCCGGTAGTATCATTACAAGTTGTATTGGGAGAATTGCCGCTAGAACAACGTGGACTTCAATTGAGGATGAGGTACTGGTCTGTTGTGAGCGGACATTTGGAAAGCCATCCAGTAAAACTACTCCTTAAATATTGTTGGGAATATGAATACAAAGAAATAGCCAGATTCATTCCTACATTTAACATAAAAATAGCAAAAAGATTATCGGATCATGTATCAGTATTTACTACTGAATTATTAGCTATAATACTAGCACCACAGTGGATTGAAGAAGTTCAACCAGAAAGAACTGTGATATGTACCGATTCAATGGCTGCTCTTAATTGCATTTTAAGTGGAAAATCTGAGTCCCGGCAGGATTTAATATTTGAAGTTTTGCAATGTTTATTTAGAACAAGGCAGTTAGGGGTATTGGTATTCTTCCTTTGGGTACCAGCGCATGTGGGTGTGGACGGTAATGAGGAGGTAGACCAGCTGGCAAAAAAAGCATTAAATCATCCACAAATAGAAATGAATGGATCTCTAAGTAAATCAGAAATCAAAGGGTTGATATTAATCAAGATAAGTAAGAAATGGCAAAAGATATGGAATTGTGGTTCTAAAGAAGACATCTTTATCAGATTCAGGAAGGGATTGGAAATGAGAGGAAAAGATATGGAAATAGGAAAAAAGATGTTATTATTACAAGGTTAAGAATTAGTCAAACTGCACTAAATTATAGTCTTTATGGAATAGGGAAGCATGAAACAGGAAAATGTGATAAATGTGGGGATCCTGAAACCGTGCAACATATTCTTTTAGAGTGTGCTGCATATGAAAGGGAGAGAGAACAGTTCATTCAAGAGTTACAATGGATGGGAGTTGATACAATATCTATAAAAGTATTGTTAGGAGATGGATCAAGACAATCAAGAATTCATGAATTATTATTTAAATATCTAAATAAAATAGGAATAATGAATAGAATTTAGTTCTTGTTTACTGCTTATTTATTTATTCATTAATTTTTTATTTTAAAAAATATATATTTTATATATATATATATATATATATATATATATATATTTTTTTTATATTTATTATTATTTTTTTATTATTATTATTATTTTTTTTTTTGGAGTGATGGATTCTTTCATCTCTTCCAAAGCCATGTATACTCCACACTCCAGATTAGTAGGTGGCGGAAATGCACCATTCATGTTGGTTTGCCAATCTGCCATTAAATACCAGAAGAAGAAGGCCAACCGTCACAAATGGACTCTTCCAAACTCCCCACCTCTTGTCGTGATTTGGACTGCTCCACGGAGAACCAGCGATCAGAGAGTGAGGATGCAGAGATGTGCTTGTGTAGAGTTATTAACAGTTAAAGTAGTCAGAAGGGACAGACTCTGTGGATTGTGTGTAAGTATCTTCTCTTCATTAGTGATTACTATATTGCTAAGAGACATTAAGGCGCGCTCCGCTGCATTCCGTCTGAATGTTTGCATTAATAACTCGGTCCGCATATTATCTTGTCACCTAAATACATTGTCTTAATGCCATATAATCTTCCTGTGTTCTTTATCGGTGAAGTATTTGATGCTGCACTTATATTGTGTAGATTTGAAACACAAGTCACACAAGTGAGATGCATGCGCAGTTAACACCACGCGTAGTAATCCTGTAGTGCGAGAGAATAAACATTGATTAAATTTGTATTCATATATTCGGGTTTATCTATTTCTTTAACATGCTTTTTAATATGCTGCTTATAACTAATATTTAAGTATCTTTGGTTGTTTAAAAATTAACAAAGAGATAGAGTATAATGGAAATTTTAATTTTAATGCATGCTTTAGCAAATATGGAGTGTAACTAATGCCTTATTAAGTAAGCTTCAGAGAACATTAAGTTCTGCTTAGTTTCGAAACTGAATAACAGGAAAACGCCTAGAACAGGAAACTTTAAAGAGGAAATGCCGTCTGGCAACAGGCAGATGCAGAGTGTATTAATACGATGTAAACACAAAAACTAGTTTTGTCGCAATAAAACGATAGTAGTGAGATGGACTGTAGTGAGAACGTCTTTAGTGCCTTTTATGGGTCTTGTGAGTGCAAATTATATTGTGCCAATGGAGGCCTCACTGAGCCTTCAGATTTCAACAAAAATATCTTAATTCGTGTTCTGAAAATGAACGGAGGTCTTACGGGTGTCGAACAACATGAGGATATGTTTTGGGTCATTTTTGGGTGAACTAACCCTAAGTGCCATAAATAAAGTATTATGTTAAGAAATGCTGTTTTGAAAGAAGTATTTTTTCCGTTAAGCAGCACTATATGTAACAATGAAACATTTTTATAGGGGCTAATATTTTTGTCTTTCAATGTATGCCCTTTCACAAATATTTGAATTTTGATGTACTAAAAATTTAAAGAATTATTTATCTCATTTCAGATGTAATGGAAGAGAGTAAGGAGAGTGAAGAACTGAGTGAAGTGGAGGAGGAACATTATGTCAAACCTGGTGAAAAATCTTTGAGTCGCTCAAAGACTAAAAAGACATTTATAAAGAAAACAGGAGCCAAGAAATCTACACCCTGCACTCAGTGTGGGAAGAGTTTCCCAAGCAAATGTAAACTTGAGCACATGAGAATCCACACTGGAGAAGCCGTTCTCATGTGATCAGTGTGGAAGAGTTTCTCAACCAAACAAAATCTTGATGTCCATATGAGAGTACACACTGGAGAGAAGCCATTTGAATGTGATCGGTGTGGAAAGAGTTTCTCAAGGAAATGTGGTCTTGAGCGGCACAAGAGAGTTCACACCGGAGAGAAGCCATTTGAATGTGATCAGTGTGGAAAGAGTTTCTCAACCAAACAACATCTTGATGTCCATATGAGAGTTCACACTGGAGAAAAGCCGTACTCATGTGATCATTGTGGGAAGAGTTTCTCAGGATCAGCAACCCTTAAGAAACACATGCGGATCCACACAGGAGAAAAGCCATTCAAGTGTGATCAGTGTGAAAAAACATTTCTTTGTTCATCAACCCTGAAGACACACCTGACAGTTCATACGAAGGAGAAGCCACATTCATGTTCTGTGTGTGGAAAAAGTTTCTCACGGCTGCAATGTTTACACACACATGAGAAAATACACACTGGTCTGAAAGAGTACATGTGCTTTGAGTGTGAGAAGACTTTTACTACAGCAGGCAGTTTAAAACTGCACCAAAGGATTCACACTGGAGAGAAACCTTACAAGTGTTCACACTGTGACAAGAGATTCAGTCGGTCAGGAAGTCTGAAAACACATGAGAGGATTCACAGCAGAGGGAAGCCACACGAGTGATCTGGGGCATTTCATCCGAGGAGGCAAAAAAAAGAAAAAAAAGATGACAAAATAATCACTATTACAAAAAAAATAAAACAAAGCAAATAATAATAAAAGTGACAAGGGATGCACGATATATCGGCAACAAATTGTTATCAGCAGATAAATGTAAATTATTTAAACAAGAATAAGGTGTAGGTAAATACTTTTTATTTGAAGCACAATTATACTGTATATGAAAATAAAAACTTTAAAAAATAATAATAATAATTTAAAGTGCTTCACTGAGCTGCCAAACTTTTAAGCAAAATAAAACATTCAAAAAGTGAGTTCAAAGCGAGTTCACCGTTCATTTTGTTCTGTTCTGTTTTGTTTTGTCTCTTGTTTTCTTAATCAGAACTGTGATTTTTGTCAGTTCTGGGACATGAAAACTCAACCCTGAAATCCCTTTGACATTCTTTGGACTGCTTTTTACAAACTGCTGTACAGCGTCTCACTGCGAAAACCCTGCGAGCCCTCTGCCCATTAACGTTAGGCTTTACCACTCTGCACTCACTCTCGGTAACCTCTTGTTAACTGAGTTGTGTCTTCGTGATTTTCCTATTCTGGGCTTGGCTAACGTGGAGTGCTGTGACTTCACTTTACTCCTTCCCGCGAGCCCTCTACCGCTGTGTGTATCCCATAACTTTAACGTAACCGGTTAGCAAGTTTCCACTTGTTTGGCGAGTTGCTGTTTGGTTGTGGATCACTTTTAGCATCAGCTGGTTTGGCTAACGTGGTGTTGTTTAGGGTTGTCATATTGCTTTCGGTGAGTGCTGTCTTTAACTGCGAGGAGATGTATTTTGTTTTTCATAACTCGTGGCACTGAGATTGCTGGCGTAGTCGTTCTTGGACTTGCTCTGGTTCTCAATGACAGTATGGATTTTCATTATACCTCAGAACAGCTGCATAACCTAAATAAACACTCTCGCCTGGAAACCTCTACTTTCGATTGGTGCACTACCCTCGGCATTGCTAAATGCGTGCTATCGCTATATCCATCGGTCTCCAAAATAACGATGGTTCTATGATTGCAAGTCCGCTTCGTCAATTCCTGTGATCTGGTCGCGGAGATCGAAGCGTTACCATAGCAAACTGACTCCTCATCGCGTTGGGACTCTCACACCTTTACCCAGAGATGCCGTCTACTCGTTGCGTGCTCCCCATCGACACAACTGTGCTCTCTTGAACACTCGTTCCCTGTCTGGCAAAGGTGCACTGCTGAACGACATTACAACTGAGAGAAACCTGGATTTATTATTCTTGACTGAAACCTGGCAAGCACCTGATAACTTCATTGAACTGAACCTTTTAACCCCTCCTGGATATAGTTACCTGACAAAACCTAGACTAAGTGGTAGAGGTGGTGGTCTGGCTGTGATTTTTAAGAACAATTATAAAGTGACTAAAATTGATGTTCTTGATGTTTCCAGTTTTGAATGTCTATCACTTAAACATGCTGGTCCTGCTCCACTCCTGATTAAATTGATTTATAGACCTCCGAGATATAACACAAACTTTCTAAATGAATTGACTCAACTTCTCACTTTTGCCTGTGCCCAGCATGATAGAATCATGATGCTAGGTGACTTTAACTTACATGTCGATTCTGATTGTACCTCTGCTAGAGACTTTATCTCTGTTTTGGATTGCTTTGAAGTGTCTAAGCATATTGATTTTCCCACACATTCCCACTCTCATACTCTTGATCTGCTTTTTACTGTTGGTATTGACAATGTGCATGCCCAGGGTCATGATTTGGGCATTTCTGATTTCTCAACCTCCTAAATCCTGATGAGATAGTCTCAACCTATAATCAATCGATCTGTGATGTTTTGGATGATCTTTCTCCATTAAAAACTAGAACTGTTCCGTCTACTCACTCCTCTCCCTGGTTCACCCCAGAACTAAGTTTTGAAAACAAAATGTAGGCGTTTTGAAAGACTTTACAAAAGAAAACCCCTTCTTGTGCATTCCATGGCTTTTTCGTACTCAGTAGTGGAATTTAAAGAAGCACTTAACATTGCTCATTCGAAATAAACAAACTGGTTAAACCGTCACCCGTAGCTATAACTGGCTCTGTCGATCTCTGTGAAAGTTTTCAGTCATTTTTTCAATAAAAATTGATAACATTTACAAATCGTTTTCTTCAACTTTCTCTTCCTGTTTAACTCCATGTCTGATAGGCCATCCCCTGGACACTTTTTACTCACTAATACATTTGTGGTTGAACAACTGATTATCAAATCAAATTCTACCACCTGCACACTTGATCCTATCCCAACATATCTTCTAAAAACCCTTCTGCCTTCACTTATTCAACCCATTACTCATATTATAAATAGATCTCTAGCAACTGGTTATGTTCCGCATGATCTAAAAGTAGCAGCTGTCACTCCGATACTAAAGAAGTCGAGCCTTGATAACACCATTCAGAACAATTACAGACCAAAATCAAACCTCCCGTTCATTGCCAAAATGCTTGAGAAGGTAATCGTAGCACAACTGCAATCTCATCTAGAGCAAAATAATCTTTTTGAACCACTCCAATCAGGTTTTCGTCCCTATCACAGCACAGAAACAGCACTTTTAAAAGTGCTAAACGATCTCCTCCTGGTTTCTGATTCTGGTGCACACAGTGTCATAGTTCTGCTCGATCTCAGTGCAGCCTTTGACACTGTGTGTCATTCCATCCTCCTTTCACGACTATCTGAAATAGGCATCACTGGTGCTGCTTTTCAGTGGTTGACCTCGTATCTATCTGATAGACTGCAGTTTGTAAGGATAGGTAAATATCGATCTAGTACCGTTACTATCACTCATGGTGTACCTCAAGGTTCTGTACTTGGTCCTCTTTTATTTCTCAGTTATGTGCTGCCACTGGGTCAGATAATCAGACGACATGGTCTTACCTTTCATAGTTACGCTGATGATATTCAGATTTATTTCACAGTTAAACCAAACTCAGTTCATCCTCTCGCTTCTGTTAACTCCTGCCTTCAAGAACTTAAAACCTGGATGACTGATAACTTCTTGCAGCTTAATACTGATAAAACTGAAATCCAGTTGATTGGCCCTAAATCACAAAATTTGCCACGTGATGACGTTTTTATTGACATTGGTGTCCAGATTACACCTTCAAAAACTGCGAAATCTGGGAGTATTGTTTGACTCCACGTTATCTTTTGACTCACATATTGGTCAAACAGTAAAGTCATGCTTTTTCCACCTGCGAAATATTGTTTGTATCCGTCGATCCCTCAACTCTAATGATGCTGAAACGGTAATTCAGGCTTTTATAACCTCCAGATTAGACTACTGTAACGCCTTATACAGCGGCTTACCAACTAAGGCTATACATCGCCTCCAAATGGTGCAAAACTCTGCTGCTCGAGCGCTAACATTTAATAAAAAATCTGTACACATCACTCCGATCCTCAACCAACTTCACTGGCTTCCTGTGGCCAGTCGCATCGAGTTCAAACTGTTAGTTTTAGTCTATAAAGCCAGTCACGGCCCTGCACCAAAATATCTTGCTGAGTTAGTCCAACCTTATGTTCCTGCCCGGACCCTCAGATCCAGCAATGAAAACCTTCTTGTCATCCCCAAGTTTAAACGCACTACTATGGGAGGAAGGGCTTTTAGTGTAATTGGCCCTAAATGATGGAATAAGCTGCCCGCGACTATCCGTAACGCACCTACTCTCCAGATTTTTAAAACCAAACTTAAAACTCATCTTTTTTCTCCTTGCAGTAAATAATTATTTTTCTCTCACCGTCTCTGCCTTCAAGTGATCTCACACCTCTTCATGTTATGCTACATGACTAGCTACTGTTTATTGTTCTTTGATTCTATAACTTCTTTGTTGTTGATGGAGTTATTTGTTGTACACCTGCTTGTTTATTTGCTATAATGAACAGGCTGCTTTTCTGATTGTAATTGATTGTATTCCATTGTGAAGCGACCTTGGGTTCTTAAAAGGCGCTATATAAAATAAACATATTATTATTATTATTATTATTATTATTATTATTATTACAAAGATGAAGTTTGTGTTTTTTTTAAATATTGTGCATTTCCAGCGTTTCGATTTGAAACGTTGTTGATCCATTTACAAAAGCACTGTTTCCTGCCATGCTCTGGCCACATTCTTTACATTAATTGCAATGCATTATGTTTTCCTTCTTATTAAATCATAACCAGGGAAACTGGGCTAACCGATCTTTACGAAATATAGTATATGTTTTTCCCCTTTGATTTTTTAATCTCTAGCCCAGGCTCGGTAGGCTCTGCCTCCGTCTCTGAGTCGGATGCCATGTCCGAAAACGAACCAGGGCTTGGCATCGGACCAGGGATTGGCATCTTACCAGGGACAGAGGAGACTGGTGGCTGAGGTAGCTCCACGTCTGGGCTGTTGTCGGAGCATTGACCGGGGAGAGTGTTGGGGGAAACAGGCCTTCTTTTCTTAAAGAAAAAACTCTCTATGGGTCTATTTCTTTTCATTGGTTGTGTTTATTCTGATTGCGATTGATTCTCTGGTGCTCAGGGGCCAATTGCACAAAACTAGGATAAGGGATTAAGTCGGGATATAGTGATGATCTTGCCATCTGTATGCAAAATTTAGTACACCGCTGTCATGTAAACTTACCCTGAAGGCACACTCACACCAAGAACGATAACGAAAGATAACTGTATATTAGCGGATTAATATACAGAATTTGGGATTTTCCTTAATTGTCAGTTATAATCATCAAAATTAATTTAAATAAACATTTGAAATATATTAGTCTGCGTGTAATGAATTATTATAATATACAAGTTTCACTTTTTGAATGGAATTAGTGAAATAACTTTTTGATGATTTATATGACCAGCATCTGTATATTGTTTTTAAATTGGTACTGCCTATATTTATTATTTTGGAATAAATGTAAAAATATGAACTTGATGAAATGCATACTTGGTTTTAATGAATAAAACATTACATATGTAACTGTATTTGGCCTCTTTTATGTAATGTTTATTAAGTGTACCAGACATAAATTAACATTTGATATATAAAAAAAATGTGAGGACTTTGCCTCCTAATAGAAAACAAAAAAACACTAATAATCCTAGGACGTTGTTTAGTAACATAAATAAAGTTGTAAATCTTCCTCTTTCTATATCTAGATCCATTCCTCTTTCTATATCTAGATCCATTCACCATAGTAGAGAAAAATTCTTCCAAATATCATCCTTTGTGTTCAGCAGAAGAAAGAAATTCATATGGGTTTTTCAAAAATGAACTAGCAGCGTCAATACTTTGTGATAGCTTCACATGTTAGGGACGCTGACTCTGTGCTTGTTTTTAAAATACTACTGAAGACACACTTGTTTGCTGTGGTGTTTTATTCTTGATGTATTTTATTATTAAGGCATGAGCACAGATAGTGTGAGGACTCTTGTATTTTCTCAGCCCATTATTATTCTTCCCTGAAATGAATCGCATTTTAGATGTCCTAAACATGCTCGAAAACTCATGAAACTTTGTACACATGTAAGAAGTGGTGAAAATTCACGTCTGATATGGTTTCAGAATTAGGTGTGGCAAAATGGCTCGACAGGGCCACCTACAAAATTTCAATTAAGTGTAATTTGCGCTATGTTTCATGTACGAGTATGAAATTCAGTAGACACATGTAAACCCAACACCTACAAAAAAGTTAAAATCTGTGAATAATCTGAAAAAATAAAGGGTCTGTTGACAGCAATGAAATGCAATTTATTTATTTGTCTTGGACATGTGAAAGATTAGAAACAACATTGGCTTTGATGCATTGTTAGTTTTTGTGCAGCATCAGATTTAAATTGAACTCACCAAAGCCCCATTGTCATCATCGGTGACATTTTCGTTAATTTTAAAGCGATTATTTTATTGATAACTCATTTTGTGAACTGAATCAACATTGACAGTGTTGGACTCGGCATCAATTCCTCAAGTCCGCGTGTTCGTTGAATGAGGAGAGCAGGAACAAAATATAGTTTAACTCTTTTAATGATTAAGTAAGTCAGATGAAGAAGCATTCAGAGCTCTGGGTCACAACTGTCCCTGATTTACACAATCCTATGCAAGGCTTGTCCAGGCAGTCTGCGACAAACTTGCCTTTCCTGACCCAATATTTATACACAAAAAATACATAAGTTGTCTTTCTTTGGGAGTCAGATGATTTTCTGGTCAGCTGTGCTTCGTTCGCAACATCACCCCTCCAATTCCTGGACCCAAGACTGCTTCTTTGTTAACAGACACAAAGGCACTCTGAAAGCATAGCAAAATGCATAGCAAAACACTTTCTCATATGGATCTGTTATACCTACCACAACCCTCTGGCTGTTGCACTCGTGACTCTTATGTCCAACAGAAAGTACATACAGTCTTAAAGCAAAATCATTTCATAAGCTAACATTATCTTAAATCTACTATTGTTAATGATTAATTTCTACAAGCGTTGTTAGCAATAATGCACACACAAATATTTTACTCTCAACAACAGTCTTACTCAAAAGCTACAAATTGTTTTATAATCTATTAGTCTGCCTTTACAATGCTTTAAAGCATTAATGCATCCTAAGAACCAGAAAAAAAGTTTTTGTGAAATTAGATTTTTTTTAGGAATTTAGGAATAAAAAAAATAAATAAAGTATATATATAGATTTTATTCCTATGTTATATGCTATATCCTCTGCTCTGTAGAGGATACCAGAACCCATTTATTGAGCAAATTAAAAGACATGAATAGACAAACAATGGGATTTTTTTCATTCACCAATCAATTTTTATGCTTCAAGTTTTTAGATGAATCTCAATGTTATGAAAGATACAGAATAATTTGATATACCATATTACTTTATTTAATTAGTGTGTAAACATGGCCATAAAGCCATTCCCATTCTAGGCAATGCATCTATACACTAATTCATTTTTTGCATATTAATGTGTTTTGGGACAATATGTAGTGTAAAAAGATGTGCAATAATATTTCCATAAGAATATCCAGACTTAAAACTGTGTTTGTTGTCAGAGAAAGTCACCAAATAATGTCCTCTAGAGAGGCCAGACCTCTATTCTGGGTCTCAGGAGGATATTTCTGTCTCAGGACTGTGGCATTTATATTAAGATGTCCGTCGGTCCTCTTAGCAACAATAGTTTTATTCAATTAATGACTTTAGCCTTGAAAGAGAGCCAAGATCGCTACAATCACTAAAATGCTGTTGCTTTGTCAGTTCATTGCGTCACTCTGTGTTTATCTTTCGCGCAGTGCGCACTGTTATAGACTAGTCCATTTCATTGTGAAAGAAGGGGGTGTACGTGTGTAGTGACAGATAAACATGAACTGGACATTTCAACTACTACTTCAAAGTTTCAACGTATTTCTTAAGAATATTAATACACTTTACCATGCGTTTGAAGTGTTCATGATAAGGTTTTTTATTTTATTTTTAAAAAAAATTGAGATTGGTTGGGGGCCCCCTCTACTTTGACCGCTGGTAGGGGGCCCCAAGCAGCAACTCCCCCACCTCTGCTCGTGATTTGGACTGCTCCAAAACTTCCTGTAGTCGGAGCACCAGCGATCAGAGAGTGAGGATGCAGAGATGTGCTTGTGTAGAGTTATTAACAGTTAAAGTCGTCAGAAGGGACAGACTCTGTGGATTGTGTGTAAGTATCTTCTCTTCATTAGTGATTACTATATTCCTAAGAGACATTAAGGCGCGCTCCCGCGGCATTCCGTCTGAATGTTTACATTAATAACTCAGTTTGCACATTTTCTTGTTACCTAAATACATTGTCTTAATGCCATATAATCTTCATATGTTCTTTATTGGTGAAGTATTTGATGCTGCACTTATATTATATTGTGTAGATTTGAAACTGTGTCTCAGGGACACAAGTGAGACGTTGATTGAGTAATATATTCGGGGTTATATCTATTTCTTTAACATGCTTGATAAGTTTTATTTCCCGTTGCGTGCCCTTCTCAGTCCGGTGTATTTGGCAGTTAAAGGAATAATTAAAGGAGGATATAAAATCTTTGTTTATTGCAGAAAATCAGAAAGATATAGGAAAGAGTAAAAGAGGCGGATTATGGATCTAACCTATGGGAGAGAGATTACATCATATAGTTCATGGTCTAGGCATGTGATACATATAGAAAACAAGGCCACATCTGGTATACATCTGTTCAACCCTCCAGACTTACCTTGAGCTCCTGCAGAATCCTTCAATGCAAAGAATAGGAACACAGAGACCCCACTTCCAATCTATCCTGCATAACCTTCTTCCATATATAGTAATGGTTTCCTGTTCCATATATGAAAACCATATGTGAGCGAGAGTGTAACTTCAACTAAAGAGGAGAGAGAGACAAGGACCCTATGTTCAATACATTTTATGCTGAGATTTATATAAAAACTCATACTCAGAAGCTAGCTGAACAAACTCTGAGTTTCAGAGTATGTTTAGAGTTGACAAATCCAGATAAATCCAACCTGATTTAGATCAAGTTAAATTGTTTCTCAAAGCTTGGTATAAACTTTCTCTGTCAACTCCGGTTTAATCCAGAGTTTGTGATTAACACTGAAGCACGTGCACCTGAGAGTGTGACACATGGGGCAAACAGCCAATCACAGCGTCTGTTCGATTCACTTCTCTTCTGAAGATTGAGAGATCGTTCTGAAAATTATCATGAAATTAAATGCGTTTAAAGCAGGAATAAAAACTTCTGCTGCAGCGCAAGTTTAAGAAGGCAGCTGAAAGAATATCTGACTGTATCAATGCATGATGTTAATCAAAGAAATATGCCTAATAATTATAGCTTCACAAAGAGCTCAAATAAATACACGTTGTTTAAAAGAATTATGAATGCATGTATTATATTTATATTAATATTTGGCTACTTGTCAATATAATATAATTATATGAATTATATTGTGTGAATTAAAAGTAATTATAATTCATATAATATAAATATAATAAATAATTTGCCCCAAAAGATGAGCAATTTTGTCTCTAAAGTTTTCTACAGGGGTGTGAGTTTTACTTGCAGCTGATTGGTCCAGTTTGAGAGCAGAGCAGTTTAGCTGTGTAGTGTAAGTTACCATTGTGATTAACACGGCTAAAAAACAATCCACCTTCTTGAACCCGAAAAACAGAGTTTGCTCAAACTAATCTCAAACTTACCTGGGTAGCAACTGAAACCAGCTTTGTGCAACAGGCCACATGGATTGTTTATAGATCTGTGATTGTTTATAGATCTGTGATTGTTTATAGATCTGTGATTGTTTATAGATCTGTGGTTGTTTATAGATCTGTGATTGTTTATAGATCTGTGGTTGTTTATAGATCTGTGGTTGTTTATAGATCTGTGGTTGTTTATAGATCTGTGATTGTTTATAGATCTGTGGTTGTTTATAGATCTGTGGTTGTTTATAGATCTGTGGTTGTTTATAGATTTGTGGTTGTTTATAGATCTGTGGTTGTTTATAGATCTGTGGTTGTTTATAGATCTGTGATTGTTTATAGATCTGTGGTTGTTTATAGATTTGTGGTTGTTTATAGATCTGTGGTTGTTTATAGATCTGTGGTTGTTTATAGATCTGTGATTGTTTATAGATCTGTTATTGTTTATAGATCTGTGATTGTTTATAGATCTGTGGTTGTTTATAGATCTGTGGTTGTTTATAGATCTGTGGTTGTTTATATATCTGTGGTTGTTTATATATCTGTGGTTGTTTATAGATCTGTGGTTGTTTATATATCTGTGGTTGTTTATATATCTGTGGTTGTTTATAGATCTGTGGTTGTTTATAGATCTGTGATTGTTTATAGATCTGTGATTGTTTATAGATCTGTGATTGTTTATATATCTGTGATTGTTTATAGATGTGTGGTTGTTTATAGATGTGTGGTTGTTTATAGATCTGTGATTGTTTATAGATCTGTGATTGTTTATAGATCTGTGGTTGTTTATAGCTGTGTGGTTGTTTATAGATCTGAGATTGGTTATAGATCTGAGATTGTTTATAGATCTGTGGTTGTTTATAGATGTGTGGTTGTTTATAGATGTGTGGTTGTTTATAGATATGTGGTTGTTTATAGATCTGTGATTGTTTATAGATCTGTGGTTGTTTATAGCTGTGTGGTTGTTTATAGATGTGTGGTTGTTTATAGATCTGTGATTGTTTATAGATCTGTGGTTGTTTATAGATGTGTGGTTGTTTATAGATCTGTGATTGTTTATAGATCCATTTGTAGACAACCTACACAGGGCTTCAGACCAACTTTTACCTACATTTTTAGGTGCACCCAAATTTTTCATCTGCTCGCGCTTTTAACACCACAATTTCAAGGTCACCTTTTATCACGCTCCATATAAATTCATGTGTATTATGTAAATTATTTAAACAAGAATAAGGTGAAGGTAAATACTTTTTTATTTGAAGCACAATTATATTTTATATGAAAATAAAAAACTTAAAAAATAATAATAATAATTTAAAGTGCTTCAGTGAGCTGCCAAACTTTTAAGCAAAATAAAACATTCAAAAAGTGAGTTCAAAGCGAGACCCCCCCTTGCTGTCGCATGGTCCTCAGATGGCCAACACTTGTAATTTGGCCTTCTTGGCTTTTGGCCCTGGCTAAACCAGCTTGCCACACTCTCCCTAGCATTAAAATCCTCCAAACAGATTCTTATCAGATCTTCCACTGTGTCTGTGTGAAGGGATGCTCTGGTATCTGATTTGATTCTCTTCTGTGAAGAGAATCCTCTCTCAAACAGCAGATGACAGGGAGGACCAGCAGAATGTGTACAAGGTGCAGTATGTCCTGAAAAATTTACAAAACAGTCAAATTTGGGATGTACAAGCCGTCAAAGTTGTTTTAGATATCAAAGTTGACATTGGGAGAAATTATATGTTAAAAAAGAAGTCGACTAAGTCCTTCAACAGCAGAGCAATTAATATTTTTGAATACAAATATGATGTAAAAACTGACACATTGTGGCTGTATTTATTTTATTAATTCTAATTTTTCATAACAAAAACAATCAAGGTATTCAACTCGAGAAGGCTACAGGTTACAAAACCAAGTAGTTGTCAGACAGATGTAAAAATTTTTTTAACATAGATCACTGTCAAGGTTATTTCAGAACAATACATGCAAGTGTCCACTAGATGGCGTCATGGAGACGGGTGTCGGGTGTTGTTTCGAAGCTTCGGCACATTTGCTTCAACTGTTTCAGTGCTTCACGAAGCCTCGGTCTGCCCATCACTAGTCAACGGTGCTGTGTTGTCCGGCCGTCAACAGCTACTGTCTGGATAAGAGAGCGAGGAATGTTAGCGCTTCGCTGCATGGAGTGTAATGTTCAAACTGTTGTTCCACTGTGCGGTGTTTTATTGGGTGCGTTGATCTCCTGCAGCTGTGACGGTCCGGCCCGTGCTGAGTGCTGGCAGGTGATCCTTGTTAGTTTCCAGGGTGATGCTGATGAGAGCTTGGGAGACTTGTCACACTCTACTAATCAACTAGAGATACTTAATTTGTATTACATACAACAACTCAAGCTGCAAGAAAAGCCGCTATCTGACGCCATGACGGCTGCTGATACTCCGACAATGTAAACAAGCCGCTTCTTTTAAGACAGTTTTGCGGATTATTGTTTTTGAATGGTTAAAAATATTTACAAATTCACGTCACGTTAGTGAACGTGTACAAAGTTGAATGGGGTGGGGGTGATAATAACAATGATAATTGGGCCCTAATAATTGGAATATCATTGTACCTCATTAATGGAAAATTTCGGGTTGATCATTTATTAAAATGCATCAAAATATATATTTTATAGGAATTGTCTTTACATCACTTTTATGTCTTTTCACTTAAGTTTTCTATTTTTGAATTATTTTGATGTTCTAAAAATAAAATAAAATCTTTGATTTCAGACGTGATGGAAGAGCTCAAGGAGGAACATCATGTCAAACCTGAGAAAAACCTTTGAGTCACTCAAAGACTAAAGAGACATTTATAAAGAAAACAAGAGCCAAGAAATGTACACCTGCCCTCAGTGTGGAAAGAGTTTCTCAACCAAACATCTTAATGTTCACATGAGAGTTCACACTGAGAGAAGCCATTCACATGTGATCAGTGTGGGAAGAGTTTCATAACCAAACAAAATCTTGAGCGTCACATGATGATTCATACTGAGAGAAGTTGTTCACATGTGATCAGTGTGGGAAGGGCTTAACAAGCAACCAAAGTCTTGATGTTCACATGAGGATTCACACTGGAGTTAAGCCGTTCTCATGTGGTCAATGTGGAAAGGGTTTCAAGCAATTGGCAAACCTTAAAGAACACACAAGGATCCACACCGGAGAGAAGCCGTTCACTTGTGATCAGTGTGGGAAATCATTTATTAGTACATCAGAGCTGAAGAGACATCTGACAGTTCATACGAAGGAGAAGCCACATTCATGTTCTGTGTGTGGAAAGAGTTTTTCACAGCAGACATATTTACATAGACATAAGAAAATACACACTGGTGTGAGAGAGTACATGTGCTTTGAGTGTGAGAAGACTTTTACTAGTGCAAGCAGTTTAAAACAGCACCAGAGGATTCACACTGGAGAAAAACCTTACAAGTGTTCACACTGTGACAAGAGATTCAGTCAGTCATCACATCTGAAAAGACACGAGAGGATTCACACTGGAGAGAAACCATATCTCTGCACTGCATGTGGGAAGAGTTTCAATGATTCATCTACTCTACACAGTCATACAAAATACATTCACAGTAAGTAGATGCTTTTCAGATCCAGCACTTTCAGGTCCTCACCAAATGCGACACAATAATGCATCAGGCAATAACATATAATCTTGATAAAACTGTCCTAACCAGCTATAATAACATTTGACTGGAATTCTCGCGCGAGACTGGAATTGTTATTAAAAATGATAAACTTCAGAAAGTTTGCACTCCAAATGGTCTTTGCGCTGATTTGCATTGAATAGTAGAAAAAGAAAAAAGATTATGGCGGAGGAAATTGTTGGAGAGACACAGGGAGCAATGACGTGAAGAATGTGAAGAGAGTTTGAGGTGAATAAATAATTTTGCAATGTTCTGCTGCTGTGGCTGGACGTGCAAATGTTTGTGCTTTGTTTCTGTTTGACAGAATTGTAAATATATCTATAAAAATACTGATATTCTGGTCTATAACTCCTCCCTGAACCTCCCGCTGCCCTGTATCTTGCTCTCTCCTTGGCTGTTGGTCGTCGGCGATGTAATTTTCATTCAGGGCGCATTTCACACAGTAGGAGTTTGAATCGCCGACAGGTCCAGATTCTGTCTGGGATTCTCTCTGATCATGTCTTTGATCATTCACACTGCGTGATTCTCACTCGCGTGCATAAGCACTGATTTGGCTATGATTTCGGGCATTTGTCAGCGATTTCGCAAAACCTGTCAGTGAGTCAAAATCGGGCATTGTAAACTAGGCATTATTCTACAAACTTTGTAACCCATTGAAATCATGAAGGCTGTCTTTATAGATGTTATAATGGACTACGAGTTTTGACCTCTGCTACATGCGTTCGCCACATTGTCTTTTCATACTTTGGACTGCTGTTGTGTTTCTCCAAGGTGCTTTTTGTCTGCCACTCTTTTTCCTGAGTTTCAGAGGAGCAATATCATCAATTACACTCTTAATTTTTGAGTTAAAAGAGTCAAGGAGAGAATCAACAGATATGTCTGTTGTCAGATATGAGTCTGCAGATATGCTTGGTGTTAGAGATATAGCCTTCATAAGTGTTCTCTTTTAAGCTTCTCTTTTTGACAGAGACAGATCTAGCTTCAATGGCAGGAGAGAAAATACAGAAATGGTCAGACAGTGCCACAGCCTTAATAACTATCGATGAAATGTTTAGACCCTTGCTGTTAAGTGTGTCCACGATTGTGTGTGGGACCATGTACATGCTGTGTCGAATCAAAAGTGTTAAGAACAGTCATGAGCTCTTTTGTTGTACTGGATTCAGCATTGTCAATGTGAATGTTAAAATCCCCAGCAATAGCAAAACAGTCAAACTCTGAGGAGTTTGCGGATAACAGCTTTGAAAAGTCCTCAGAAAAGGCTGGAGAGTATTTGAGGCCTGTAAATAATGAAAAGCAGGATGCATGGAGCACCTTTTAACACAATACCCAGATATTCAAGAGACAAATAGTCACAAAATGACACTTGCTTACACTGATAGAGATCTTTAAATAGAGCCGCTACACCTCCACCTCTCCTAAACGCTCTGCACACACTCAGTAATCTTAGTTTGACAAAAAGCAGGCAGCAGATTAGATTGGTTTGCCATACGGCCTGAAAAGGCCTTAGACTTTCTATTGCGTAACAGCAACGAAAGAGAGGAGGCGGCAGGCACAATGGGTTCCCACTTGTTCTGTAAACATTTGATAAAGTTACTGTTATCATAGCAGGGACCCAACACACATCACTGAGAGCTGGTATCAGTTGTTTTAGGTTCACCTACAGATGGAGGAGGGAGAGTGCCCTGGCGTTGTGACCGAAGAAATCTCACAGGAGGAGGGGGAGGGTTAGCTGGGCCCACAGGCTTTGATGGTTGTGGGGCTTGTTGCTCTTTGGTTGATATCTGGGGCCTTGCAGCAATTGAGTGTGATAGTCTGGTCTCAGTATAAACCAATTCCTGCATTTTGTCTGAGAAGCTCAGCAGCGGGGATGCTGGAGAGAGGATAACATCTGGTGAGGAGGGCTGTTGCTCTGGTGTTATCGGAAGCTGAAATATGTTATCGTCCGGTTCATGGAGTGATTTAGACATTTCATCCAGCTTCATGTTGAACTGATTCTACTCTGTTGCTCATATTCAATGGAAGTAATGACCATCTATTCACATCTCCTTTACTTGTCTTAATGGCAACAAAATGATGCTCATATAACAAAGTAATGTATCTTGGTATAGTTACCCTTGAATACTTAATGGTCTGAGAATCCCATTTAAGATTTACATTTAGTCATTTATCAGACACTTTTATCCAAAGTGATGTACAAATGAGAGCAATTGGAGAAACTAGGACAGTCAAGGGCAACAATATGCAAGTGTTGTAAGAAGTTTAATTTAATCTAGCACAGAACACTTAGGAATAATTTTTTTAAATAATAAATAGACAAACAGATTTATATTTCTTTTTCAGGGCCAAACCTGTGTAGCACTTAATAAGCGAGTTGAAGGCCTTCTCTGCGTCTAGGCTAATGCTGCACTAATTAGGTCTATTGGGTCCGGTAGAATGGTTTCTAATCTTTTTGCCAGGATTGAAGTATATCATTTATATGTTTATAATCTACATTGAGTACTGAGATGGGTCTATATGAATCACATTCCTTACTGTCTTTTCCTTGTTTATGTATCACAGATATAGTAGCCTCTCTCCAAGATTGAGGAAGCTCTCTCTCTTTAAGTGTATTATTATTAAAAGAACTAAGAAGTAAGGCAGTTAGTGCGGAAAATGTTATACCATTTAGACGGGAAGTCACCTGCTAAAGGAGATTTACATTTATGCATTTGGCAAATGCTTTTATCCAAAGTGACTTACATTGCATTCAAACTGCACATTTTGCATTTTGTCAGTTCTTGCTTTCCCTGGGAATCGAACCCATGACCTTGGCATTGCTAGCGCCACACTCTACTGTTTGAGCTACTGGAAATCTGATTTCTATTTCTACATCTACACCCCACTCATCCACATCCGCGATTCGCTTCCATCTCATCCACTCTTTCCAAGATGTTGTCGCCGTTCAGCTTTGATTTCCTTCTTTGAACTCTGTCAGGTCTTTTCTGATGTTGTGCAGTAATCCGACTGTGGATTGCTGATATACTTTCTTGGATCATCGTGTTAATTGAGAGCAAAGACATTCTGGGATCGCCATCTTAATCGTCATCATTTTTCTCATCTCGCCATTCACCATATTCACCTTCGCCATCTTTTTCAGGTCTCATAATCAGCTTTCCCCATAATTTATTATGTTTGTCTCCCTCTGCCATCTAACATGTTAAAATTTTACCTTTTCCGAACTTTTGTTTCAAGGGAGAACATTATCGACTGGGAGCGGTTCCCTTACGCCACCATCCCCTGCATGGCTTAACTGGTGTTGAGGAAAATTTAATTATTTATGTTTGAGTTCACACGGGAGTCAAACATCTGTTTTTACCATACAAAAACACCTCTAAGCAGGAGGTCATGGACCCCTAGTTTGAAGACTCTCTGGAACCAAAGGTGTTGGGGTGGGACCATTGTGTTTTAAAGTAGTTGTAAGACAGAAGGGGGCATTTTTGTGTGTGTATGTTAATTTTGCCCTGTAGGAAATGTACTGAGAAGAGTTGCTCAAACATTGGGGGTATAAATGCTTGTGGGTTCCTTCTGTCCTCAGTTCACACTTAAGGTAACCACCGTATGGTTTCTCCAACCGTGGATTCTTTCTTGCAAGAAATTAAATCTTTATAAAGACAATTGGCTAAGGTTTGTCTCTTATTCAGGAATACAAAGGAGTACTTTTTAATTGCCATAACACTGGAAAGGTGTTATATTTGGAAATGTTTTTGGTATTAATTTATTCTTGCACTCAATGGACTGAAAACTAGATAACGCTAGAAAAGCTGCTGATAATGCACATTTGCAGATAAAAAACGAAAGAGCAAGAGGTTTTTAATGTAAGACTTCCATAAACACTGCATCCGTAGGGGCTGTCATTGTTGTTTCGTGGGCTATGTGACATCAGAACTCATAACTGTGAATACATCGATCTAGTACGAGTTCACGGGTGGGTAGTCACAGGTTTGACGGCTGTTCCAGTGCACTTTCACGGGTAGAAGGTTGGAAAAACATGGGTTACAGGTTGGCTGGAACGCGGCATAACAATCCAAACTGCGCACACCACGGCTTCCTCTTCAATCAGAAATGTTTTTGAAAGAAGAGCTAAAAAAACAGTAATTTTGTGACACTGAACCCTATTCAATAAATACAAATAACTGAATAATTGGTAATGATGGTAATGAAAGTAAAATATTTGAGATTTAAAACTACATAATGCAATGCAATTATGATTTCAAATAGTATAGTTTGACTTCAGGTTGATAGGGACACTTTGTCCCCAGTAATTTCAATGGTAAACATTTTCTGAATCATTTGATTTTGTAAATTATCATACACACAATACTCAAATATAATTTCGAGCTTCAGTCAGAAACATGTGAAATGCATGAGCCAGCGCTAAGGCTATTGTCTGCTATATTGGTATCAAATATACCAATATATTTATTATACTAGTCTGATATATTATATAAAATATATAACAAACATTGATTAAAATCAAGAGACAATTTATACAAAACGAAATTCACTGTAAAAAAGGCAATTACTTCTCAAATATCATTTCCATCTTCGGTTAATTTGAGACGTGTGCAATGCAGTTCAATTTCACAAGATTTGAATTTTGATGTACTTAAAGTTATATCAATTATTTATCTAATTTCAGACGTGATGGAAGACAGCGAGGAGAGTGAAGAACTGAGTGAAGTGGAGGAGGAACATCATGTCAAACCTGAAGAAAAACCTTTGACTCACTCAAAGACTAAAAAAACATTTTTAAAGAAAACAAGAGCCAAGAAATCTACACCCTGCACTCAGTGTGGGAAGAGTTTCCCAACCAAACAACATCTTTATGTCCATATGAGAGTTCACACGGGAGAGAAGCCATTCAAATGTGATCAGTGTGGAAGGAGTTTCACACAATCAGGACACCTTAAAGCACACATGAAAATCCACACAGGAGAGAAGCCGTTCTCATGTGATCTTTGTGGGAAGAGTTTCTCACGATCAGCACACCTTAAAGGACACATGAAGATCCACACAGAAGAGAGGCCATTCTCATGTGATCAGTGTGGGAAGAGTTTCACAGAATCATCAAGCCTTAAGAAACACATGATGATCCACACCGGAGAGAAACCGTTCAAGTGTGATCAGTGTGAAAAAACTTTTATTTGTCCATCAACCCTGAGGAAACACCTGACAGTTCATACCAAGGAGAAGCCATATTCATGTTCTGTGTGTGGAAAGAGTTTTTCATGGCTGCAAAGTTTACACATACATGAGAAAATACACACTGGTGTGAGAGAGTACATGTGCTTTGAGTGTGAGAAGACTTTTATTACAGCGAGCCATTTAAAACTGCACCAGAGGATCCACACTGGAGAAAAGTGTTCACACTATGACAAGAGATTCAGTGTGTCAGAAAATCTGAAAACACAAGAGAGGATTCACAGCAGAGAGAAGCCGGACAAGTGATCTGGGGCATTTCCTCGAAGGAGGCAAGAAAAGTTAAAAAAAATAATAGATGACAAAATAATCACTATTACAAAAAAAAATAAAACAAAGCAAATATTAAATGAATTGACTAGGCATGCATGATATATTGTCAACATATGGTTATCGGCCGATAATTAATATTTTTTGATGATATCATTATCAATCTTGGAGCAGTCGTGGCCTAATGGTTAGAGAGTTGGACTTGTAATCTGAAGGTTGTGGATTTGAGTCTCAGGTCTGGCAGGAATTGTTGGTTGGGGAAGTGAATAACCAGTGCTCTCCTCCACCCTCAATACCATGACTGAGGTGAGACCTGTGTGTGTGTGTGTGTGTGTGTGTGTGTGTGTACTCTCCGTCAACAACTTGACGGAGAGTAAATGATGACAGAATTTTCATTTTTGGGTGAACTATCCCTTTAGCCACTTCACCTCTGCTCCCCCTTCCGTGGGTCCAATATTGCTTGATTCATAATTATTCAAAAATGCTGCAGAGCTGATTGGCCCTGTTCTTAATTGGCCAGCAAACTTCCCTGACCTTAACCCCATATGAAATCTATGTGGTTTTGTCAAGTAGGGCTGGGCGATATATCGAATATTAGCGATAGTATCGCAATAATTTTGACAACAATGTAAAATTTGAAAATATCGTGAATATCGAATATTTAAAGTTCAACATACATTCTTTCACAAAAAACATTACCAGATAACTCAGAGCTCTGCTTCCACCGTTCACTAAACACTGGAAGCAGAAGCGCGTATACATTTATATATAAATATATACGTGCAGCGCATGACAAAGAAAGCAACAAAAAATATGCGCGCATGAGAGAAATAATAGCTTGACTCGGGACATACTCTGACCTGAAGCACCTGCAGCACCTGAAGCACTTCAGTTCTTTCATGGATTATTGGGTTTCAGTGGTCAAACAAGTGTAAAAATGCATGTCCTGGCGAGTATTAAACACAGTAGTGTGTGTCTTTAGTGAACATACACAGAGTTGAGTGAGAAATCGTGTGTTACAATGAATATGGTCCGTGCAGCTCTTAAAGGGCCGGACCTCATGTTCTGTGTGATTTAATGTTTATCAAACAACAATGAAAAATAGAAAACCACCCCATGCTTGGTTAAACAACTTTAATATATTTATTAAGAATCTTTTATATATTGATTTGATTTATTTCTTGACTTTCTACTGTTAAATAGACCCACTGTAGCTGAAAATAAAGCACTGTTCATGTCATATTGTTTGTATTTTGCATGTTTTGCTTATTTAAAAAAATATATATTAAAAATCTATATAGTAATTATAAAAGTACATTTAAAAATATATTAAATTACTCGTATCCCGATTTAAGATTTTAGTCATCCCAACCTGTTCAGTAAACGTAAAAATGTTGTATTTAATTTGGTTCTATCTAAATACAGTAAGTTGTATTGACTATGAACACATATGAAGCTGAGCCTTTCATTCAATATGAAAATACATTTTGATTTGGTTAACTTTGTATAAATGTAGGCTATTCTTAATCAATGGTCTAGCGTCTCATCTCGTGCGCTTTCTTTCCCACGCGCAGCCGCACAGTAAACATTCCTGAGGTAAATAAAGTAAAATACAAAAAAATGACAGCCCTCAGCTTTTTACTTATTTGTTTACATATTCATCAAATATAATATGCAAATGTAAAAGTTATTGCCATATAACCATTCATAAATACTGTATGTATAATAACTATGAATATTCAAATGCTAAACTCCTCCATGGCAGAGCTGTTTAAAAACTCTGCACCTTCATTAGTTCAGACGGGTGTGGCACCCTGCAATGACAGTTGGGTGATTTTCACTCTCCACTTCCTGTGAAGTGATGTATCGATGTTCCCTTCTTCCCTACACTGTTAGCAGTGCCCTTTGCAATATTCGTCCCGGTGTGCACAGGCCTTAAAGGATTAGTTCACTTTGAAATAAACTTTTGCTGATAATTTACTCACCCCCATGTCATCCAAGATGTCCATGTCTTTCTTTCTTCAGTCGAAAAGAAATCAAGGTTTTTGATGCAAACATTTCTCCTTATAATGGAGGCAATGGACCCCAAACGGTTAAAGGTCCGAATGACAGTTTCAGTGCAGCTTCAAAGGGCTTTAAACCACACCAGACGATGAATAAGGGTCTTATCTAGCCAAACCATCAGTTTCTGAGAGAAACCGAGCAGTATTTATGCTATTATTTGACCTCTTATTAGACAAATGTGATCATCTCTGAGCTCCGCCATAACTTCCGCCAAGTGAGGTCAAATACGAGCGTGGTCATAGATGTATACGTAGATGCCTCATTAGCGCCTGCATGGATCAGTAGAATGAGGCATCTACGATTGATATATCTATGACCATGCTCGTATTTGACCTCACTTGGCGGAAGTTATGGCGGAGCTTAGACATGATCACATTTGTCTAATAAGAGGTCAAATAATAGCATAAATGTCATGTTGGTCCATTACCATTGTTTTTGCAATAAATACACCAGAGAGGAAAGGGTTAAATGATATGCTTGCACCATATGACCAGCAAGCCCTTGATGTGAAATAGCACAAGCTATTTAAACATTATTATAATAAATGCACTACTCATCTTTCATCTCATATCGTGCAGATCAGATCAGACAACCTTACTGGTGACAACCATGGTACAACCTTACTGGTGACAACCATGGTGTCCATTCTTTTTTTGGTTTTGTGGAATCGTTCAGTGCTAGGTCGCTTTTGCCTAGCATGACTTTCAGACAGAGTTCAGTGAAGATAGTCCAAAGATGTCTTCATGCTGAATACTGCCAGAGAATGCAGATCAATCCCAGTCTAACTTATGTATTGGGGGTAAAAAAGTCATGCCTTTTAAATTAATTGAAATAGTTCCACACCAATGCAAATTTTTCTGTTGATATCATGCATGATGTATTAGAGGGGGCTGCTCAGAGATGAAATTACTCATTCAACACCTGATTGAAAATTATCAGCAGAGGTACACAGAAGAACCCAGAGTTTCAACTATGGCTTCATGGAACAAAATAAGAAACCTTCTGGTGAAGCATTAAGAGAGGGTTCCAATGAATCAGAGCTGGTGTTTACTGCTTCATCTAGCCATTATGGTTGGAGATATTGTGTATCCTAATGATCAGCACTGGCACATGCTTCGGATAGTCAATATAGTGTTTTCTTCAGTTATATCCACTGGGATCACCATTTATTTGAAACACCTGATTGCAGAGCATCAAAGCTTGTTTAAGCATTTGTTTCTTGTTAAGAACATTTTGCTAAAGCATCATTTTATGGTGCATTACCCCAGTATTATGCAGAAAATAGGACCACTGCTACATTGTTGGTGCTTGCATTATGAAGCGAAGCATAACTTTTTAAAAAAGCAGTTGAAAAGCTTTAAAAACATAAAGACATTAGCAAAGGAACACCAGTGCCAAATGGCTTTCGTTTGGCAAACATTTGATCCAAATGACATGAAATTAGGTCCCGGAAAAATGAATGGTAAATGGACACACTAAACAGCTCATTTTCTTCAACCCAAAATTGGCATATTAACTGATCCGTCAGGAATTGTGATCTGAAACTTCACAGGCATACTCTGGGGACACCTGAGACTTATATTACATATTGTAAAAAGGGTCATAATAGGTGCCCTTTAACATTCTTATCAAATTGAACTACAGTACCACGGTAAGAATTGAAGCATTCTTGAAGCGTTTTCTTCAGAGCCTGTATCGCTTCTGTTAACCTTTATAATAATCTTTATATTTTAGTTTATCAGTATGAACAGCATTATTGAATTCTTGATAGAGATTAAAATGTAAGTTAGTCTACACATACATGGCAACTGAATGATTCTTTGACACATTATCTCCTGGTGTTTTGTGATACTTTTCAGCATCTTTCCAAACGTTTGGCAAATGTTGGATTGTTAGACATTTCCTCCTTCAGAAATTCTGTCTGCACTCGATGTTTCATTTTCTTTATACAGCAGTAAAATTTGTCATCAACTGAATTCTCTTCCATATCCAACAGACATTAACGATATATTATTGCTGGGGAAAAATACTTGTGATTAATCGCATTCAAAATAAAAGATAGTGTTTGCATAATATGTGTGTACTGTGTATAATTATTATGTGTATATAAATACACACATGCATTTATATATTTAAGAAATATTTGCATGTATATACTGTATATATAATTTCTTATATATAAATATATTTTTTATAAATATAAACATATTTTACTTAAATACATGTATGTGTGTGTATTTATATATAGCATAATAATTATACACTGTACACACACATACTGTATCATGTAAACACAAACATTTATTTTGGCTGCGATTAATCACAATTAATTATATAATTGTGTATTAATTTATATTTGTCTTAAATATATACATGCATGTGTGCATGTGCATATATATATCACACAGTTCACACACATATTATATAAACACAAACCTTTATTTTGGATGTGCCTTTATTTTCCCTGCACTAATACACTGTGAGCAGAATTAGGCATGTTTTCTTTTATTGATAAAATTAGCCAAAATGAGATTTAACTCAGACTGAAAAGTCAAAAATTATTAAATGCTAATGATATGGATATGGATACAATAATGCAATACTAGACATTGCAGTTCAGGCATGACCATTGGACATTGAAATGCTCATTGGGTCAGCAGGCTCAGACCAAATTAGTGGCGAAGAAAAGACACATGTTAACTGTAAAAGAGTTAAGAATTAAGGTGAAGAATTGTGTGAAACCATCAAGAACCCTTTAGTCTCCAGCACCACCATTTTCCAGAACTGCAACTTACCTGGAGTCTCCAGAAGTGCAAGGTGTCAAGATCTCAGAGACTTAAGTTAAAGAATCCTGAAAGATTACCCCTTCTTTATAAGAATCACAAGCTGAAGTGTTGTAAAATACATGAAGAATTTTTGTATAGGCTTTGTGGACAGAAAGGTTGAGTGACTCTTGAAAGAACAGCACCACATCCTCTTGGACCACTGTTTGAAGAGTTCTTCTTCCAGAATCTGGCTGTAAGTTTTGGGAGTTCATTTTTAGCCCATCTCCTATCCTGAAGTTTGTTTTGCAGAGATGTACTAAAAATGATGAATTCTTCAAACAGTGGTCCAAGAGGATGTGGTGCTGGTCCTTCAAGAGTCACTCTCTAAATTACTGATCTAAAGCCCACATTGTTACTGTATGATAATCGAAATATATTCTGTTGCATTATTTTTCTTTTTAACACTGTGAAGCTGCTTTGAAACAATCTGCATTGTTAAAAGCGCTATATAAATAAAGTTGACTTGACTTATAGTTTTGATATGTACATAATTAGCATCCTGCCCAGTGCACACAAACTGTTTTTATAATAATTGGCACATCTAAGAATATAATTATGTCGGTCTATCGTAGAGTAACTGATACTAATTCACAAACTCATTTTATTGTTCACCCTAACAGATTATGTTTCTTCATTCAAATAAAGTCAGATATTGAACATTTGGAAAGTGAAATGATGTAATGTAAATTCTTCCAAATATAAATAATGGTAAGGACTACAGCTGAAAGACAAAAAAAAAAAAAAGTAGGCTACATGAACAAAAAACCTTGGTCTGTTGACACCAATGAAATGAGCTTTAAGTGTGAATTTACATGAGATGTGAAGACATCATCATAATAAATGAGGTGAAAACAGGGGCTATTGAGATGAAATAAAGAGTCTTTTCAGCAGCTCTGTTAATATTGATGAGCCTCAGACTATCAACACTCATTCAACAAGACATCAGCAGATCATCAGCAGATCATCTCACTTTATTCTGACTGTTTGCTCTTACACACACATTACTCCAGTCAGGATATATGACAAAAGACTATTAAACTGCTCTACTGAAAGACAATGCTGTTATTTATGGGTAAAACATCAGTAATGTAAAGAAGGGCCACCTCACAAATGGACTCTTCCAAACTCCCCCACCTCTGCTCGTGATTTGGACTGCTCCAAAACTTCCTGTAGTCGGAGCACCAGCGATCAGAGAGTGAGGATGCAGAGATGTGCTTGTGTAGAGTTATTAACAGTTAAAGTAGTCAGAAGGACAGACTCTGTGGATTGTGTGTAAGTATCTTCTCTTCATTAGTGATTACTATATTCCTAAGAGACATTAAGGCGCGCTCCCGCGGCATTCCGTCTGAATGTTTACATTAATAACTCGGTTTGCACATTATCTTGGGGCCTAAATATAATATCTTGATGCCATATAATCTTCATATGTTCTTTATGGGTGAAGTATTTAATATTGTATTGTGTAGTGCGAGAGCATAAACATTCATTGAGTTTGTATTCATATATTCAGGGTTTATCCATTTCTTTAACATGCCATTTAATATGCTGCTTAACTAGTGCTGCTTTATAGATCTGTGATTGTTCATAGATCTGTGGTTGTTTATAGATCTGTGATTGGTTATAGATCTGTGATTGTTTATAGATCTGTGGTTGTTTATAGATCTGTGGTTGTTTATAGATCTGTGGTTGTTTATAGATCTGTGGTTGTTTATAGATCTGTGGTTGTTTATAGATCTGTGGTTGTTTATAAATCTGTGATTGTTTATAGATCTGTGATTGTTTATAGATATGTGGTTGTTTATAGATCTGTGGTTGTTTATAAATCTGTGATTGTTTATAGATCTGTGGTTGTTTATAGATCTGTGGTTGTTTATAGATCTGTGGTTGTTTATAAATCTGTGATTGTTTATAGATCTGGGGTTGTTTATAGATCTGTGATTGTTTATATATCTGTGGTTGTTTATAGATCTGTGGTTGTTTATAAATCTGTGGTTGTTTATAGATCTGTGGTTGTTTATAAATCTGTGGTTGTTTATAAATCTGTGATTGTTTATAGCTGTGTGGTTGTTTATAGATCTGTGTTTGTTTATAGATCTGTGGTTGTTTATAGATCTGTGGTTGTTTATAGATCTGTGGTTGTTTATAGATCTGTGGTTGTTTATAGATTTGTGATTGTTTATAGATCTGTGATTGTTATATATATGTGATTGTTTATATATATGTGATTGTTTATAGATCTGTGGTTGTTTATAGATCTGTGATTGTTTATAGATCTGTGGTTGTTTATAGATCTGTGGTTGTTTATAGATCTGTGATTGTTTATAGATGTGGGGTTGTTTATAGATGTGGGGTTGTTTATAGATCTGTGGTTGTTTATAAATGTGTGGTTGTTTGTAGATCTGTTATTGTTTATAGATCTGTGGTTGTTTATAGATCTGTGATTGTTTATAGATCTGTGGTTGTTTATAGATCTGTGGTTGTTTATAGATCTGTGGTTGTTTATAAATCTGTGATTGTTTATAGATCTGTGATTGTTTATAGATCTGTGGTTGTTTATAGATCTTTGGTTGTTTATAGATCTTTGGTTGTTTATAGATCTGTGGTTGTTTATAAATCTGTGATTGTTTTTAGATGTGTGGTTGTTTGTAGATCTGTTATTGTTTATAGATCTGTGGTTGTTTATAGATCTGTGATTGTTTATAGATGTGGTTGTTTATAGATCTGTGGTTGTTTATAGATGTGTGGTTGTTTGTAGATTTGTTATTGTTTATAGAGCTGTGGTTGTTTATAGATCTGTGATTGTTTGTAGATCTGTTATTGTTTATAGATCTGTGGTTGTTTATAGATCTGTGGTTGTTTATAGATCTGTGGTTGTTTATAAATCTGTGATTGTTTATAGATCTGTGGTTGTTTATAGATCTTTGGTTGTTTATAGATCTGTGGTTGTTTATAAATCTGTGATTGTTTATAGATGTGTGGTTGTTTATAGATCTGTGGTTGTTTATAGATCTGTGATTGTTTATAGATCTGTGATTGTTTATAGATCTGTGGTTGTTTATAGATCTGTGGTTGTTTATAGATCTTTGGTTGTTTATAGATCTGTGATTGTTTAGATGTGGGGTTGTTTATAGATCTGTGGTTGTTTATAGATCTGTGGTTGTTTATAGATGTGTGGTTGTTTATAAATCTGTGGTTGTTTATAGATCTGTGGTTGTTTATAGATGTGGGGTTGTTTATAGATCTGTGGTTGTTTATAGATGTGTGGTTGTTTGTAGATTTGTTATTGTTTATAGAGCTGTGGTTGTTTATAGATCTGTGATTGTTTGTAGATCTGTTATTGTTTATAGATCTGTGGTTGTTTATAGATCTGTGGTTGTTTATAGATCTGTGGTTGTTTATAAATCTGTGATTGTTTATAGATCTGTGGTTGTTTATAGATCTTTGGTTGTTTATAGATCTGTGGTTGTTTATAGATCTGTGGTTGTTTATAAATCTGTGATTGTTTATAGATCTGTGGTTGTTTATAGATCTTTGGTTGTTTATAGATCTGTGGTTGTTTATAAATCTGTGATTGTTTATAAATCTGTGGTTGTTTATAGATCTGTGGTTGTTTATAGATCTTTGGTTGTTTATAGATCTGTGATTGTTTAGATGTGGGGTTGTTTATAGATCTGTGGTTGTTTATAGATCTCTGGTTGTTTATAGATGTGTGGTTGTTTATAGATCTCTGGTTGTTTATAGATCTCTGGTTGTTTATAGATGTGTGGTTGTTTATAAATCTGTGGTTGTTTATAGATCTCTGGTTGTTTATAGATGTGTGGTTGTTTATAGATCTGTGGTTGTTTATAGATCTGTGGTTGTTTATAGATCTGTGGTTGTTTATAAATCTGTGGTTGTTTATAAATCTGGTTGTTTATAGATATGTGGTTGTTTATAGATGTGTGGTTGTTTATAGAGCTGTGATTGTTTATAGGTCTGTGGTTGTTTATAGATGTGTGGTTGTTTATAAATCTGTGGTTGTTTATAAATCTGTGGTTGTTTATAGATATGTGGTTGTTTATAGATGTGTGGTTGTTTATAGAGCTGTGATTGTTTATAGGTCTGTAGGTGTTTATAGATGTGTGGTTGTTTATAGATCTGTGGTTGTTTATAGATCTGTGGTTGTTTATAAATCTGTGGTTGTTTATAGATCTGTGATTGTTTATAGATGTGTGGTTGTTTATAGATTTGTGATTGTTTATAGATCTGTGGTTGTTTATAGATCTGTGATTGTTTATAGATCGGTGGTTGTTTATAGATCTGTGGTTGTTTATAGATCTGTGATTGGTTATAGATCTGTGGTTGTTTATAAATCTGTGATTGTTTATAGATCTGTGATTGTTTATAGATCTGTGATTGTTTATAAATCTGTGGTTGTTTATAGATCTGTGGTTGTTTATAGATCTGTGATTGTTTATAGATGTATGGATGTTTATAGATGTGTGGTTGTTTATAGATCTGGGATTGTTTATAGATCTGTGGTTGTTTATAGATCTGTGGTTGTTTATAGATGTATGGATGTTTATAGATGTGTGGTTGTTTATAGATCTGGGGTTGTTTATAGTTCTGGGATTGTTTATAGATCAATAAATAAAAAACCCTAATCATCAACCACTACTGCTAAATAACTATGAATTGAAATATGTTTTGCTTTTATGATAAATTGATTAGGGATGTAACGATGCATGATACTAATTTCTTTAAATGAACAAAAGTATAAACTGTATGCAAAATGTTGATTTTTGACCACTAATAATACAATTTACTGATATTAAAATCTCCATATCGCTGGGATTGAACCATCGAGGGCCTTTTAAAATATAGAAACCAAAAGGAAAGTTTAAGAATCAGAATCCAAAAGGATATTAAGATATCTTTAATACTTCTTGAGTTACAGGCATTAGACAAAAAAACACAAGAAGTGCGGTTTAATGAATGGTCACCGTTGGCATATAATGACACACAGATTGAGAAAGTCAACAGATTTCACTAATCTACCAATCTCTGTGTGAATCTCAGCATCATCAGTGAAGCTCTTCCCACATCAGTCACATGATCAGGAAGATCTGAAATCAGTTTATTAAAGAGGACAGTGAGAACACGAGTGATCCAGAACCTGCAGAATGAAACACACTGAAGATCCTGAAGAACAAAGAGGTTGGTGTTTATTCTTCATTCAGTCATGATAAAGTTTCTCTTATAGAAGTTACTCATAGTTATAGAGATTATTCTTAAAAAATCTAAGGTTTAATATTATATCAGGTAGCTTGAAAAAATAAATGTACTAACTGTTCAGCATTTTATATTGAGAGCATGTGCCGTTATTTAGATATATTTTTAAGATGGTAGAATGCAGTTTTACAGATGCTAGAAACATGACTTTCAAACGAAAGATTGGTATCAAAGAGCACACCCAGGTTCCTCACTGACGACGAGGACTTGACAGAGCAGCCATCGAGGGTTAGACAGTATTCTAGGTTACTACTTGAGGAGCTTTTTTGTCCAATAATTAAAAATGCAGTTTTTTCTGAATTAAGTTGCAGGAAATTACTGATCATCCAATTTTTTATATCATCTATACATTCCGCAAGCGTAGATTACGCCAAAAGGTGATCTGTGGATTAATGTGTGTTGTATCAGGAGTCAGTATGAGGTTAAGAGTGATGAGGAAGTGGTCGGAGGTGTGCAATGGAGTAACTAAAGTGTTGTCTGTGGTAGTGTTGTCAAAAGTACTGACTGCGATACCAAATCGGTACTGAAGTTTTAAAACTGTGATGCTTTGAGCGCTGTTGAGCTGTAATTGTAAACACCTCTGACTGGCCATTGTGCTCTCACACTCACCGGATGTGCCTGTGATTGGCTACAATGATTAACGCACTGGAGCAGTTGAAAGCACACAGAAGTAGGGATGCTCATTTTGGTTAATTTTCCCGACCGACAATCGATGCTCATTAATCGATTATTAACCGTTAACTGACAAGATTATAATATTTTTTATAACAAGATTATAACAAGATTATAATAATACACTGATCAAATCCGTTTTAAGGAATAGTTTTTTTTCCGTGAAATAAAAATAGCAGGCCTACCTCAATCCACACCTTGACTTTTTTAAAAGTAACATGTCTAAATGATGTGGGTTAGTCTGGAGCACAGCCTGTTGGCAGTTCGACCCGTGGCAGAAAGCCTCGTTTATACTTTCGTCTGTCTCCGCAGTGCGAGCCTCCGCTGACTGCGCGCGTGCCTTTGTCTGAGGAAGTGTTTATACTCGACGCGCTCGCCGTTGTGCTGTTCTTTGAAACGATAGAGGGTGACTTGGAGTAATTGTTCTATAAACCATCAAGAAACAGCGACGAGAAAAACATACGTGACAATGTTTACTTAAGTAAACTTGACCAAAACCACACTACGAAAAGCATTAAGGATTCAGATAATACAGAGATAGCGCCTAGCTAGAGTGGCCAGCATCGGGAAACGCCTTTCATTTGCTTTCCACCAGTCAAGAGCTTGTTCTACTGCATTATTTTAATACTGCGTAGCATATTTTGCAAGTAACTTCATCAATCAATTAATCTCTGCTTTAAATTCTTGGAAGATTTTCAACACGCTTGAAAAGCACTTTTTTGATGACCCCTGGAGCACCATAACACTCTTCCAATCTAGTCCATATCATGTCAAGACCCTTCAATGGCTGCTCCTGCGCCCGGCCGCCTGCTGCCCAGGTGGAGGCTGCTGCTTGGGCTTCGCAGGAGCGGAGGCAGACGCAGGAGGGCGCCCTCGGCGACTTTCGTGACTTTCGTCGCCCGGAGGGCAAGGTCCGTGGCCTTACGCAGTTCTTGTAGAACTGCTGGGTTGGGCCCACCCCACACTCGTGCATGTCCTTGAGTGCCTTGGCCTGGTGGACCTGCAGCAACGCCATGGCATGCAAAGCAGACGCGGCCTCTCCGCAGGCGGTGTAAGACTTGCCCAACAGAGCGGACGAGAACTTACACGCCCGAGAGGGGAGACACGGATTTCCACGCCAGTTGGTACCGGTCTTTGGACACAGTTGCATCGCAACCGACCGTTTGACTGGCGGGATCTCCACGTATCCCTTAGCCACGCCACCGTCAAGGGTGGTGAGGACGGAGGAGCCACTTCCTCGATGTCTGGCATTGAAGGGTCCCATCCACGATTTCGCCCAAACACGTGAGACAGCGATCGTGCCCGTCAGCTGGGGACAGAAACCGGCTGCATCCAGAAACACACGGTTTGAATGACATCTTGAAAAAGACGCAGGGTCAAACCGTGTAGCTCTTTTAAGAGAAGGAAAACACTCTTTACGTGCCGAGGCACACAGGGGAGATGGCCGCTGCTCACAGTGGTTTAGAGGGTGCAAGCCCACTGCGAGCAAACAGCGCCTGTCAGAACAGCTGTTTTCTTCTTCACAGACTCGCGACCGCCGCTGCACTGTGCCGTAACTCCAGCCAAAAAGAGCTTCTCTGTAGACTCGTAGTCGTCGTAACACTCTGCAGGGCGGAGCGTGAACCGCATGCCAATGCCAATTGGCTCGTTTAGAAACACTCGAAGCAGATAGGTCTCTGAAGGCAGATCCCAATTGGTCGGTCAGTTCCTACGTACGTCGAACGTGACCGACTGAAAGGGAACTCCAAGTTTCCTAAATAAACTATTATGTTTAGAAATGCTTTGTTGAAAGAAATCTTTGTTCTGTTAAACAGCACTATATGAAACAATGAACAATTTTATTGGGTGCTAATAATTTTGTCTTTCATTGTATGTCCTTTCACAAAAATTTGAATTTCACTAAAAGTTTTGTATTAAAAGTTAAATTAATTATTATCTCATTTCAGACATAATGGAGGAGAGTGAGGAGAGTGAAGAACTGAGTGAAGTGGAGGAGGAACATCATGTCAAACCTGAAGAAAAACCTTTGAGTCACTCAAAGAATAAAGAGACATTTATAAAGGAAACAAGAGGCAAGAAATCTACAACCTGCACTCAGTGTGGGACGAGTTTCCCAACCAAATTTAAACTTGAGCGGCACATGAGAATCCACACTGGAGAGAAGCTGTTCTCATGTGATCAGTGTGGGAAGAGTTTCACGCGTTCATCAGGCCTTAAAGAACACATGAGAATCCACACTGGAGAGAAGCCATTCAAGTGTGATCAGTGTGGGAAGAGTTTCACACAATCATCAAGCCTTAAAGGACACATGAGGATGCACACCGGAGAGAAACCGTACTCATGTGATCAGTGTGGGAAGAGATTTTCAAAGTCAGCAAAGCTTAATATTCACATAAGGAGCCACACCGGAGAGAAGCCGTACTCATGTGATCAGTGTGGGAAGAGTTTTACACAATCAAAACACCTTAACCTACACATGAAAATCCACACTGGAGAGAAGCCATTCGAGTGTGATCAGTGTGGGAAGGGATTCACACAGTCAGCAAAGCTTAATGTTCACATGAGGACCCACACCGGAGAGAAGCCGTTCAAGTGTGATCAGTGTGGAAAAACATTTATTGGCTCATCAAACATGAAGACACATATGACAGTTCATACGAAGGAGAAGCCATATTCATGTTCTGTGTGTGGAAAGAGTTATACACTGATGCAAACTTTAACAAGACATGAGAAAACACACACTGGTGTGAGAGAGTACATGTGCTTTGAGTGTGAAAAGACTTTTACTACAGTAGGCAGTTTAAAACGGCACCAGAAAATTCACACTGGAGAGAAACCTTACAAGTGTTCACAATGTGACAAGAGATTTGGTCGGTCAGGACATCTTAAAAAACATGAGAGGATTCACACTGGAGAGAAACCTTACAAGTGTTCACACTGTGACAAGAGATTCAGATGGCCAGAACATCAGAAAACACACGAGAAGATTCACAGCAGAGAGAAGCCACACAAATGATCCGGGGCATTTCTTCAGAGGAGGCAAGGGAGGCAGTGCCTCCTCAAAACAAAAACAAAAACTGGTGACAAAATAATAGATATTACAAAAATAAAACAAAGCAAATATTCATAACATTGACGATTAAGAGTAAAAGTTGCTGTTTTTTTAATGAAGTAATACTGTCCAACAGCGACGCATGCAGGAGAATTTACAGAAGGAGGCGCGCATCCTCTCTCTCCATTGACTTAAAGCAGATTCCCTAATGTATGTAGTCCCGTGAGAGGAGGCAATACCTCCATCACTTATGATTGGATATGATCGCTTATGATTGGATATGATCGTTTAGGATTGGATATGATCACTTATGATTGAATATGATCGCTTATAATTGAATATGATCGCTTATGATTGAATATGATCGCTTAGGATTGGATATGATCGCTTATGACTGGATATGATCGCTTATGATTGAATATGATCGCTTATGACTGGATATGATCGCTTAGGATTGGATATGATCGCTAATGACTGGATATGATCGCTTATGATTGAATATGATCGCTTATGATTGCATATGATCGCTTATGATTGAATATGATTGCTTTTGATTGGATATGATTAGTGTTGTTTTTGGCGGCCAGTTTTAATTTTAGTTTTAGTCTTGTCTTTGTGTCAAGCTGTCACGTTCATACTTTTTTCAGTCTAGTCAAATTTTAATCGACTAAAAGCCTCAGCATTTTAGTCTTATTTTAGTCAGAATTATCCATGACTATTTTCGTCTAGTTTAGTCAATGAAAATTGTACTTTAGTCTCTTTTAAGGAATGCAGTTCTATTTAACCCAGTCAGTATAGTATAAGTACCTAGTAGGGCTGAACGATTTATCGTTATCATATCTATATCTAGTTATGAACTTTCAAGATATTACTATCGAAAAAAGCAACAATATAGACGATATAGATTTCCCCTCTCCGCGCTCGCCCTGCATACAACTCTGGCAGTCACAACAAACATCAGTTTTACGAGGGCCCTTGAATGCACCGCTAAAGCCAGCGTGCACACACTACCAGGGACGGGGGAACTATATTGTGAGAGGGGGGCGGCGTTTCCAAGGTGACGCATCATTGCTTGTCATGTGACACACCGCAGCAGCAACAGTAAATTCTGAATAAAAAAGGAAAAATGACATAAAAGCAGATCATCATTCATTCAGCGGAATGAATGATGAATGATGAATCGCGTTAGTTGAGCTGTATGCGCGATGGGTGCCGCCGTGTTAGTTTGTGTCGCAACCTCTATGTTTGAATTCATCCACTTCTCCCGAAATACTTAAAAGTAAGTGGCTGGTGAACTGGGAATAGAATAGAGTAAACATTGAAGTTACTTACACAATGTGTATCTGATATGAATAAAACATGTCGAATTATAATGGAAAGGATTATTATTACCTCTTCCATAGACATCAGTGTGTAATTTATGTTAATGTTGATGACTTGTTCGTAAAAATAAAACTATACTTTCCACATTTTTTTGTATTATGATCGTTTTATTTTTCTGAGAAATGCTTGGTTTTCACCGAACACGTAGTCATATCGTATTGTATCGATATCGAGATATCTGGCATGAAAATCGAGATATGAAATTTTGTCCATATCGTTCAGCCCTAGTACCTAGTATAAAACCAGAATCTTCTTTTAGCCAAACCCATTTCAAACAAGGTTATCTTCTTATATTATCTATCCATTCAAGACACATAAGACACTCTGATTTGAAGTTACAATATATTCATTTTACCAACCAAACATGTTAGAAGTACTCACACATACATTTAAATAAAAACATTGAGATGTCTCTTAAGGTTTGTGGTGTTTTTTCCATTGATTTTGTGGTCACATTTCTCCCCATCTTTTTCCACAACGCCCGTTTTATTTTCCACTTCAATGTAATAAAAGTTTTTCCAAATGTCTTAAGAAGAATAAATGCATATTTAATTTAATAATAGGAAAATAATATTAATAATTTTTTATTTAAATCTGTTTAAAATTAGATCCACATTGTAGTTAAAATGGTTTTCTGTCTTGTATTTTATCTCAGAATAAAGGATGTAATTTGCATGAGCAGAAATACGTGAATTCAGCCTTTTATTCCCCTATGAGGTAAACACAATTCTGGGGTTAATAACATATATAATTGCTGCCATAATAACGTCCACTCCCAAAGCCATGGCTATTGATTATCAGTTCTCACTTGCCCACCGCGGCACCGCCCCCAACGTCGTTTTGATATTCATAGTAATAAAATAATTTAATTCAGTTAGAGAATAGACACTACAATTAAAAACTGAACGTGTCTTTTGAGTTAGCCAAACGAAAGTCACGTCACAGACGCAGCAGGAGTCAGATTTCATTCATCACGAGAGAAGAGCTGAGGTAAGCACGGCTGTCATTCTCGGCACGTGTCCAGTCTGCAGCGTTATCTGATCGCATATGGAAGCTAAACTTTCATAGGAATTATTTGAAAAGTTGAAACATTCACTTTGCTCCATAACGCTCGATTATAAATGCCCGAGTCGAGCTGCAGCGGCTGTGCGCATTTACATTCTGAGTGAGATTGAGGTTGAAAACATGCAGAACTAGCTCCATCTACTGGCTGTAGTCTCTAGGCTCTGGCCAAAAAAAATTCAAGAAATGAAATGCATAGATACAGTCGGCATATTTTGTTATCTGGTTGAATCTCCAGGTAGGGTTACGTTTGTTTCACTCCAAACTATTAATCCTTTAATTGTTTATTTGTGTAATAGTTTGCTCCGTTTTATTATTGAATGGCCTTGGCGCATTTTGTTTCAGCGTCCCTTAGAAAGAAAGAAAGAAAGACGGAGCTACACAGTTTTTTCAAGACTTCTTTATATGTTTAACAGAAAAAAACAGGGACCTTTTCTCCATCCAATCCCAGCAGAACCTGTTTCTATAGGTGGGAGTGCTTCCATAATGAAAACCGTATGTTGGACTGCAGCCTCACAGAGAACAAAAAATACCTATGTCCATTTTTTACTCTATGCTGAGATCAACACAAAATCTATCAATTGCCCCTTTTGGCAATAAAATTGCCACACCCAGATCTCAGCATTACTTACATACACATACAATCACTTTCTTTACCTTCAGCAAACCTTTACATTTCAGCAAACATTTCCTGAATTCTTCTTCTGTCAATTGTGATTTAATCTCTACATGTGGTCCAGAAGCACTATGTGGCATTTTTGTGCAAACATAACAGTCACCTGTTTTTCCTTCATTTTTCGCAGTGTAGTTGGCTAAGCGCCACCACATATTATCTGCGAAAGCATGTGGTTCATCGTCATGATCCACCCAAGTTTCATTACCAGTGCTAACAGCAGCTTGTATATTAATAAGTACATTCGCCAGCACCACCAGATAAAATATAACTTTAGCAATCATGGCGGGAGAGCTCCAATGATAATTGCTGGTTCTATATATCTAGCACTTTCTTTCTTCTTTTCCTTTTTGAACGTCTTGGTTCTCCTTCCGTCAAATCTTTCCTTGGCACACTGGTTTCCACCTCCGCGTCGACCAGAACATTCCCCTGGGATGGATCTGTTTTCAGTCGGCTGGCATGGATCCACTGTGGCTGGAAGTCCGTCAGCACTCCTGTTCTCATCACAGCAATCAGCATGGCAGGCCCCAGATACTTCGGTTTTCCTAGTTTTGTGGGCTTAAGACACTTTATCAGCACCTGCTGTCCTGGAACGAAAGGATGAGTAGGCTTTTCTGCAGGTAGAGGGAGAGAGAGAGACACATCAGCATTGATGCTATTCAAAGTTTTGACTAGGGAATCCACATAATCCGTGATGATCACCTCCGTGTCACCTGTGGAAAAATCGCCAGTGTGAACTTTGACCCATTGGGTCAGGAAAGGTCTACCCATTAAGATTTCAAATGGAGACATCTTTGTTGTTGCTGATGGTGACATTCTTATTTCTGTCAATACGGCAGGTAGCAAATCAAACCAATTTCTGCCTGTATCAAGACATGATTTATTAAGACGATCTTTGATAATCCGATTAAGATTTTCAACTTGTCCACTTGATCTTGGATTATATGGTATGTGAAATTTCCAGGTAATATTAAACTCTTTGGCTAACAATTGTGTGACTTTAGAAGCAAACAGAGTTCCGTTATCACTATCTATAACCGATGGTATGCCAAAACGCGGTACGATGTCTTTAGCTAGAGCTTTAACTACCGTCTGTACATTTTATCTTCCACACGGAAAAACTTCCGGCCATTTAGAAAATCTGTCAACAATCACAAGCAAAAATGTCTTATTTCCGCAAGGAGGCATGTGCGTAAAATCAATTTGCAAGTGTTGGAATGGTAGCTCAGGGTGTGGTAAAGAGTCAGGTTTAATTGTTGGTTTGAGCACACACCAGGCAAGCATCCAAAATCAAAAGAGTATTTCGTCGAACATTTGCTATGCAGTAAGATCGATTCAGCATTTGTCTCACCTTCCTTTTTGACACATGTGATACACCATGATAATGTCTACATAGCATGACAATCGTAGATTCAGGTAGTGCGAGTCTACCTTGTTTATCTCGTAAAATTCCAGCTTGATCTGGTTTTACTTCATTGTCTGACCAATGAGTCAAATCATTTTGCGTAGGGTTAGCTTGTAATATTCTAATGTCCAAATCAGTAGTCAATGATGAATTCATCATAGGCACATCTGTGCCCCTTTCACTTACATGAGGACTTAATATCACTTCTTTCGAAACCCATTTTGCTATTTCATCTGCAAATCTGTTTCCTTTGGCTTCATCTGTTTCTCCTGACGCATGTCCTGCTATTTTAATAACAGTTTTGATGGTTGCTGAGCTTCGTTAATGAGCTCAGCTACAATGCTATGGTGAGCAATTGGCTTTCCATCTGAGGTTTTAAAATTTCTCTTGTTAGGGGTTAACACCTTAGACCCAGAGACCAGTAGTGAAGAATGAAGACTAAGAGTCAGGAGAGTAAATTAATTAAAGAAAAAATTTACTGAAGAATAGTTTGCCGTTTCATCAGCAGAAGCAGCTTCAAGTCTCACAAGGAGTTCGTAGGCTGCGCTTCCTCTCTACCGGTCTCGTCGTACCGTACATACAATTGTCCCAACAGTTATACTGTTTTCAAGGTCTAGCCACGTCATTATTGCAAGGTGTATGATTCTGATTGGCTCAGAGAAAGTGCACAGTCATGGTAAATTTCCACACAAGGATAGATAGCAGAGCATATGACTAAACTAGGTAGACTAGTTGTCGCCCCATGACTAGATTTAGATCATTGTTGACCTCGGAGGTTGCAGAAAGGCGTCTTCACGTCTGGTGTTGTCCATCTTAAATATTGGGCCTGCACAGATCATTCAACGCACACACACAAGAGCTCCCCAGAATCACAGCTCTCCCACAGCTTGGAGAGTCTTATCAACAAAGCACTTCACCAAAACATACTGATAACATGTGCTTTCTCTCAGTCAGAGGTACAGACAGTAGTACAGGCAATATCCATCTTGATTCTTTAGTGTTTCAGTAAAAGGAAAT
The DNA here is from genome assembly GCA_023029165.1 of Gobiocypris rarus. Taxonomy (NCBI): domain Eukaryota; kingdom Metazoa; phylum Chordata; class Actinopteri; order Cypriniformes; family Gobionidae; genus Gobiocypris; species Gobiocypris rarus. The sequence goes on from CM040934.1 coordinate 46,564,386, forward strand.
ATAAAATGAATAAAATATAATAAAAATGAAAGACAAATTCATATTTAATCTATGGAAGTCGTGCTAAGTGAGCAAACACTGTTACTGCACTCCCAGCATGTTAGGGGTGTGTGATACACATAGGCCAGACGCCACTCAAAGACTAAATACAAACTTTAGAAAACATAAAAGAAGAACAAACAATCAGTAGTTCTATTGAGTAAAATCAACTGGAATTAATCATTAGAAATAAGAGGATAAATATTAATTAAGGCTTTGATTATGAATCTAATTAGGCTATTTACAGGTATATTGAAGCGGCAGGGGATTTCAGACTTCCCCCTTCACTCTCTTCCCATAATTTAGCAAAATCATGGACTATGCTATATGCATATTTGGAGTCAGTGTATATATTGACACACTGATCTTTTGACAATTGACAAGCTCTCGTCAAAGCAAATAATTCTGCAACTTGTGCTGACCTATATGGCAAAGAGTATTCCTCAATTACACGATCAGGTAATTCAACAATGGCATATCCACACAAATATTCGTTATCATTCGGCTTGAAACAGGATCCATCAATGTACCAGTCCCGTTCCTCCTCCAGGACAGATGTAGAAACATCTGGCCTGCAGGCAGTCGAAATTTGGATTCTGGTCAGGCAATCGTGGTCGTCACTCTCAAATTCAACCTTGCGTCAGCAACCTGTGCAAATGTACAGTAGGGCCATGAGTAACAGAAGTTGGTTTCAGAATCAAATTAGCAGTAGCTAACAATATAGCCTCAAAGCCAGAACGGGGTTGAGCAGTCATATGTTGAGTAGAAATATTGCTCATAATGACTCCTACCTGATGTGACGTGTGCACTATCAATTTATGTGATAACACAATTCGTTCAGCATCCTGTACCATGATCGCTGTGGCAGCCACTGCACGCAAACAAGCAGGGAGTCCCCTGGCTACGGAATCAAGAGTTTTAGACAAATACGCAATTGGATGAAAATTACCTCCATGGTTCTGCGCCAGGATTACCGCGCCTCCGCCTTCATGCACGTACAGGTGTGTGTAACTCGGGAGGCCGAGTGCAGGAGGTCTTGTGAGGTAGGATTTCAAATGTCTGAAATATTTTGTCCATCTCAGCTGTCTATGTAATTTCCTCTGTGTCCCCCAGAGTAGCAGCGCGCAGGATTTTGTCCTGATTAGAACAGCTGGGCATCCATGATCTGCAGTAATTAATTAGTCCCAGGAAGCTTTGCATTTGCTTCCTTGTCGTTGGGTGTTTGAAGGTAGCAATAGCTTTCACTCTGTCAGCAGACAATTGCACCTTGCCCTGTGACAGTTCATGTCCAAGATATTCAACCCTCCTCTGAACCCATTGCAGTTTCTCTCCGGATGCCTTGAAACCAGCCTCTGCCAAAATGTTACAGACAATTCTAGAGGCAGCAGCACACATGTCCTCAGATGGACCTGTGATGAGGATGTCATCTGCATACTGAAGCAGACAGGTGTTTGGAGGAAGCTTGGCATCTTTCAGCGTTGCGTGCACTACAGCAGAGAAAACAGCCGGAGAATCCCTGAACCCTTGTGGAAGTCGTGTACATGTTAGCTGTGAGTTTTCTAGGGTAAAAGCAAACAATGGCTGAGTTCGGCGATCAACAGGAATGCTGAAGAAGGCACTTGAAAAATCTACAACAGTATAAAATGAATGTTCAAAAGGTATATAATTAATTACAGTTTGCACATCAGGTACAATTGGAGACAAAGGAGTCACTAACTCATTAACTTTTCTCAAATCTTGAGTTAGATGCCAAGAATCATTTGCTTTCTTAATTGGATTAATTGGTGTATTATAATGTGAATGAGTGTGCACCAGAATGCCTTGATCCAGTATCAATAACAGGGATAATACCATCCACCTTCTCTTTTGAGAGGGGGTATTGTTTTTTGATAAACAGGCTTGTCTGTTATTAGCTTAGCGACATAGGGCTGTACTTCGATGAATCCTGCATCATCCTTATGGGCCGCCCACAACTTGGGGTTGACGCCTTCAATTTCCTGTTTGAGCTCAGTTGCAGTTTCATCTTCAAGGAGCACACTTCCTGTATCAACAGTGAGAGAGTAGGCTGCAGGAAACATAATTTGCAGAGAATCAGCATCAAAGTGAATTTGAATACCCAATTTATGCATCAAATCTCTACCCAAAAGGCAGAATGGAGAATCTGGTAATATTGCAAAACCATTCATTTTAAACAATGATGGGATATCATTAGAAATAACTTTCAAGCTTGGCGTCATTTCACATTTTATAGGAACACCGTTGATTCCCACTGAATTCACATGCTTTCCTGTAATCGGGCCTTCATAAACAAGAGAAGATACTGATGAGATGGTGGCACCACTATCAATTAGAAAAACATAAGGTTTATGGTCAACATTTAATTAAATAAATGGCAAAACAGTTGACACATTCGGATAATTCAAAGAAATCAATGAAAAATTATCAAAAGAGGGCTTATCTGAACTGGAGCTCAGTCATTGTGGCCATGATGTGGGATAGGCAGGATTGTGTCTCCCTCTTCCTTAAATCCCATGTTTTCTTCCTACAGTCTCGTTCAAAATGTCCAGGTTTTCCACAATAAAAGCAACATCTCACATTTACAGATGAGCGTGGATTTATCGCAGAGTTAATTTGTAGCATTGCTGGAGTTTTCCCCATGGTGGCATCAAAAGCTCCCGCAGAGGAAAGCTCACGCAATCGTCGTCCCAATTCATCAACAGAGATTGTGGTGATATTTGGAGTAGTTATGCGAATTAACTGTGCCTTGTCCTTATTCATGTTATTTAAGAACGTATTCAAGAACAACGGACAATTTTGCTCAAATGGAATCGCAGATTCATCAACCCAAGCATGTTTAAATCTGTTAAAAAATGCAACAGTTTGCTGCATGTGATATGTCTTGTTTAGTAGAAGACACTTATAGCAAAAAGGCAGTCAATTGCTTGAAAAACTCTTTGAGCTTACCTGAGCTGGCCCATACCCACTCGTCATCCTCCTCATCATCGGAATCAACAAATATTGAGTGTTTAGAAAAATCAAGGGTTTTCGAAGGAGTTCTCAACACGACGAACGGGCGGTGTATGGTATACAGGATTTAAGTAATGAATTCCTTCAATCATTTCTTCCTCCGTGATTTCAGCAGGCAGTGTTTTAGTCTAAAAAAGCGGTAATCTCGCCCCGTCATTTGACTGTATGCTGTTAACCTTTTCAGTACTGCTACAAATTGATGAGGAGAGCGAGCAGGATCCGGAAAATCTTTGCAGATCGCTGTTGCTTCCGTTATGCTTAAGGAATTAATTTTGTACCCATTGGGTACTTGCACAAATGGAAAAGTGTCATTGTGTTTGGCAACAGCGGATATGGTCTCTTAATCTCTGGCTTTGGCACGCAAATACAAGGACACATTTCTCAACAGACAGTAAAATGCATTTAAGCATTTTAATTCCTACCCTGGAGAAATCCCACGACCAGCCCCCAGAATTGACAGGTTCTTAGTCCTTAATATAATGCCTCATCCCAATCCTGAATTGGCAGTTGAATAAACAAGTCGCAGCGCTGAGGGAGAGTATCTCAAAGAATCTCCTTTTATTAAGACATGGGATGCAGAATATATACATATGATGAAAAAGGGGGGTAGAAAAGTTTAACCAATCAAAAGAGAGAATACATCTCTACATCTAGCTCATGGTAAAGGAATGTGAGATCTGTGAGATCATTTGACCTACAGGCCCTGCAAGAATTCTTCATACGTTTAACAGAAAAACCAAGGACCTTTTCTCCATCCAATCCCAGCAGAACCTGTTTCTATAGGTGGGAGTGCTTCCATAACGAATACCATATGTTGGACTGCATGGACTGCAGCCTCACAGAGAACAAAAAGACCTATGTCCATTTTTTACTCTATGCTGAGATAAACACAAAATATATCAGTAAGAACTACAGCTGAAAGACAAAAAATAAATGTAGGCTACATGAAAAAAAAGCCTTGGTCTGTTGACACCAATGAAATGAGTTTTAAGTGTGAATTTACAGGAGATGTGAAGACATCATCATAATAAATGAGGTGAAAACAGGAACTATTGAGATGAAATAAAGAGTCTTTTCAGCAGCTCTGTTAATATTGATGAGCCTCAGACTATCAACACTCATTCAACAAGACATCAGCAGATCATCTCACTTTATTCTGACTGTTTGCTCTTACACACACATTATTCCAGTCAGGATATATGACAAAAGACTATTAAACTGCTCTACTGAAAGACAATGCTGTTATTTATGGATAAAACATCAGTAATGTAAAAAGGGCCACCCCTCACAAATGGACTCTTCCAAACTCCCCCACCTCTGCTCGTGATTTGGACTGCTCCAAAACTTCCTGTAGTCGGAGCACCAGCGATCAGAGAGTGAGGATGCAGAGATGTGCTTGTGTAGAGTTATTAACAGTTAAAGTAGTCAGAAGGGACAGACTTTGGATTGTGTGTAAGTATCTTCTCTTCATTAGTGATCACTATATTCCTAAGAGACATTAAGGCGCGCTCCCGCGGCGTTCCGTCTGAATGTTTACATTAATAACTCGGTTTGCACATTATCTTGTGGCCTAAATAATGTCTTGATGCCATATAATCTTCATATGTTCTTTATGGGTGAAGTATTTAATATTATATTGTGTAGTGCGAGAGGATAAACATTAATTGAGTTTGTATTCATATATTCAGGGTTTATCCATTTCTTCAACATGCTATTTAATATGCTGCTTAACTAGTGCTGCTTTATAGATCTGTGATTGTTTTTAGATATGTGATTGGTTATAAATCTATGGTTGTTTATAGATGTGTGGTTGTTTATAGATGTGTGATTGTTTATAGATCTGTGATTGGTTATAAATCTGTGATTGTTTATAGATCTGTGGTTGTTTATAGATCTGTGATTGGTTATAGATCTGTGGTTGTTTATAGATCTGTGATTGGTTATAGATCTGTGATTGTTTATAGATATGTGGTTGTTTATAGATCTGTGGTTGTTTATAGATCTGTGGTTGGTTATAGATCTGTGATTGGTTATAGATCTGTGATTGTTTATAGATCTGAGATTGGTTATAGATCTGTGATTGTTTATAGATCTGTGATTGTTTATAGATCTGTAGTTGTTTATAGATCTGTGGTTGTTTATAGATCTGAGATTGGATATAGATCTGTGATTGTTTATAGATGTGTGGTTGTTTATAGATCTGTAGTTGTTTATAGATCTGTGGTTGTTTATAGATCTGTGATTGTTTATAGATCTGTGATTGGTTATAGATCTGTGATTGTTTATAGATCTGTGGTTGTTTATAGATCTGTGATTGGTTATAGATCTGTGGTTGTTTATAGATCTGAGATTGGTTATAGATCAGTGATTGCACGTGAGTGTTTGAGTCTTGAAGTACAGACTGGTGTGAGACGTGATGTTCTAACAGGACATCCTGTAGCCGTTCAGTTTCTCCCAACCAGAAAACACAAGAGAGAACCGCAGTTTTTACAAGTAATAAAAAACCCTAATCATCAACCACTACTGCTAAATAACTATGAATTGAAATATGTTTTGCTTTTATGATAAATTGATTAGGGATGTAACGATTCATGATACTAATTTCCCCCTTTAAAATGAACAAAAGTATAAACTGTATGCAAAATGTTGATTTTTGACCACTAATAATACAATTTACTAATATTAAAATCTCCACATCGCTGGGATTGAACCATCGAGGGCCTTTTAAAATATAGAAACCAAAAGGAAAGTTTAAGAATCAGAATCCAAAAGGATATTAAGATATCTTTAATACTTCTTGAGTTACAGGCATGAGACAAAAAAACACAAGAAGTGCGGTTTATTGAATGGTCACCGTTGGCATATAATGACACACAGATTGAGAAAGTCAACAGATTTCACTAATCTACCAATCTCTGTGTGAATCTCAGCATCATCAGTGAAGCTCCTCCCACATCAGTCACATGATCAGGAAGATCTGAAATCAGTTTATTAAAGAGGACAGTGAGAACACGAGTGATCCAGAACCTGCAGAATGAAACACACTGAAGATCCTGAAGAACAAAGAGGTTGGTGTTTATTCTTCATTCTTTCATGATAAAGTTTCTCTTATAGAAATTACTCATAGTTATAGAGATTATTCTTAAAAAATCTAAGGTTTAATATTATATCAGGTAGCTTGAAAAAATGAATGATAGGTAATTTTTACCATCTGTTGATGACAAAATATGTGTTTGAAATAAGTGTGGAAAACCTATTTTTTTTAGCTTCATAAGGTAGTAAAAAAATTTAAGTAACAAAATATAACCAAGAAATGTTATTATTTTGGGTCAGTACAGTGGCCTTAGAGCGTTAAAATATACGTGGGTCAAATTGCAGGGCAACCACCCAGGAGAGCATTACAATAATCTAGCCTTGAGCTCATGAACGCATGTATTAACTGTTCAGCATTTTGCATTGAGAGCATGTGCCGTAATTTAGAATTAATATTTTTAAGATGGTAGAATGCAGTTTTACAGATGCTGGAAACATGGCTTTCAAACGAAAGATTGGTATCAAAGAGCACACCCAGGTTCCTCACTGACGACGAGGGCTTGACAGAGCAGTCATCGAGGGTTAGACAGTATTCTAGGGCACTACTTGAGGAGCTTTTCTGTCCAATAATTAAAATTTCAGTTTTTTCTGAATTAAGTTGCAGGAAATTACTGATCATCCAATTTATTATCATCTATACATTCCGCAAGCGTAGATTACGCCAAAAGGTGATCTGTGTGTGTGTTGTATCAGGAGTCAGTATGAGGTTAAGAGTGATGAGGAAGTGGTCGGAGGTGTGCAATGGAGTAACTAAAGTGTTGTCTGTGGTAGTGTTGTCAAAAGTACTGAGTTTTAAAAATGTGATGCTTTGAGCGCTGTTGAGCTGTAATTGTAAACACCTCTGACTGGCCATTGTGCTCTCACACTCACTGGATGTGCCTGTGATTGGCTACAATGATTAACGCACTGGAGCAGTTGAAAGCACACAGAAGTAGGGATGCTCATTTTGGTTAATTTTCCCGACCGACAACCGATGCTCATTAATCGATTATTAACCGTTAACTGACAAGATTATAATATTGTTTATAACAAGATTATAATAATACACTGATCAAATCCGTTTTAAGCTTTGAAGAACTGCAATAGTTTTTTTTCCGTAAAATAAAAATAGCAGGTCTACCTCAATCCACACCTTATATTTTTTTAAAGTAACATGTCTAAATGATGTGGGTTAGTTTGGAGCACAGCCTGTTGGCAGTTCGACCCGTGGCAGAAAGCCTCGTTTATACTTTCGTCTGTCTCCGCAGTGCGAGCCTCCGCTGACTGCGCGCGTGCCTTTGTCTGAGGAAGTGTTTATACTCGACGCTCGCCACGTTGTGCTGTTCTTTGAAAGCGATAGAGGTGACTTGGAGTAATTGTTCTATAAACCATCAAGAAACAGCGGCGAGAAGAACATACGTGATAATGTTTACTTTAGTAAACTTGACCAAAACCACACTACGAAAAGCATTAAGGATTCAGATAATACAGAGATAGCGCCTCGCTAGAGTGGCCAGCATCGAGAAACGCCTTTCATTTGCTTTCCACCAGTCAAGAGCTTGTTCTACTGCATTATTTTAATACTGCGTAGCATATTTTACAAGTAACTTCGTCAATCAATTAACAATTAATACTATCGTTAACTGGTAGTATTAATTGGTCAATATTCTTACTATCGGTTAACGGTTAAACTGACAATATGAAGTTTGAAAATGTTGATGCACAAGCAGGCATCATCCAGCTGACCGATAGAGGTAGGCTGATAGATGCTTTTTGGGAAAGACTTTCACCGAGCTGATTTTTGAACATGACTTGTTACTAAGGTCACCTCTGCAAACTTCAGTACAATGAGCTTCCGCTTCTGTTGGTGGTGTGGAAACTTCCTCGTCGCCATGCTGTGATGAGGAGGCTGCTTTTGGAGCTGGGCCTGTCAAAATTCAGAGGGGAAGACACATTTATCTTGTCAACTGACACTTCTCTTGATCTGCTTGGCCTCCAACTGGCCTTGTCTGCCTTGTGAAGTGAATCTGAAAAAAATTTTGATTAGAAAAAAATTTAGAAAAAATTTACCCAGGGTCATTCCTTATTCTAGCTTGCTGACTTATGAAGTCAAACAAGACCTCAAAGGGGGGAAATTATACTCCATACCTCTCCTTGTATCCAGATCCATGTGACAGACACTTTCCTTGTAGATTAAATGGCAGCTTCTGAACTATCGGATTGATGCCGCTAGATGTGTCCAGGTATGACAGGCCTGGTAGGTATCCCTCAGCTTTACCTGACCCCAATTCCATTAGAAGATCGCTGAATTCGTGAAGCTTTGTGTAATCTCTGCTTTAAATTCTTGGAAAATTTTCAACACACTTGAAAAGAGCTCTTTTGATGACCCCTGGAGCACCATAACACTCTTCCAATCTAGTCCATATCATGTCAAGACCCTTCAATGGCTGATTAGTGTGTACTGACCTCATGCGTTTAGCGTGTTCAGCTGATTCTTTTCCCAACCATTTGACTAAATTTAAGATTTGCTTTTTATTCTGTTTGCGATTTCCGTGAATTTTAACAATATGGACATGGACATATATCTTGTTTCTTTTCCCAAATCTTCATTCACGTCACCCATTTTTGCAGGGAATTATAACCTTTCTTCCTTTCGTTTGCTTATAATTAAGTCTATTATATCCATTCACATCCTTTACTGTGGGAAAGTAGAAAAAACACTTAATTTTATTTATTTTTTTTACTTAATTTTATTTCACATAGTTTGTGCTTGTTATTAGACTTAAGGCACGTCAAGTTTATTTGAATAGTGCATTTCTCACACACACACACACACACACACACACGTTGTTTTTGTGAAATGTGGGGACATTCCATAGGCGTAATGGTTTTTATACTGTACAAACCATATTTTCTATCCCCCTACACTGCCCCTGCCCCTAAACCTACCCATCACAGGAGACTGCACAGTTTACCTTCTGTGAAAAACCTCATCCTGTGTGATTTATAAGCATTTTGAAAAGTGAGGACATGGGGAACGTCCTCATATTTCACCCTCTTTTTGTAATACCTGTGTCATACCCATGTCATTATACACATTTGTGTCCTGATATTTCACAAAAACATGCCCACACACACACATCAAATATAGCCTAAATGTCTTGACCCTGTGGAAGATAAAATTCACTCTTCAAACATTTTACAACAAGTGCTGCTTTGGAACATCAGGAGAAAACATGAAGACAAAAATATTTCTATCCAGCTCGAGTCCCACATTCTTCTCAAAGCACAGAGCTGCATATGACGCATCTTTGCTGGGAAATAGGCTATGAAACAATTTTTTACTAATATTTAACTTTTTAACTATTTAATGTTCTTTAGGTTACCATAATTTACTGATAATTGTTTAAATGTTTAAAGGGTGTAGTGTGTTTTTTTTTTTTTGATTTTCAAATATAAAACTTGTTGAAATGTTTGTCACTTTCATTTCATTTGAACAAAACCGTGACAATGTTGATAACCGTGATAATTTGGGTCACGATGAATGTGATGTGAATTTTCCACAGCGTTTCATCCCTAGAATGTCATCAGGGTCGAAGGAATCATGAAAAAGGAAGACTACAAGGAGATTTTGAAAGACAACCTCAGCAAAAAACAAAACTTGGTTTGGGTCAATGTTTTGTCTTCCATCATGATAAGCTCACTTCAGAATCAGAATCAGAAAGAGCTTTATTGCCAAGTTTGCTTTCACACACAAGGAATTTTTTTTGGTGCTGAAGCTTCCAGTGCACATATACAATACAAATACAACAGTAATATTACAATTCTAAGAATAAAATATTAAGAAAAATATAAACAGTATAAGGTCTTGGTTACGTTTAGTCAGAAAAGACATTGAATATGAACATTTACAGTATTTGGAGAGTAAGAATAAATATAAATAATCACCTGAGTTTAGGAGATATTGCACTAAGCAGTGGGAGTAATTGCACTTACAGGCATTTGCTTTGGTGGTGGGTGGGTGGCTGGGGGGTTAACTGTTCAAGAGGGAAATGTGGGAAGGAACTGTTCCTGTGTCTAGATGTTCTAGTGGCCAGTGATCGGAGTCGCCCTGACGGTAACAGTTCAAACCGGTGGTGACCCTGTGGAAAGTGGAGTCTGTGATGATTTTACCTGCTCTCTTCCTCATTCTGGAAGAGTACAGGTCCTGGAGGGTTGGCAGGTGCGCACCAATATTCCTCTCTGTAGTCCGGATTGTACGTTGCAGTCTCCTAATGTCTGATCTGGTAGCTGAACCAAACCAGACACTTCTGGTGAAGAACTGCCTCCAAACAAGCAAAGTGAGTCCTTGATTGGCCTGAGAAAATCCCAGACTTGAATCCAATAGAAAATCTGTGGTGCACACTGAAAACCAGAGTCCACGACAGGAGACCAACAAATCTGGAGGAGCTTGAGAGAACTGCTAAGGAGGAATGGGCTGTGACTCAGGAGACATGCCTGAAACTTGTGGAGAACTACAACAAACGACTAAAGGCTGTTATCAAGCAAAAGGGAAACACTATTGAATATTAGCTTCAGAGGGCTAATAATTATACCCTGTAGACTTTTTTTATTCTTTGATATAATTTTGTTTTTATTTGTATTACAAAAAACTCCAAGTTTCCAAAATAAACTATTATGTTTAGAAATGCTATGTTGAAAGAAATATTTTCTCTGTTAAACAGCACTATATGAAACAGAACGAAACATTTCATTGGGGGGCTAATAATTCTGTCTTTCATTGTATGTCCTTTCACAAAAATTTGAATTTCACTAAAAGTTTTGTATTAAAAGTTAAATTAATTATTTATCTCATTTCAGACATAACGGAGGAGAGTGAGGAGAGTGAAGAACTGAGTGAAGTGGAGGAGAACATCATGTCAAACTTGAAGAAAAACCTTTGAGTCACTCAAAGACTAAAAAGACATTTATAAAGAAAACAAGAGCCAAGAAATCTACACCCTGCACTCAGTGTGGGAAGAGTTTCTCCACCAAATTTAAACTTGAGCGGCACATGAGAGTTCACACTGGAGAGAAGCCATTCTCATGTGATCAGTGTGGGAAGAGTTTCACGTGTTCATCAGGCCTTAAAGGACACATGAGAATCCACACTGGAGAGAAACCATTCAAGTGTGATCAGTGTGGGAAGAGTTTCACACAATCATCAAGCCTTAAAGGACACATTAAGATTCACACTGGAGAGAAGCCGTTCTCATGTGATCAGTGTGGGACGAGTTTCACGCGTTCATCAAGCCTTAAAGGACACATGAGGATCCACACCGGAGAGAAACCGTACTCATGTGATCAGTGTGGGAAGAGTTTCACACAATCATCAAGCCTTAAAGGACACATGAGGATGCACACTGGAGAGAAACCGTACTCATGTGATCAGTGTGGGAAGAGTTTTACACAATCAAAACACCTTAACCTACACATGAAAATCCACACTGGAGAGAAGCCATTCAAGTGTGATCAGTGTGGGAAGGGATTCACACAGTCAGCAAAGCTTAATGTTCACATGAGGACCCACACCGGAGAGAAGCCGTTCAAGTGTGATCAGTGTGGAAAACATTTATTGGGTCATCAAACATGAAGACGCACCTGACAGTTCATACGAAGGAGAAGCCATATTCATGTTCTGTATGTGGAAAGAGTTATACACTGATGCAAACTTTAACAAGACATGAGAAAACACACACTGGTGTGAGAGAGTACATGTGCTTTGAGTGTGAGAAGACTTTTACTACAGTAGGCGGTTTAATACAGCACCAGAAAATTCACACTGGAGAGAAACCTTACAAGTGTTCACACTGTGACAAGAGATTTGGTCGGTCAGGACATCTTAAAAAACATGAGAGGATTCACACTGGAGAGAAACCTTACAAGTGTTCACACTGTGACAAGAGATTCAGTAAATCAGAACATCTGAAAACACACGAGAAGATTCACAGCAGAGAGAAGCCACACGAGTGATCCGGGGCGTTTCTTCAGAGGAGGCAAGGGAGGCAGTGCCTCCTCAAAACAAAAACAAAAACTGGTGACAAAATTATAGATATTACAAAAATAAAACAAAGCAAATATTAATAACATTGATGATTAAGAGTAAAAGTTGCTGTTTTTTTATGAAGTAATACTGTCCAACAGCGACGCATGCAGGAGAATTTACAGAAGGAGGCGTGCATCCTCTCTCTCCATTGACTTAAAGCAGATTCCCTAATGCATGTAATCCCGTGAGAGGAGGCAATACCTCCATCGCTTATGGTTGGATATGATCGCATGATTGAATATGATCGCTATGATTGAATATGATTGTTTGTGATTGGATATGATTGCTTATGATTGAATATGATTGCTTGTGATTGGATATGATCACTTATGATTGAATATGATTGCTTGTGATTGGATATGATTGAATATGATTGCTTGTGATTGGATATGATCGCTTATGATTGAATATGATTGCTTGTGATTGGATATGACCGCTTATGATTGAATATGATTGCTTGTGATTGGATATGATTAGTGTTGTTTTTGCGGCGGTTTTAATTTTAGTTTTAGTCACGTTCATACTTTTTCAGTCTAGTCTTATTTTAATCGACTAAAAGTCTCAGCATTTTAGTCTTATTTTAGTCAGAATTATCCATGACTATTTTCGTCTAGGTTAGTCAATGAAAGTTGTACTTTAGTCTCTTTTAAGGAATGCAGTTCTATTTAACCCAGTCAATATAGATTTCCCCTCTCCGTGCTCACCCTGCATACAACTCAGTCACAACAAACATCAGTTTTACGAGTGCCCTTGAATGCACCGCTAAAGCCAGCGTGCACACACTACCAGGAACGGGGAACTATATTGTGAGAGGGGGCGGCGTTTCCATGGTGACGCATCATTGCTTGTCACGTGACACACCGCAGCAGCACCAGTAAATTCTGAATAAAAAGGAAAAATGACATTAAAGCAGATAATCATTCATTTAGCGGAATGAATGATGAATCGCGTTAGTTGAGCTGTATGCGCGATGGGTGCCGCCGTGTTAGTTTGTGCCGCAACCTCTATGTTTGAATTCATCCACTTCTCCCGAAATACTTAAAAGTAAGTGGCTGGTGAACTGGGAATAGAATAGAGTAAACATTGAAGTTACTTACACAATGTGTATCTGATATGAATAAAACGTGTCAAATTATTATGGAAAGGATTATTATTACCTCTTCCATAGACATCAGTGTGTAATTTATGTTAATGTTGATGACTTGTTCTTAAAAATAAAACTACTTTCCACATTTTTTTGTATTATGATCTTTTTATTTTCCTGAGAAATGCTTGGTTTTCACCGAACACGTAGTCATATCGTATTGTATCGATATCGAGATATCTGGCATGAAAATCGAGATATGAAATTTTGTCCATATCGTTCAGCCCTAGTACCTAGTATAAAACCAGAATCTTATTTTAGCCAAACCCATTTCAAACAAGGTTATCTTCTTATATTATCTATCCATTCAAGACACATAAGACACTCTGATTTGAAGTTACAATATATTAATTTTACCAACCAAACATGTTAGAAGTACTCACACATACATTTAATTAAAAACATTGAGATTTCTCTTAAGGTTTGTGTGTTTTTTCCAGGGATTTTGTGGTCAAATTTCTCCCCATCTTTTTCCACAACAAGTTTTATTTTCCACTTAAATGTAATACAAGTTTTTACAAATGTCTTAAGAAGAATATATGCATATTTAATTTAATAATAGGAAAATAATATGAATTCTTTTTTATTTAAATCTGTTTAAAATTAGACCACATTGTAGTTAAAATGGTTTTCTGTCTTGTATTTTATCTCAGAATAAAGGATGTAATTTTATTCCACTTATAAATGAGCAGAAATACGTGAATACAGCCTATTATTCCTCTATGAGGTAAATACAATTCTAGGGTTAATAACATATATAATTGCCATAATAACATCCTATTTCAAACGTTTACGTGCTTTCGTTTCTTTTTCTTTTTGAGCGGTGATGAAATATCTTGCTCTTGTAAATACTTGCCAGCATTTAAGGAGATACAAGTCTAGATCTTTTAAATGCATCCAAATTACAGCGAAGCGCAATCGTATGGTGCTCTGCAGTGATCAAAAAGGATATAAACAGTGAATTCTGAAGTTGATATATTATTCAAAACTCAAAGATGTGGATTCAGACGACACCACACGACCTTGGTGTTTGTCAAACAATAGGTAATTTGGCCGGGGATTTTACACGGGTGGTGGGAGAAGAACACTTATATTCTGGATTAAGACAACAATAAAATCATTGACTAGCCCTGTAAATGATTAAAACACCTTATGACCTCAGGAGAAACCATTACTGTTGGAAAAAGTCTTACGAACCCCAACGGGCCAGCCATCGGTCCTTTTCTCTGTGTCAGACTTAAAGGGCCACTTCAGCGCTAGGAAGATGAATGTGTATTTAAACTGTGTCATTTATGTAGTTAAAATGTGCAATTATTTTTAATTTGAAAAACAAAAGACATCATGGGGATGAAAGACAACAACTCCCAGAATGCACTTGCTTCACTGCCCTACAGAGGCCACTCCCAAAGCCATGGCTATTGATTATCAGTTATCACTTGCCCACCGCAGCACCGCCCCAACGCTGCTTTGATATTCATAGTAATAAAATAATTTCATTCAGTTAGACAATAGACACTACAATTAAAAACTGAACGTGTCTTTGAGTTAGCCAAACGAAAAGTCACGCCACAGCAGGAGTCAGATTTCATTCATCATGAAAGAAGAGCTGAGGTAAGCGCGCTGTCATTCTCGGCACGTGTCCAGTCTGCAGCGTTATCTGATCGCATATGGAAGCTAAACTTTCATAGGAATTATTTGAAAGTTGAAACATTCACTTTGCTCCATAACGCTCGATTATAAATGCCCGAGTCGAGCTGCAGCGGCTGTGCGCATTTACATTCTGAGTGAGATTGAGGTTGAAAACATGCAGAACTAGCTCCATCTACTGGCTGTAGTCTCTAGGCTCTGGCAAAACATTTTCAAGAAATGAAATGCATAGATACAGTCAGCATATTTTGTTATCTGGTTGAATCTCCAGGTAGGGTTACGTATGTTTCACTCCAAACTATTAATCCTTTAATCGTTTATTCTGTAATGGTTTGCCTTTTTATTATTGAATGGCCGTGCATTTTGTTACAGCGCCCCTTAGAAAGAAAGAAAGAAAGAAAGAAAGAAAGAAAGAAAGAAAGAAAGAAAGAAAGAAAGAAAGAAAGAAAAAGAAAGAAAGAAAGAAAGACGGAGCTACACTGTTTTTTTCAAGACTTCTTCATACATTTAACAGAAAAACCAGGAACTTTTCTCCATCCAATCCCAGCAGAACCTGTTTCTATAGGTGGGAGTGCTTCCATAATGAAAACCGTATGTTGGACTGCAGCCTCACAGAGAACAAAAATACCAATGTCCATTTTTACTCTATGCTGAGATCAACACAAAATCTATCAATTGCCCCTTTTGGCAATAAAATTGCCACACCCAGATCTCAGCATTACATACATACACATACAATCACTTTCTGTACCTTCATTAACATTTCAGCAAACATTTCCTGAATTCTTCTTCTATCAATGGTGATTTAATCTCTACATGTGGTCCAGAAGCACTATGTGGCATTTTGTGCAAACATAACAGTCACCTGTTTTTCCTTCATTTTTCGCAGTGTAGTTGGCTAAGCGCCACCACGTACATTCTAAAGCATGTGGTTCATCATCATGATGTACCCAAGTTTCATTACCAGTGCTAACAGCAGCTT
The DNA here is from genome assembly GCA_023029165.1 of Gobiocypris rarus. Lineage (NCBI taxonomy): Eukaryota > Metazoa > Chordata > Actinopteri > Cypriniformes > Gobionidae > Gobiocypris > Gobiocypris rarus. The sequence continues at coordinate 46,580,382 of CM040934.1, forward strand.
GTATATTAATAAGTACATTCGCCAGCACCACCAGATAAAATATAACTTTAGCAATCATGGCGGAGAGCTCCAATGATAATTGCTGGTTCTATATATCTAGCACTTTCTTTCTTCTTTTCCTTTTGAACGTCCTTGGTTCTCCTTCCGTCAAATCTTTCCTTGGCACACTGGTTTCCACCTCCGTCGACCAGAACATTCCCCTGGGATGGAGCTGTTTTCAGTCGACTGGCATGGATCCACTGTGGCTGGAAGTCCGTCAGCACTCCTGTTCTCATCACAGCAATCACCATGGCAGGCCCCAGATACTGGTTTTCCTAGTTTTGTGGGCTTCAGACACTTTATCAGCACCTGCTGTCCTGGAACGAAAGGATTAGTAGGCTTTTCTGCAGGTAGAGGGAGAGAGAGAGACACATCAGCATTGATGCTATTCAAAGTTTTGACTAGGGAATCCACATAATCCGTGTCACCTGTGGAAAAATCGCCAGCGCGACCTTTGACCCATGGGGTCGGGAAAGGTCTACCATTAAGATTTCAAATGGAGACATCTTTGTTGTTGCTGATGGTGACATTCTTATTTCTGTCAATACGGCAGGTAGCAAATCAACCCAATTTCTGCCTGTATCAAGACACGCTTTATTAAGACGATCTTTGATAATCCGATTAAGATTTTCAACATGTCCACTTGATCTCAGATTATATGCTATGTGAAATTTCCAGGTAATATTAAGCTCTTTGGCTAACAATTGTGTGACTTTAGAAGCGAACGGAGTTCCGTTATCACTTTCTATAACCGATGGTATGCCAAAACGCGCACGATGTCTTTAGCTATGCTTTGACTACTGTCTGTGCATTTTATCTTCCACATGGAAAAGCAAGGAGGCATGTGCATTATTTCTGCAAGGAGGCATGTGCGTAAATAAATTTGCAAGTGCTGGAATGGTAGCTCAGGTGTGGTAAAGAGTCAGGTTTAATTGTTGGTTTGAGCACACACCAGGCAAGCATCCAAAATCAAAAGAGTATTTCGTCGAACATTTGCTATGCAGTAAGATCGATTCAGCATTTGTCTCACCTTCCTTTTTGACACATGTGATACACCATGATAATGTCTACATAGCATGACAATCGTAGATTCAGGTAGTGCGAGTCTACCTTGTTTATCTCGTAAAATTCCAGCTTGATCTGGTTTTACTTCATTGTCTGACCAATGAGTCAAATCATTTGCTTAGGGTTAGCTTGTTATATTCTAATGTCCAAATCAGTAGTCAATGATGAATTCATCATAGGCACATCGCGCCCCTTTCACTTACATGAGGACTTAATATCACTTCTTCAAAACCCATTTTGCTATTTCATCTGCAAATCTGTTTCCTTTGGCTTCATCTGTTTCTCCTGACGCATGTCCTGCTATTTTAATAACAGCGAGTTGCGTTAATGAGCTCAGCTACAATGCTATGGTGAGCAATTGGCTTTCCATCTGAGGTTTTAAAATTTCTCTTGTTTAGGGGTTAACAGCTTAGACCCAGAGACCAGTAGTGAAGAATGAAGACAAAGAGTCAGGAGTGCAATTAATTAAAGAAAAATTGTACTTAAGAATAGTTTGCCGTTTCATCAGCAGAAGCAGCTTCAAGTCTCACAAGGAGTTCGTGAGGCTGCGCTTCCTCTCTACCAGTCTCGCTGCATCTACATACAATTGTCCCAACAGTTATACTGTTTTCAAGGTCTAGCCACGTCATTACTTCAAGGTGTATGATTCTGATTGGCTCAGAGAAAATGCACAGTCATGGTAAATTTCCACACAAGGATAGATAGCAGAGCATATCACTAAACTAGGTAGACTAGTTGTCGCCCCATGACTAGATTTAGATCATTGTTGACCTCGGAGGTTGCAGAAAGGCGTCTTCACGTCTGGTGTTGTCCATCTTCAATATTAGGCCTGCACAGATCATGCAACGCACACACACAAGAGCTCCCCAGAATCACAGCTCTCCCAAGGTTGGAGAGTCTTATCAACAAAGCACTTCACCAAAACATACTGATAACATGTGCTTTCTCTCAGTCAGAGGTACAGACAGCAGTACAGGCAATATTCATCTTGATTCTTTAGTGTTTCAGTAAAAGGAAATATAAAATGAATTAAATATAATAAAAATGAAAGACAAATTCATATTTAATCTATGGAAGCCGTGCTAAGTGAGCAAACACTGTTACTGCACTCCCAGCATGTTAGGTGTGTGATACACATAGGCCAGACGCCACTCAAAGAACAAATACAAACTTTAGAAAACATAAAAGAAGAACAAACAATCAGTAGTTCTATTGAGTAAAATCAACTGGAATTAATCATTAGAAATAAGAGGATAAATATTAATTAAGGCTTTGATTATGAATCTAATTAGGCTATTTACAGGTATATTGAAGCGGCAGGGGATTTCAGACTTCCCCCTTCACTCTCTTCCCATAATTTAGCAAAATCATGGACTATGCTATATGCATATTTGGAGTCAGTGTATATATTGACACACTGATCTTTTGACAATTGACAAGCTCACAAAGCAAATAATTCTGCAACTTGTGCTGACCTATATGGCAAAGAGTATTCCTCAATTACACGATCAGGTAATTCAACAATGGCATATCCACACAAATATTCGTTATCATTCGGCTTGAAACAGGATCCATCAATGTACCAGTCCCGTTCCTCCTCCAGGACAGATGTAGAAACATCTGGCCTGCAGGCAGTCGAAATTTGGATTCTGGTCAGGCAATCGTGGTCATCACTCTCAAATTCACCTTGCGTCAGCAACCTGTGCAAATGTACAGTAGGGCCATGAATAACAGAAGTTGGTTTCAGAATCAAATTAGCAGTAGCTAACAATATAGCCTCATAGCCAGAACGGCGTTGAGCAGTCAGTCATATGTTGAGTAGAAATATTGCTCATAATGACCAACCTGATGTGATGTGAGCACTATCAATTTATGTGATAACACAATCTGCTCAGCATCCTGTACCATGATCGCTGTGGCAGCCACTGCACGCAAACAAGCAGGGAGTCCCCTGGCTACGGAATCAAGAGTTTTAGACAAATACGCAATTGGATGAAAATTACCTCCATGGTTCTGCGGCAGGATTCCCGCGGCCTCCGCCTTCATGCACGTACAGGTGAAAGTCTTGTGTGTAACTCGGGAGGCCGAGTGCAGGAGGTCTTGTGAGGGAGGATTTCAAATGTCTGAAATATTTTGTCCATCTCCGCTGTCTATGTAATTTCCTCTGTGTCCCCAGAGTAGCAGCACGCAGGGTTTTGTCCTGATTAGAACAGCTGGGCATCCATGATCTGCAGTAATTAATTAGTCCCAGGAAGCTTTGTATTTGCTTCCTTGTTGTTGGGTGTTTGAAGGTAGCAATAGCTTTCACTCTGTCAGCAGACAATTGCACCTTGCCCTGTGACAGTTCATGTCCAAGATATTCAACCCTCCTCTGAACCCATTGCAGTTTCTCTCCGGATGCCTTGAAACCAGCCTCTGCCAAAATGTTACAGACAATTCTAGAGGCAGCAGCACACATGTCCTCAGATGCACCTGTGATGAGGATGTTGTAATGTTTGTTATTCATTAAATCAAGCGGTGTCTAACAAACATCTTTTATTTGCAGAACGGTCCGCACATGGTGCAACTTCACAACAACATGACTATGCGTCCTTCATCTAGAACCCACGCATACAGGTAAATACTTCACTACTGACATCTAGTGGTTAGACTAGGTACATGCACATATAATGAAATACTTATCATGACATCCCCTCTTTTTAGATTTAAAGTTTCACCATTACTGCATTTAAATTCTTGCACACTCACTTAACGACAACGTATTATATAACAACTTAACGAGAGTTAACCCGCACCGGTTCGTGGGCGGGGTTGACGTAAGTGGGCGTGTCTCTACTTTTATTCACTTTTGTTTTATACAAACTATTTAATCAACCATCACAAACTATGCATCATTTGAAAGCTAAAACACTCGAGATTCATGTTCTGAACTCGTTTTTGCAATAAATACACCAGAGAGGAAAAGGTTAAATGAAATGCTGTAGCAGTAGCTATTTAAACATTAGCATAATGAACGCAGTACTCATCTTGCAGATCAGATCGGACCAATCCAAAAACAACCGCAGATACATGTCCGTGTAAGAGTCCACTCTTCCAAATGCATCCCACTTTTTAATCCAAAACAACGAAAAATAAGGAAAAAACTAAAAATACTCCTTTGTTTGCTTGGGCGTTTTGAGTTAGAGTAATCAATCGAGTTCATTTTCAATGAAATAGTGATTCAAATCCGCTTCTGGCGATCTCCCTGTGCTGTGGACTCTTCCTGTCACGTTAAACCCTCCCAGGTCTCTCTGCTTCAATCACAGGCTTTCTGACGAGTCATTACACAGAGTTGGCACATTACTCGCTCCGCCAGCTGTCAATCAAACCACGCATGGTTTTCGTTGGATGAAGGCAATCAATGCCTAGCCAATGCCTTGCCAGCAAAGGTTTGATTGACGGACGTAGTAACTAATCACAAGGCATTATCTTACGTTGTGTTTGTAAGCATTATTGGTGAATATGCCTCTAGTCACAATCTCCATAGCAGCCGGGCGCCTGCCAGTCATATTGCGCAACACTGCAGTGGAGCGCAGCAGACTCTATGACAGACTGTTTTATCAACTAAATGAGTTTTTACACTTTAAAAATTCTGTAAATAGTTCATTTAGTTTTTCAGTAACTGTAAATTAATCATAATCAGCAGTTTATTGCAGATTTATTTGAATAAAAAAATACTCTTTGCAATTACAAATGTTCTAAAATAAAAGCCCTTTTGGAAAGGACGCCTAGTCTTTTCTTGATATAAAAGCTTACAGAAGCTACATTTTTGACAGAATCACCCTCAAATTTGAATCAAAACATGATCAGACATTCAGTTTTATATTATGCTTATTTTCAGGACCTTAACATTAAAATCTCATAATTTTTCCCTAAGTGAATAATAAAAATAAAAACGTGAGTCACTTACATGTATATTTACATGTATATTACTCTGTTCATATACAACTTTGAGCTATTATGACTCTTGGGTAACACTATATGAAGTGTCTAGTTTAAAATAAGACCAGATTTATGAATATAGACCATAGGGTTTAAGAGCTGCAGACATTTTCATTTGGGAATGTCGTTTTCAGAAAATTTCAAAATTGGGGCGCTGGTTAACAGGTTAAACATTATGCTCTTTATACAAACAATCTCTTAATTAACATCCAACTGTCATTACTCTCTTTTGCATAGTAAATACTTAAATGTCTATTCACTTTACTAATTCTTCCTTTACAGGTCAAGTCTCTCAGGTGGTTTGATTGTGCGTTTGGATCTTCGCAATTCAGGTAAATGTGTCTCCTTTTCATCCTCTTTATTGTCAATAACTGGTTCTGTTTCCGATTCTTCAGGTGATGTACTCTGTGGCACTGTTTCTTGTGTTTTCAGCAAACTTCTCCTATTTCTTCTCAGGATCTGACCATCTTCTGTTTTCACAGTGTACGATCTCGGATAAACCTCCTCAAGGACTGTGGCTTTTCTATGCCAGGTATTGCAATCCTCAAGTCTTACTGTGTCATTGGTAGCAAGAGGTTGAAGACTCCTGGAGGTCTTATCATAGTTCATTTTCTGTCTCTTTTTTAGTTGCATTTGTTTCTTTTTCAAACCTTTGTTTTCCTTTGGTTGTGTCAGGTAAGGCAGGGTAGTACGCAATTTCCTTCCCATTAACATCTCTGCTGGAGAAAACCATGTTCCAGTGGTGAAGCACGGTAATTCAACAATGCTAGATACGGGGTCAGACTTCCTGCTCACTGCTTTCTTCAGTAGCATTTTGACTATATGTACTCCCTTTTCCGCTTTCCCGTTAGATTGTGGATATAGCGGGCTCGATGACAGATGTTTGAAATCATACTCCACTGCAAATTCCTGGAATTCTTTGCTACTATAACACGGTCCATTGTCACTGCAGACAACCTGAGGGATACCATGCCTTGCAAAGATTGACTTCATGTGTGTGATTACACTGACAGTAGATGTATTTGGAAGCAGAGCCATCTCTGGATAGTTAGACAGGTAGTCCACAACAAGTAGATAGTTCTTACCATTTAAGACAAACAAATCTGTTCCAATTTTCTGCCACGGCTCACTAGGCGTGTCAGTGATGATCATTGGCTCTTTTTGCTGCTTTGCTCGATGACTTAAGCAGGTATCACAGGTTGACACCATTCTGTCAATGTCAGCATTAATTCCTGGCCAATAGATGGCTGTCCTGGCTCTCCTTGCATTTTTCTGCTCCCAGATGTCCCTCATGCAGTCTTCTCAGCATTTCCTTTCTCAGTGCTTGTGGTATCACTATTCTATTCTGTCTCAGCAGAAGTCCTCCTACCACACTCAACTCTGTCCTTATATTGTAGTACCGTGAACATGCTTCCTTTTTCCAGCCTTCATTCAGAAGTTTGATGACAGTCTGTAGCTCTCTGTCTTTTGCAGTTTCAGCTACAATCTGTTTGGACTTTGCATCCGTCACTGGAAGAACACCTGCTATCATGTTCACATGAAGAGTCACGCCAGCTTCTGTAGAGCTCTTGTGATGTGTCTCACTGTCTGAGGTTGCTCTGGACAGGGCATCTGCTAGCACTATGTACTTTCCAGGTGTATATATCAGTTCAAAGTCATATCTCTGAAGCTTCATCATTAGCCGTTGGATTCTCGGTGACATTTCACTCAAATTTTTCTTGATGATGGCTATTAGTGGCTTATGATCTGTCTCCGCCACAAACTTTGGAAGTCCATACACATAACTGTGAAACCACATAACTTCTCCACTCCATACGCCAGTCCAAGACACTCTTTCTCGATTTGGGCATAACGACACTCAGCTTGAGTCATCGTTCTCGACGCATATGCAACTGGCCTCCAGTGTTTTCCTTCTTCCTGGAGCAGCACGGCTCCCAGGCCATCCTTAGATGCGTCTGTTGATATCTTTGTCCTCCTAGATGGTTCAAAGAAAGTCAGCACAGGCTCTGTTGTCAAGATTGTCTTCAGACGTCCCCACTCTTGTTCATGATTGTCTGTCCACTTGAACTCACACTTGTCATGTAACAGTTCTCTCATGTACACTGTCTTAGAAGACAGATTTGGAATGAACTTTCCGATAAAGTTAATCATTCCCATCACTCTTAACACTGCCTTTTTGTCTGTAGGTCTGGGCATATTGAGTATTGCTTGAATTTTACCTTTGTCTGGTTGTACGCCACCTTCTGACAGCTTGTCTCCTAAAAATGTGACTTCCTTTACTCCAAATTGACATTTCTGTTTATTCAGCCTCAGTCCAAATTTCTGCACTCGCCGCAAAACTTCCATGAGCCTTTCATTGTGCTGTTCAATTGTGGATCCCCACAATATGACATCATCCACATAGACACGAACTCCTTGTATTCCTTCAATTATGTGCTCCATGGCTTTATGAAACACTTCAGGTGCTGAAGAAATCCCAAAGGGCATCCTCAAGAAGGAGTATCTGCCAAAGGGTGAGTTAAATGTGCAGTAGTGTGTGCTATCTTCATGTAGTTTTACCTGCCAAAAACCCTGAGATGCATCCAGCTTTGTGAAGAACTTTGCACCTCCCATCTCACTGATGATTTCTTCCCGAGTAGGAATCTGATAATGTTCTCTCTGAATGTTTGCTTAGGTCTTTTGATCCATACACACGTAATTCTCTGTTTGCTTTTCTTACACAAACCATGGAGTTCACCCATTCTGTCGGCTGTTCCACTTTCTTTATAACTCCCATGGCTGTCATCCTTTCCAGTTCCTGTTTTAACTTATCTCTTAGTGGAGCTGGCACCCGTCTTGGAGCATGGACCACTGGCTTTGCATCCTCTTTGAGCTGTATCTTATAGGTGAATGGAAGCACTCCAAATCCCTCAAAAATGTCAGGAAACTGTTTTACTATATTATCAACGCTGTCCTGTGTTTGCCAGATTTTATGTTGTCTACTCTTTTAACTAGGCCTAAGTCTTCACATGCCTTGTCTCCCAACACTGAATCATGTCCATCTGGAACGACTACGAACACAAGGTGTTGTTCTTTACTTTTCACTTTTACTTTGATTTTGCATGTTCCTCTTGTTTCTATGCTCTGTCCGTTGTAAGCTTTGAGTTGCACAGTGTTTGGTTTAATATGTGGCTTGCTTTTCATTTTTCTTATATCTCTTTCAGAGATCAGATTGGCTTTGGCTCCTGTGTCTAATTTCAGCATTATTGTTGCTCCATTTATTTCTACAGCTGCAGTCCACTTATCCTTCACAAGACAGTCTTCTTCAGCCTGTTCTACCATTCCCACAAAGAATGTGTCGCTAAGAGCAGTTTCTTCCACTGCATGGACTCGTTCACTTCGACTATGTTTCTTTGTCAAGCACTGCTTTGCAAAGTGGTTCTGCCCTCCACATTTAGCACAGGTTTTGCCATAGGCAGGACACTGCTTTGGTCTGTGTCTTTTGCCACATCTCTTACAATTGAACATTTCTTTTTCATTTTGCTGTTTCCATTTTGATGAGCTTTGTTTCTGAGCTCTCTCTGTCACTGCAGCTACTGACGAGCTTTCATGTGCAGCAGTCTTTGTATGTTCACTGAATGTTTTAGCATGTTGCTGCGCCACTTCACTGGCATGACATATCCGTACTGCATCAGTTAATGTCAGCTCAGTTTCTCTCAATAATCTCTCCCTCATTTTCTTGTCATTTATTCCAAACACAATCTGGTCCCTGACCATTGAATCATGTAGTAATCCAAAGTTACATGTCTTTGCTTTCAATTTGAGGTCGATTAAGAAACTATCAAATGTCTCTCCTTGAAGTTGCAGACGTGAACGAAAAACATACCTCTCAAATGTCTCGTTCTTTTTTGGTGAGCAGTGTAAATCAAATTTCTCAATCACTTTCTAAGCTTCCTTTATCTTCTGCTCCATCAAACACCAGCGTGTTAAATACCTCGATCGATTGTGGTCCCGCTACGGTGAGCAATAAAGCAATCTTTCTTGCATCCGACTGATCGTCCAGCCCCACTGCTTGCAAATACAGTGTAAATCGTTGCTTAAACGTTCGCCACTCACAGTCAATATTCCCAGTCCAGTTGACAGCGTCAGGCGGTTTTACACTTTCCATAACGACTATCTGAACTTCTTACCCCACTCCTGGTACCATGTAATGTTTGTTATTCATTAAATCAAGCGGTGTCTAACAAACATCTTTTATTTGCAGAACGGTCCACACATGGTGCAACTTCACAACAACATGACTATGTTTCTCCTTCATCTAGAACCCACGGATACAGGTAAATACTTCACTACTGACCTCTAGTGGTTAGACTAGGTACATGCACATATAATGAAATACTTATCATGACAGATGTCATCTGCATATTGAAGCAGACAGGTGTTTGGAGGAAGCTTGGCATCTTTCAGCGTTGCGTGCACTACAGCAGAGAAAACACCCGAGAATCCCTGAATCCTTGTGGAAGTCGTGTCCATGTTAGCTGTGAGCTTTCTAGGTAAAAGCAAACAATGGCTGAGTCCGCGATCAACAGGAATGCTGAAGAAGGCACTTGAAAATCGACAACAGTATAAAATGAATGTTCAAAGGGTATATAATTAATTACAGTTTGCACATCAGGTACAATTGGAAACAAAGGAGTCACTAACTCATTAACTTTTCTCAAATCTTGAGTTAGACGCCAAGAACCATTTGCTTTCTTAATTGGATTAATTGGTGTATTATAAGGTGAATGAGTGTGCACCAGATTGCCTTGAGCCAGTAACTTATCAATAACAGGGATAATACCATCCACCTTCTCTTTTGAGAGGGGGTATTGTTTTTGATAAACAGGCTTGTCTGTTATTAGCGACATAGGGCTGTACTTCCATGAATCCTGCATCATCCTTAAGGGCCGCCTACAACTTGGAGTTGACGCCTTCAATTTCCTGTTTGAGATCAGTCTCATCTTCAAGGAGCACACTTCCTGTATCAACAGTGAGAGAGTAGGCTGCAGGAAACATAATTTGCAGAGAATCAGCATCAAAGTGAATTTGAATACCCAATTTATGCATCAAATCTCTACCCAAAAGGCAGAATGGAGAATCTGGTAATATTGCAAAAGCATTAATTTTAAACAATGATGGGATATCATTAGAAGTAACCGTCAAGCTTGGCGTCATTTCACATTTTATAGGAACACCGTTGATTCCCACAGAATTCACATGCTTTCCTGTAATCGGGCCTTCATAAACAAGAGAAGATACTGATGAGATGGTGGCACCACTATCAATTATAAAACATAAGGTTTATGGTCAAAATGTAATTAAAATAAATGGCAAAACAGTTGACACATTCGGATAATTCAAAGAAATCAATGAAAAATTATCAAAAGAGGGCTTATCTGAACTGGAGCTCAGTCATTGTGGCCATGATGTTGGATAGGCAGGATTGTGTCTCCCAGTCTGAGCAGGAGAGGGCGAATTGGGGCTTTTGCTCAGAACCACCAAAGTTCCTCTTCCTCTGCTTTTCTGACCTCTTCCTTAAATCCCATGTTTTCTTCCTACAGTCTCGTTCAAAATGTCCAGGTTTTCCACAATAAAAGCAACATCTCACATTTACAGATGAGCGTGGATTTATCGCAGAGTTAATTTGTAGCATTGCTGGAGTTTTCCCCATGGTGGCATCAAAAGCTCCCGCAGAGGAAAGCTCACGCAAGCGTCGTCCCAATTCATCAACAGAGATTGTGGTGATATTTGGAGTAGTTATGCGAAATAACTGTGCCGTGTCCTTATTCATGTTATTTAGGAACGTATTCAAGAACAACGGACAGTTTGGCTCAATTGGAATCGCAGGTTCATCAACCCAAGCATGTTTAAATCTGTTAAAAAATGCAACAGGGCTTTCACCACTTTTCTGTTTAGTGTTTGCTGCATGTGATATGTCTTGTTTAGCAAAAGACACTTTTAGCAAAAGGCAGTCAATTGCTTGAAAAACTCTTTGAGCTTACCTGAGCTGGCCCATACCCACTGCCATCCTCCTCATCATCGGAATCAACAAATATTTAGTATTTCGAAAAATCAAGGGTTTTCGAAGGAGTTTTCTGAGTCTCAACACGACGAACGGGCGGTGTATGGTATACAGGATTTAAGTAATGAATGCCTTCAATCATTTCTTCCTCCGTGATTTCAGCAGGCAGTGTTTTAGTCAAAATAAAGCAGTAATCTCGCCCCGTCATTTGACTGTATGCTGTTAACCTTTTCAGTACTGCTACAAATTGATGAGGACAGCGAGCAGGATCCGGCAAATCTTTGCAGATCGCTGTTGCTTCCGTTATGCTTAAGGAATTAATTTTGTACCCATTGGGTACTTGAACAAATGAAAAAGTGTCATTTGTGTTTGGCAACAACTTCTGTAGATGCAATGCATTCATACGGAGGAAGAGAGATATCAGATTTCAGCTCTGGTAGAGAGCTAGAGCATTCAGCTTTCAGCTGAGTCAGAGACTCTTGTTTTGTCAAATCTGGACCCTTGTCCCAATAGGTTTTCATTTTCATCCAGACTTTGTATGCGTCTTTCATATAGCTTGACCATTCTGGATCGCCCCAATGATTGAAAATCATATCTTTTGCAGCACTCATTTTTTCCTCTTTGAAAGAACCACCGCAGGGGAACGGATCTAATTGTATTTTTCCTTCTGACCATCCCGCGAGATTAGATAGATATGGCTCTGTGTACAACACTTTATTATTGCGATTCATAAAATCTCTGGGAGTTTCTCCCATTAATGGTTGACTAATTGTGTCACCCATTTGAAACAACCAACAAAGATCTCTGCTTTCATGCAAGCTTTACAATTTTAGAGAATTGCCAAATAAAATTATTATTTATTCAACCACCAAAGAGAACTGAGGATACCACTGAAATAGGCTTATGAGAAAAAAGAAAATCTTTAACTCAAACTCATCTATTCCCTTCCCACAAATAAAAATCTGTGAGGATAACACCAAAAATGGAAAGGGTGATCAGTCCCTCTCCACTCTTCCCACATTTATCACAAAAATACAAGGATATCCACTTTTAACAAAAATGAAAAAAGTTTGGCACGCTAATACAAGGATACATTTCTCAACAGACAGTAAGATGCATTTAAGCATTTTAATTCCTACCCTGGAGAAATCCCACAACCAGCCCCCAGAATTGACAGGTTCTTAGTCCTTAATATAATGCCTCATCCCAATCCTGAATTGGCAGTTGAAAAAACAAGTCGCAGCGCTGAGGGAGAGTATCTCAAAGAATCTCCTTTTATTAAGACATGGGATGCAGAATATATACATAGGATGAAAAAGGGGGGTAGAAAAGTTTAACCAATCAAAGAGAATACATCATCTAGCTCATGGTAAAGGAATGTGAGATCTATACAATAACAGGGCTAATATGGTTGCCATCTGGTCAGCTATCCATTTAACCAGATCAACACAAAATCTATCAGTAAGGACGACAGCTGAAAGACAAAAAAAGTAGGCTACATGAACAAAAAACCTTGGTCTGTTGACACCAATGAAATGAGCTTTAAGAGTGAATTTACAGGAGATGTGAAGACATCATCATAATAAATGAGGTGAAAACAGGAACTATTGAGATGAAATAAAGAGTCTTTTCAGCAGCTCTGTTAATATTAATGAGCCTCAGACTATCAATACTCATTCAACAATACATTCATGATCATCAGCAGATCATCTCAATTTATTCTGACTGTTTGCTCTTACACACACATTATTCCAGTCAGGATATATGACAAAAGACTATTAAACTGCTCTACTGAAAGACAATGCTGTTATTTATGGATAAAACATCAGTAATGTAAAGAAGGGCCACCCCTCACAAATGGACTCTTCCAAACTCCCCCACCTCTGCTCGTGATTTGGACTGCTCCAAAACTTCCTGTAGTCGGAGCACCAGCGATCAGAGAGTGAGGATGCAGAGATGTGCTTGTGTAGAGTTATTAACAGTTAAAGTAGTCAGAAGGACAGACTCTGTGGATTGTGTGTAAGTATCTTCTCTTCATTAGTGATTACTATATTCCTAAGAGACATTAAGGCGCGCTCCCGCGGCATTCCGTCTGAATGTTTACATTAATAACTCGGTTTGCACATTATCTTGTGGCCTAAATAATGTCTTGATGCCATATAATCTTCATATGTTCTTTATGGGTGAAGTATTTAATATTATATTGTGTAGTACGAGAGCATAAACATTAATTGAGTTTGTATTCATATATTCAGGGTTTATCCATTTCTTTAACATGCCATTTAATATGCTGCTTAACTAGTGCTGCTTTATAGATCTGTGATTGGTTATAGATCTGTGGTTGTTTATAGATCTGTTATTGTTTATAGATCTGTGATTGTTTATAGATCTGTGGTTGTTTATAGATCTGTGTTTGTTTATAGATCTGTGATTGGTTATAGATCTGTGCTTGTTTATAGATGTGTGGTTGTTTATAGATCTGTGGTTGTTTATAGATCTGTGATTGTTTATAGATCTGTGATTGTTTATAGATCTGTGGTTGTTTATAGATCTGTGCTTGTTTATAGATGTGTGGTTGTTTATAGATCTGTGATTGTTTATAGATTTGTGGTTGTTTATAGATCAGTGGTTGTTTATAGATCTGTGATTGTTTATAGATCTCTGGTAGTTTATAGAGCTGTGATTGTTTATAGATCTGTGATTGTTTATAGATCTGTGGTTGTTTATAGATCTGTGATTGTTTATAGATCTGTGGTTGTTTATAAATCTGTGATTGTTTATAGATCTGTGATTGTTTTTAGATCTGTGGTTGTTTTTAGATCTGTGATTGTTTATAGAGCTGTGATTGTTTATAGATCTGTGATTGTTTATAGATCTGTGATTGTTTATAGATCGGTGGTTGTTTATAGATGTGTGTGTTTGTTTATAGATCTGTGATTGTTTTTAGATCTGTGGTTGTTTTTAGATCTGTGGTTGTTTATAAATGTGTGGTTGTTTATAGATCTGGGATTGTATATAGATCTGTGGTTGTTTATAGATCTGTGATTGTTTTTAGATCTGTGATTGTTTATAGATCAATAAATAAAAAACCCTAATCATCAACCACTACTGCTAAATAACTATGAATTGAAATATGTTTTGCTTTTATGATAAATACATTGATTAGGGATGTAACGATGCATGATACTAATTTCCCCCTTTAAATGAACAAAAGTATAAACTGTATGCAAAATTTAGATTTTTGACCACTAATAATACAATTTACTAATATTAAAATCTCCATATCACTGGGATTGAACCACAGAGGGCATTTTAAAATATAGAAACCAAAAGGAAAGTTTAAGAATCAGAATCCAAAAGGATATTAAGATGTCTTTAATACTTTGAGTTCCAGGCATGAGACAAAAAAACACAAGAAGTGCGGTTTAATGAATGGTCACCGTTGGCATATAATGACACACAGATTGAGAAAGTCAACAGATTTCACTAATCTACCAATCTCTGTGTGAATCTCAGCATCATCAGTGAAGCTCCTCCCACATCAGTCACATGATCAGGAAGATCTGAAATCAGTTTATTAAAGAGGACAGTGAGAACACGAGTGATCCAGAACCTGCAGAATGAAACACACTGAAGATCCTGAAGAACAAAGAGGTTGGTGTTTATTCTTCATTCATTCATGATAAAGTATCTCTTATAGAAGTTACTCATAGTTATAGAGATTATTCTTAAAAAATGTAAGGTTTAATATTATATCAGGTAGCTTGAAAAATAAATGTACTAACTGTTCAGCATTTTGCATTGAGAGCATGTGCAGTAATTTAGATATATTTTAAGATGGTAGAATGGAGTTTTACAGATGCTTGAAACATGACTTTCAAACGAAAGATTGGTATCAAAGAGCACACCCAGGTTCCTCACTGACGACGAGGACTTGACAGAGCAGCCATCGAGGGTTAGACAGTATTCTAGGGCACTACTTGAGGAGCTTTTTTGTCCAATGATTAAAAATTCATTTTTTTCTGAATTAAGTTGCAGTAAATTACTGATCATCTAATTTTTTATATCATCTATACATTCGGCAAGCCTAGATTACGCCAAAAGGTGATCTGTGTATTAATGTGTGTTGTATCAGGAGTCAGTATGAGGTTAAGAGTGATGAGGAAGTGGTCAGAGGTGTGCAATGGAGTAACTAAAGTGTTGTCTGTGGTAGTGTTGTCAAAAGTACTGACTGCGATACCAAATCGGTACTGAAGTTTTAAAAATGTGATGCTTTGAGCGCTGTTGAGCTGTAATGACTGGCCATTGTGCTCTCACACTCACCGGATGTGCCTGTGATTGGCTACAATGATTAACGCACTGGAGCAGTTGAAAGCACACAGAAGTAGGGATGCTCATTTTGGTTAATTTTCCCGACCGACAACCGATGCTCATTAATTGATTATTAACTGTTAACTGACAAGATTATAATATTGTTTATAACAAGATTATAACAAAATTATAATAATACATTGATCAAATCCATTTTAAGCTTTGAAGAACCGGAATAGTTTTTTTCCGTAAAATAAAAATAGGAGGCCTAACTTAATCC
This sequence comes from Gobiocypris rarus, assembly GCA_023029165.1. Taxonomy (NCBI): domain Eukaryota; kingdom Metazoa; phylum Chordata; class Actinopteri; order Cypriniformes; family Gobionidae; genus Gobiocypris; species Gobiocypris rarus. The sequence continues at coordinate 46,596,101 of CM040934.1, forward strand.
ACACCTTGACTGGTTTATATTTTTTAAAAGTAACATGTCTAAATGATGTGGGTTAGTTTGGAGCACAGCCTGTTGGCATTTCGACCCGTGGCAGAAAGCCTCGTTTATAGTTTCGTCTGTCTCCGCAGTGCGAGCCTCCGCTGACTGCACGCGTGCCTTTGTCTGAGGAAGTGCACGCTTCGCGTTGTGCTGTTCTTTGAAACGATAGAGGGTGACTTTGAATAATTGTTCTATAAACCATCAAGAAACAGCGACGAGAAGAACATACGTGACAATGTTTACATTTTTTTGTGATGACCTCTGGAGCACCATAACACTTTTCCAATCTAGTCCATATCATGTCAAGACCCTTCAATGGCTGATTAGTGTGTACTGACCTCATGCGTTTAGCGTGTTCAGCTGTTTCTTTTCCCAACCATTTGACTAACAAGTCCTTTTCTTCACTAGGTGTCAAGTTCAGACCATTTACAGCATTTTGAAAAGACCGTTTCTGGTTGGTCGTTGAACTGTATTTAACCAGTGTTAACAAGTTCACAGCGAGCTAAATATCTGGCAAAATCTGAAATGTCTGTCTTGTTTTGTTGGGAAGGTTGAGGTGTTGGACTTGCCATTGTGAGAGGCAGTGTGCTGCTCTGGGTGAAACGTGTGTGCCTTCTGCACTGGTTACCATCTGCCGTGTTACCAGAAGGATGTTACGTGCCTGTTGTGAATTGTGATGGTTAAGCAGAATCCTTTCTTGGTCACATGTGATCAAATTCAGCGTCATCTGAGCAACTTTCTGCCTTGAAACGTAGCATAAACTTTAACAAGACATGAGTAAACACACACTGGTGTGAGAGTACATGCTTTGAGTGTGAGAAGACTTTACTACAGTAGGCGGTTTAATACAGCACCAGAAAATTCACACTGGAGAGAAACCTTACAAGTGTTCACACTGTGACAAGAGATTTGGTCGGTCAGGACATCTTAAAAGACATGAGAGGATTCACACTGGAGAGAAACCTTACAAGTGTTCACACTGTGACAAGAGATTCAGACGGCCAGAACATCTGAAAACACATGAGAGGATTCACACTGGAGAGAAACCTTACAAGTCTTCACACTGTGACAAGAGATTTGGTCGGTCATGACATCTTAAAAACATGAGAGGATTCACACTGGAGAGAAACCTTACAAGTGTTCACACTGTGACAAGAGATTTGGTCGGTCAGGACATCTTAAAAAACATGAGAGGATTCACACTGGAGAGAAACCTTACAAGTGTTCACACTGTGACAAGAGATTCAGTAAATCAGAACATCTGAAAACACACGAAGATTCACAGCAGAGAGAAGCCACACGAGTGATCCGGGGCATTTCTTCAGAGGAGGCAAGGAGGCAGTGCCTCCTCAAAACAAAAACAAAAACTGGTGACAAAATAATAGATATTACAAAAATAAAACAAAGCAAATATTAATAACATTGATGATTAAGAGTAAAAGTTGCTGTTTTTTTATGAAGTAATACTGTCCAACAGCGACGCATGCAGGAGAATTTACAGAAGGAGGCGTGCATCCTCTCTCTCCATTGACTTAAAGCAGATTCCCTAATGCATGTAATCCCGTGAGAGGAGGCAATACCTCCATCACTTATGATTGGATATGATCGCTTATGATTGGATATGATCGCTTATGATTGAATATGATTGCTTGTGATTGGATATGATTGCTTGTGATTGAATATGATTGCTTGTGATTGGATATGATCGCTATGAATGAATATGATTGCTTGTGATTGGATATGATCGCTTATGATTGAATACGTATGATTGCTTATGATTGGATATGATTCGCTTTGTTTTTGGCGTGCCAGTTTAAATCTTAGTTTTAGTCTAGTTTTTGTGTCAAGCTGTCATTTTAGTTTTTATTAGTTTTAGTCACGTTCATACTTTTTCAGTCTAGTCAAACTTTAATCAACTAAAAGTCTCAGCATTTTAGTCTTATTTTAGTCAGAATTATCCACGACTATTTTCGCCTTGTTTAGTCAATGAAAATTGTACTTTAGTCTCTTTTAAGGAATGCAGTTCTATTTAACCCAGTCAGTATAGTATAAGTACCTAGTAGGGCTGAACGATTTATCGTTATCATATCTATATCTAGATATGAACTTTCAAGATATTACTATTGAAAAAGCAACGATATAGACGATATAGATTTCCTCTCCGCGCCGCCTGCATACAACTCTGGCAGTCACAACAAACAGTTTTACGAGTGCCCTTGAATGCACCGCTAAAGCCAGCGTGCACACACTACCAGGAACGGGGAACTATATTGTGAGAGGGGGCGGCGTTTCCATGATGACGCATCATTGCTTTTCACGTGACACACCGCAGCAGCAACAGTAAATTCTGAATAAAAAGGAAAGAAAATGTCATGTCATTCAGAATATTCACAAATGTGTTAGCTATGGTATGAAATATCTGAAATTCCGATTGTCAAATACATGCAAGTGGAATTATATTGTTGTTTAAACACCTTTATAACGATGGCGTTAGTTGAGCTGTATGCGCGATGGTGCAGCCGTGTAAGTTTTTGCTGCAGACGCTATGTTTACAACACGTGAATTCATCCACTTCTCAAATACTTAAAAGTAAGTGGCTGGTGAACTGGGAATAGAATAGAGTAAACATTGAAGTTACTTACACAATGTGTATCTGATATGAATAAAACATTTCAAATTATTATGGAAAGGATTATTATTACCTCTTCCATAAGCATCAGTGTGTAATTTATGTTAATGTTGATGACATGTTCTTAAAAATAAAACTATACTTTCCACATTTTTTGTATTATGATCTTTTATTTTCCTGAGAAATGCTTGGTTTTCACGAACACGTAGTCATATCGTATTGTATCGATATCGAGATATCTGGCATGAAAATCGAGATATGAAATTTTGTCCATATCGTTCAGCCCTAGTACCTAGTATAAAACCAGAATCTTCTTTTAGCCAAACCCATTTCAAACAAGGTTATCTTCTTATATTATCTATCCATTCAAGACACATAAGACACTCTGATTTGAAGTTACAATATATTTATTTTACAAACCAAACATGTTAGAAGTACTCACACATACATTTAAATAAAAACATTGAGATGTCTCTTAAGGTTTGTCGTGTTTTTTCCAGGGATTTTGTGGATCTTTTCCACAACGCCCGCTTTATTTTCCACTTCAATGTAATAAAAGTTTTTCCAAATGTCTTCAGAAGAATAAATGCATATTTAATTTAATAATAGGAAAATAATATGAATTAGACCCACATTGTAGTTAAAATGGTTTTCTGTCTTGTATTTTATCTCAGAATAAATGATGCAATTTTATTCCACTTAGAAATGAGCAGAAATACGTGAATACAGCCTCTTATTCCTCTATGAGGTAAACACAATTCTGGGGTTAATAACATATATAATTGCTGCCATAATAACGTCCTATTTCAAACATGTATGTGCTTTCCTTTCTTTTTCTTTTTGCAGTGATGAAATATCTTGCTCTTGTAAATACTTGTCAGCATTTAAGGAGATACAAGTCTAGATCTTTTAAATGCATCCAAATTACATGAAGCACAATCGTATGGTGCTCTGCAGTGATCAAAAAGGATATAAACAGTGAATTCTGAAGTTGATATATTATTCAAAACTCAAAGATGTGGATTCAGACGACACCACACGACCTTGGTGTTTGTCAAACAATAGGTAATTTGGCCGGGGATTTTACACGGGTGGTGGGAGAAGAACACTTATGTTCTGGATTAAGACAACAATAAAATCATTGACTAGCCCCTGTAAGTGATTAAAACACCTTATGACCTCAGGAGAAACCATTACAGCCATCGGTCCTTTTCTCTGTGTCAGACTTAAAGGGCCACTTCAGCGCTAGGAAGATGAATGTGTATTTAAACTGTGTCATTTATGTAGTTGAAATATGCAATTATTTTTGGATTTGGTGCCTTCTAGAAAAACAAAAGACATCATGGGGATGAAAGACAACAACTCCCAGAATGCACTTGCTTCACTGCCCTACGAGGCCACTCCCAAAGCCATGGCTATTGATTATCAGTTATCACTTGCCCACCGCAGCACCGCCCCAACGCTGCTTTGATATTCATAGTAATAAAATAATTTCATTCAGTTAGAGAATAGACACTACGATTAAAAACTGAACGTGTCTTTTGAGTAAGCCAAACGAAAGTCACGCCACAGCAGGAGTCAGATTTCATTCATCACGAGAGAAGAGCTGAGGTAAGCGGCTGTCATTCTCGGCACGTGTCCAGTCTGGAGCGTTATCAGATCGCATATGGAAGCTAAACTTTCATAGGAATTATTTGAAAAGTTGAAACACTCACTTTGCTCCATAACGCCTTATAAATGCCCGAGTCGAGCTGCAGCGGCTGTGCGCATTTACATTCTGAGTGAGATTGAGGTTGAAAACATGCAGAACTAGCTCCATCTACTGGCTGTAGTCTCTAGGCTCTGGACAAAAAAATTACAAGAAATGAAATGCATAGATACAGTCAGCATATTTTGTTATCTGGTTGAATCTCCAGGTAGGGTTATGTATGTTTCACTCCAAACTATTAACTCCTTTAATCGCGTTTATTCTGTAATGGTTTGCTCCGCTTTATTATTGAATGGCCGTGGCGATTTTGTTTCAGCGTCCCTTAGAAAGAAAGAAAGAAAGAAAGAAAGAAAGAAAGACGGAGCTACACAGTTTTTGACTGGAGTTTACTTTATTTCTGTTTATTGTACAAGAACATTTCAGTAAACATTGAAATCTAAATGAAGCCACTGAGTCAATTCTTTGCCAGAGAACAACATGGATTATTGCATCTACAATACCGGTTACTTTCCGGTGGGCCGACATGCTTTTGGGCCGACCGCAGGTTTTTGTTTTGTACATCAAAAAAATAAAATAAAAATCGCCCAATAACAACTAGATTGGCCCCAATGTTTTTTAATTGACACTTGGCTGCTGGCCCAAAACTAGTCAAAAATATTACATAGGCTAGGTTTTCCTTCTGACAGACGCGCCCATGAAACACATAGGTCGGGCCCATTGGCTGACACTTGATTGACACTGGACTGGCCCAATCATATCTTTGAACAGCACCATCTGTGGATTTTCCTTCTGCACACAGTTTCCGTGTGATCATGGAGAGGAAACACAAAGCAGGTGCAGAGAAGCTGCGTGAGAAAAGAAATCGACACAAATGTTTTTGGCAGTAGCAGGACCTTCAGCAGCTCCGTGGCTGATGAAAGAGGCATTAACAGTTATAGTGAGGAGGAGAGGGACTGAGATGAGGGAGTGAGGGTAGAACCTGCGATTCAAAAGCCTTGATAAAAATGAGCCAAAAATAAGTGGACAACCTGGTGATGATACCACTACAACAATGAAAGAAGTAGGCATGCTATACACCGTATGAGTGCAGTTTGGCTAAGTGTGTGGGTGTAGAAAGCCATCACATCAGTATTAAAAAGGTCGGAGCAGCTAGTTAACAAGAATCTGCTGACCTTTAAGAAAGTTCTTTTACATGTTCCGGCTAAGTAAAATTATATATTTTTTATGTATTATGATGATGATCCGTTGTACAGTATTATTGAGAAACATTTCAAATTTTCTTAATGAAAATTGTAGGCTAGCTTTTCTATCTGCATTGGCAGACAAAAACTCATGAAAGGCCTCTTCAGATTCACAGGCCTAAAGAAATTAAAGGATAGTCATTTCTTATTTACACAACCGGTCGAAAGTTTTAGAACGGTAAGATTTTTTGTGTTTTTAAAGAAGCATATTCTGCTCACCAAGGCTGCAATTATGTTTTAAGAAAAAATCTGTAATATTGTGAAAAATTATTAAAATATAAAATAACTCTTTTCTATTTGAATATATTTTAAAATGTTGTTCATTCCTGTGATCAAAGCTGAATTTATCATCATTACTCCAGTCTTCAGTGTCACATGATCCTTCAGAAATCACTCTAATGTGATGATTTACTGCTCAAGAAACATTTTTAAATAAATAAATATTACAGACCCAAAACATTTAAATGGTAGTACAATGTTACAAAAGCTTTATATTTCAGATAAATACTGTTCTTTCGAACTTTCTATTCATCAAAGAATGTTCAAAAGAACAGTATTTATCTGAGTAACATTGTACTACCATTTAAATGTTTTGGGTCTGTAATATTTATTTATTTTGGGAGGGGAAAGAAATTAATACATTTATTTAGCAGGGATGCATTAAATTGATCAAGTGACAGTATAGACATTTATAATGTTGCAAAGGCATTATATTTGAAATAAATGCTGTTCTTTTGAACTTTCTATTCATCAAAGAATCCTAAAAAAATTACACAACTGTTTCAACACTGATAATAATCATAAACGTTTCTTGAGCAGTAAATCATCATATTATAGTGATTTCTGAAGGATCATGTGACTCTGAAGACTGGAGTAATGATGCTCAGAATTCATCAAAATGTGTTCTATTTGAATATAGTTATTTCATAAATTTTATAATATTTCACAATATTACAGCTTTTTGTATTTCCAATAACAAATGCAGCCTTGGTGATCAGAAGAGACTTCTTTAAAACATTTAAAAATCTTACCGTTCTAAAACTTTTGACTGGCAGTGTGTGAGTGTGTATGTATATATATATTAGTGGTGGGCGTTATCGGGCGTTAACGTGAGACTCTTATCGGGCGATAAAAAAATATCGCCGTTAATCTATTCTCAAAGTTCAGTTGGGAGCTGGGTCTATACTACGCAAGCTATGACAACTTTCACAGTGATATTTTAGCGCGGATGTATAGCTACCTAGCCGAATTGCACTGTAGGGAGCGAGAACGAGTCTTGAACCTGCGTGTATGCTGTGAAATTACTACATCAAGCGTGAACGCTGTCTTCCGAACTCGGGCGCGCACCCACCAACCGTTCTCGAGTCCTGACGAGCGTGACTGACTGCAAGCAGAGATCTGTAGATCTCATTTCTGCTCGTCGTCAGTATTCTTTAGAGCATTTGCAGTACATCGCGACAGATAGACACAAGTGCCATTAAGTACTGAAGCTTTGGTGACAAAACTAACGGTTCAAAAACAAAAATATAAAAGTTAGGTGAACAACACTATTCATTCGCGACCTCCTCGCTCGCCGACGTTACCAAGTAACGGGTAAACAGCTGCTGCTCTGATGACGCAAACAAACCCCGGTTTCGACCCAAAATATAATATAAACACGGTCCAGGGAGCAATCGAAGTCGGGTTCAGTCCAGGCAATCGAACCAAGTGTGAGAGCACCAGTCATTATTTTTGTAGCACACATATTCTGAATGCCTTCGGCAGAATTCAAATGAGCCACATTAATCTAGATTAATTTCAAAATCACAGTGAGATTAATCTAGATTAAAAATGTATCTATGCTCACCCTAATATATATATATATATATATGAGAGAGAGAGAGAGAGAGAGAGAGAGAGAGAGAGAGAGAGAGAGAGAGAAACAAGAATAGACTATAACACAAGTAGCTTATATAACATAAGTGGCTTAATATAAATAATAATAGTATTAAATCTGTGTCTTTAAATGTCTTAACTTACTCGTCTGCACTATAATGCCGCAAGGACGGGTGGTATTTGGGAACTTATGTGGTGGTGGGCGGTCTGGGCCAAAATGCCAGGGCCGATTTTGGTCCCAGTCCATCCCTGGTTCACCCTAACAGTATATTCTGTTTCTTTATTCAAATAAAGTCAGATATTGAACATTTGGAAAATGAAATGATGTAATGTAAATTCTTCCAAATATAAATAATGGTAAGGACTACAGCTGAAAGACAAAAAAATGTAGGCTACATGAAAAACAAAGCCTTGGTCTGTTGACACCAATGAAATGAGCTTTAAGTGTGAATTTACAGGAGATGTGAAGACATCATCATAATAAATGAGGTGAAAACAGTGACTACTGAGATGAAGCAAAGAGTCTTTCAGCAGCTCTGTTAATATTAATGAGCCTCAGACTATCAACACTCATTCAACAAGACATTCAGGATCATCCAAGATCATCTCACTTTATTCTGACTGTTTGCTCTTACACACATTATTCCAGTCAGGATATATGACAAAAGACTATTAAACTGCTCTACTCAAAGACAATGCTGTTATTTATGGATAAAACATCAGTAATGTAAAGAAGGGTCACCCCTCACAAATGGACTCTTCCAAACTCCCGCACCTCTGCTCGTGATTTGGACTGCTCCAGTCAACACCACGTGCAATAATCCTGTAATGCATTCTAATATATTCTATCTAATAATTGCCTCATCGACCCAACATCCTAAATAAACCTGTCTCGGCGTGATGAGTCCGATCTTTAGAATATTCCCATCTAATAATTGCTTCATCGACACGGCATCCTAAATAAACCTGCCTCTCCGGTGTGATGACTCTGATCTTTAGAATATTCCCATCTAATAATTGCCTCATCGACACGGCATCCTCAATAAACCCGTCTCGGTGTGATGACTCTGATCTTTAGAATATTCCCATCTAATAATTGCCTCATCGACACGGCATCCTCAATAAACCCGTCTCGGTGTGATGACTCCGATCTTTGAATATTCCCATCTAATAATTGTCTCATCGACACAACATCCTCAATAAACATGTCTCTGGCGTGATGACTCTGATCTTTAGAATATTCCCATCTAATAATTGTCTCATCGACACAACATCCTCAATAAACATGTCTCTGGCGTGATGACTCTGATCTTTAGAATATTCCCATCTAATAATTGCCTCATCAACACGTCATCCTCAATAAACCTGTCTCTGGTGTGATGACTCTGATCTTTAGAGTATTCCCATCTAATAATTGTCTCATCGACATGGCATCCTCAATAAACCCGTCTCGGCGTGATGACTCTGATCTTTAGAATATTCCCATCTAATAATTGTCTCATCGACACAACATCCTCAATAAACCTGTCTCTGGCGTGATGACTCTGATCTTTAGAATATTCCCATCTCATAATTGTCTCATCGACACAGCATCCTCAATAAACCTGTCTCCGGCGTGATGACTCTGATCTTTAGAATATTCCCATCTAATAATTGTCTCATCGACACAACATCCTCAATAAACCTGTCTCTGGCGTGATGACTCTGATCTTTAGAATATTCCCATCTAATAATTGTCTCATCGACATGGCATCCTCAATAAACCCGTCTCGGTGTGATGACTCTGATCTTTAGAGTATTCCCATCTAATAATTGTCTCATCGACATGGCATCCTCAATAAACCCGTCTCGGCGTGATGACTCTGATCTTTAGAATATTCCCATCTAATAATTGTCTCATCGACACAACATCCTCAATAAACCTGTCTCTGGCGTGATGACTCTGATCTTTAGAATATTCCCATCTCATAATTGTCTCATCGACACAGCATCCTCAATAAACCTGTCTCGGTGTGATGACTCTGATCTTTAGAATATTCCCATCTAATAATTGTCTCATCGACATGGCATCCTCAATAAACCCGTCTCGGCGTGATGACTCTGATCTTTAGAATATTCCCATCTAATAATTGCCTCATCGACACAACATCCTCAATAAACCTGTCTCTGGCGTGATGACTCTGATCTTTAGAATATTCCCATCTAATAATTGTCTCATCGACACAACATCCTCAATAAACCTGTCTCTGGCGTGATGACTCTGATCTTTAGAATATTCCCATCTCATAATTGTCTCATCGACACAGCATCCTCAATAAACCTGTCTCCGTGTGATGACTCTGATCTTTAGAATATTCCCATCTAATAATTGTCTCATCGACACAGCATCCTCAATAAACCCGTCTCGTGATGACTCTGATCTTTAGAATATTCCCATCTAATAATTGTCTCATCGACACAACATCCTCAATAAACCTGTCTCTGGCGTGATGACTCTGATCTTTAGAATATTCCCATCTAATAATTGCCTCATCGACACGGCATCCTCAATAAACCCGTCTCTGGTGTGATGAGTCCGATCTTTAGAATATTCCCATCTAATAATTGCCTCATCGACACGACATCCTCAATAACCCGTCTCGGCGTGATGACTCCGATCTTTAGAATATTCCCATCTAATAATTGTCTCATCGACACAACATCCTCAATAAACCTGTCTCTGGCGTGATGACTCTGATCTTTAGAATATTCCCATCTAATAATTTTCTCATCGACACGGCATCCTCAATAAACCTGTCTCGGTGTGATGACTCTGATCTTTAGAATATTCCCATCTAATAATTGCCTCATCGACACAGCATCCTCAATAAACCTGTCTCTGGCGTGATGACTCTGATCTTTAGAATATTCCTTCTAATAATTGTCTCATCGACACGGCATCCTCAATAAACCCGTCTCCGGCGTGATGACTCCGATCTTTAGAATATTCCCATCTAATAATTGTCTCATCGACACAACATCCTCAATAAACCCGTCTCGGAGTGATGACTCTGATCTTTAGAATATTCCCATCTAATAATTGCCTCATCGACACGGCATCCTCAATAAACCCGTCCGGCGTGATGACTCTGATCTTTAGAATATTCCCATCTAATAATTGCCTCATCGACACAGCATCCTCAATAAACCTGTCTCTGGCGTGATGACTCTGATCTTTAGAATATTCCCATCTAATAATTGTCTCATCGACACAGCATCCTCAATAAACCTGTCTCTGGCGTGATGACTCTGATCTTTAAAATATTCCTATCTAATAATTGCCTCATCGACACAGCATCCTCAATAAACCTGTCTCTGGCGTGATGACTCTGATCTTTAGAATATTCCCATCTAATAATTGTCTCATCACGACATCCTCAATAAACCCGTCTCGGTGTGATGAGTCCGATCTTTAGAATATCCCCATCTAATAATTGTTTCATCGACACAACATCCTCAATAATCCTGTCTCTGGCGTGATGACTCTGATCTTTAGAATATTCCCATCTAATAATTGCCTCATCGACACAGCATCCTCAATAAACCTGTCTCTGGTGTGATGAGTCCGATCTTTAGAATATTCCCATCTAATAATTGCCTCATCGACACGGCATCCTCAATAAACCTGTCTCTGGCGTGATGACTCTGATCTTTAGAATATTCCCTTCTAATAATTGTCTCATCGACACGGCATCCTCAATAAACCTGTCTCTGGTGTGATGACTCTGATCTTTAGAATATTCCCATCTAATAATGCCTCATCGACACAGCATCCTCAATAAACCTGTCTCTGGCGTGATGACTCTGATCTTTAGAATATTCCCTTCTAATAATTGTCTCATCGACTTGGCATCCTCAATAAACCCGTCTCCGGTGTGATGACTCCGATCTTTAGAATATTCCCATCTAATAATTGTCTCATCGACACAACATCCTCAATAAACCTGTCTCTGGCGTGATGACTCTGATCTTTAGAATATTCCCATCTAATAATTGTCTCATCGACACAACATCCTCAATAAACCTGTCTCTGGCGTGATGACTCTGATCTTTAGAATATTCCCATCTAATAATTGCCTCATCGACACAGCATCCTCAATAAACCTGTCTCTGGCGTGATGACTCTGATCTTTAGAATATTCCCATCTAATAATTGCCTCATCGACACAGCATCCTCAATAAACCCGTCTCTGGCGTGATGACTCCGATCGTTAGAATATTCCCATCTAATAATTGCCTCATCGACACAACATCCTCAATAAACCCTCTCGGTGATGACTCTGATCTTTAGAATATTCCCATCTAATAATTGCCTCATCGACACGGGCGTCCTCAATAAACCCGTCTCTGGTGTGATGAGTCCGATCTTTAGAATATTCCCATCTAATAATTGCCTCATCGACATGGCATCCTCAATAAACCCGTCTCTGGTGTGATGAGTCCGATCTTTAGAATATTCCCATCTAATAATTGCCTCATCGACACAACATCCTCAATAAACCCGTCTCGGCGTGATGACTCTGATCTTTAGAATATTCCCATCTAATAATTGCCTCATCGACACGGCATCCTCAATAAACCCGTCTCTGGCGTGATGACTCAGATCGTTAGAATATTCCCATCTAATAACTGCCTCATCGACACAACATCCTCAATAAACCCGTCTCGGCGTGATGACTCTGATCTTTAGAATATTCCCATCTAATAATTGCCTCATCGACACAACATCCTCAATAAACCCGTCCGGCGTGATGACTCTGATCTTTAGAATATTCCCATCTAATAATTGCCTCATCGACACGGCATCCTCAATAAACCCGTCTCTGGCGTGATGACTCAGATCGTTAGAATATTCCCATCTAATAATTGCCTCATCGACATAACATCCTCAATAAACCCGTCTCCGGCGTGATGACTCTGATCTTTAGAATATTCCCATCTAATAATTGCCTCATCGACACAGCATCCTCAATAAACCCGTCTCTGGTGTGATGAGTCCGATCTTTAGAATATTCCCATCTAATAATTGCCTCATCGACACGGCATCCTCAATAAACCCGTCTCTGGTGTGATGAGTCCGATCTTTAGAATATTCCCATCTAATAATTGCCTCATCGACACAGCATCCTCAATAAACCCGTCTCTGGCGTGATGACTCTGATCTTTAGAATATTCCCATCTAATAATTGCCTCATCGACACAGCATCCTCAATAAACCCGTCTCTGGTGTGATGAGTCCGATCTTTAGAATATTCCCATCTAATAATTGCCTCATCGACACGGCATCCTCAATAAACCCGTCTCTGGTGTGATGAGTCCGATCTTTAGAATATTCCCATCTAATAATTGCCTCATCGACACGGCATCCTCAATAAACCCGTCTCCGGAGTGATGACTCCGATCTTTAGAATATTCCCATCTAATAATTGTCTCATCGACACAACATCCTCAATAAACCCGTCTCCGGCGTGATGACTCTGATCTTTAGAATATTCCCATCTAATAATTGCCTTATCGACACAGCATCCTCAATAAACCTGTCTCTGGCGTGATGACTGATCTTTAGAATATTCCCATCTAATAATTGCCTCATCGACACAGCATCCTCAATAAACCTGTCTCTGGCGTGATGACTCCGATCTTTAGAATATTCCCATCTAATAATTGCCTCATCGACACGGCATCCTCAATAAACCCGTCTCGGTGTGATGACTCCGATCTTTAGAATATTCCCATCTAATAATTGTCTCATCGACACGACATTCTCAATAAACCCGCCTCCGGCGTGATGACTCTGATCTTTAGAATATTCCCATCTAATAATTGTCTCATCGACACAACATCCTCAATAAACCCGTCTCTGGCGTAATGACTCTGATCTTTAGAATATTCCCATCTAATAATTGCCTCATCGACACAACATCCTCAATAAACCTGTCTCTGGCGTGATGACTCTGATCTTTAGAATATTCCCATCTAATAATTGCCTCATCGACACAACATCCTCAATAAACCCGTCTCCGGCGTGATGACTCTGATCTTTAGAATATTCCCATCTAATAATTGTCTCATCGACAAGACATCCTCAATAAACCCGCCTCCGGCGTGATGACTCCGATCTTTAGAATATTCCCATCTAATAATTGCCTCATCGACACAACATCCTCAATAAACCTGTCTCTGGCGTGATGACTCCGATCTTTAGAATATTCCCATCTAATAATTGTCTCATCGACACAACATCCTCAATAAACCCGTCTCTGGCGTAATGACTCTGATCTTTAGAATATTCCCATCTAATAATTGCCTCATCGACACAACATCCTCAATAAACCTGTCTCTGGCGTGATGACTCTGATCTTTAGAATATTCCCATCTAATAATTGCCTCATCGACACAACATCCTCAATAAACCCGTCTCCGGCGTGATGACTCTGATCTTTAGAATATTCCCATCTAATAATTGTCTCATCGACAAGACATCCTCAATAAACCCGCCTCCGGCGTGATGACTCCGATCTTTAGAATATTCCCATCTAATAATTGCCTCATCGACACAACATCCTCAATAAACCTGTCTCTGGTGTGATGACTCTGATCTTTAGAATATTCCCATCTAATAATTGTCTCATCGACACAACATTCTCGATAAACCTGTCTCCGGTGTGATGACTCCGATCTTTAGAATATTCCCATCTAATAATTGCCTCACTGACACATCATCCTCACAAAGGTGTACTGTCCTCAACATATTTTCTGTTTTAACTGTCAGATAAACTATCTTCCTTTCACAACTCTGAAGACAACATGTTTGTTTGTCCACAGGTTTAATGGTCTTGGGTATGGGGTGAAACTACAAATAAAATAAATAAACATACTTCAAAAATATTGTCCAGAAATGAACAATTACAGCATTTCAACATCCACATTAACATAGTATTCTGTTATGCTTGAAAATAAACAAGACATTTTGTAATGTCAATAATGATTACGGAATGAGGCTAATCATGGCCTATCAATTAAGTAATAAATAAACTAACTAGTAATCAATAAACACTTACGATGCTGTTTGTGTTTGAAGTCGAAGATTACAGTGATATTTGTTGATTAAAGAGAGCCATATTTAACGCTGCCCGTATGGAGCACTCACTAGTTCCTGATTCACGTAAATACAGGAAATCACAGAAAGTCAAACTCGCCACTCTCGAGCTCTAAACCCTAAATATAATGAATGAAGAAGTAAAGCCATTAAAGAATTAGACATTAACAACATTAAAGAATTAGAGACATTCAAGAAAATATTAAACCTTTTTCAGCAGACTTGTTCCAGCACAGGCTTTTATGCATCATAATCTATCAGTTATTTTTATAGTCATATTGAAATTTTATTGTAAATTGTTATTTTTATTTAGTATTATTATGTTTTATTATTTTTCATAATTATTTGTATAATTGTTTGTACAAATTGTACAATGTAAAGTCAGGCTGTGTCTCTACATGTGTTCCAAGAAGAGACCTGGATGAGCTATATTTGTTACAGGAATGTGCATACATGCAGCACATGTTCTCACTGATGCACACAGTGGCATGCATTTGTTCCGTGATATATTGTTAACTGAATCTTTATAAGGAAAGTGGATTGTGCAACATATGTAAGCATGAAATATACGCTCTATTTTTAACATAGGACACGTTTCTCTACCTTCTAAGGAAATCTCTTCCTAGTGAGTTCCTCTATATAAATCCAAATTGAGTGTACTGCCCTGAGGAAGACAGGGAAAGACAACTACAGAGACGGGAGATCAGAGAGGGACAGAGGGAGGATGGAGAAGGGAGAGGGTAGAGAACGGAGGAATGGAGAAACACATACTGCTGGCACGAAGACAGCAAGTTTCTCTCCTATGCCTGATACATATGACAATTAAGAGTTTTGACAAGGCAACTGGTATCCGGTCCTGTGATTCAATCATTACAGGGACAAAGCTGGATTTTCAGATCAACAACTTGGCGTCACACGAACAGGATCTGCATTTCAGACATTTGTCTCAATTAATTCATCAGGCAAGACATTTTCTTTTCTTAAAGATTCTAAGTCTGCCTGATGATGATATATATACTGTTGAGACAATGACTGAAACTGCTAAAAAGAACTGTTATTTTGAAATACCAGTTGTGTTGCCAATGAATGTGTCAGACATAGTTAAATTTTAAGTAATTTAATTTGATGCAACTTATTTAAGTTGTTCTGATCAGTGAACCTCAAATATTGAATGAAGCTGGTAAAAACTTTGACAAATTTTCGCAGAATAATCCATAATGCGATTTAGCAATTAGCTCGTTGTGACTGTGAGGTGGTGGAATGTGGCGAGTCTGCAGTAATCGGTGGCAGGAAAACTCTAAAACATGTCCACACACTGAAGAGCCACACTTAGAAGAAGTGCGGGAAGTGCGACGAGCTGTGAGATTAAAGCGGTTTAAAGTGGCGGGTCTGCGCTAAAGTAGTGCAGTTTTAAAGAAAAAGCCCTAAAATGTTTAAACACGCTAAAGTATAAGGCGCCTTTATGAATTACAGTGGCTAGAATCGTTGGGCTTCTGATTTTGACAGTAAAGCTGTTCAATATTTGGGGAGGAGAAATTGATCTGTGTTCAACTGAATAAAGAAACAAAATAAAAAATAATATTTGAGTTAACTGTATATTTTCAATTGTATTTTACTTAAAAAATCAGTTTAACTTTCTTTTTCCTTTCCTCGAGTTTCTCAAGTGATCAGAAAGGAGAGCATCCCTCCCTTGGGAATTCACCCTATACCCTCCTCTCTACACACACACACACACACTTATAAATAGATAGCCTGCTGTTTCTTTAGTTCATTGAGAAACATATACAAATTATTTGCAAAATGGCTGCAAAACAAACAAAGAAAGCACCTGCAAGAGATACATTTCTAGATGAGATCAAATGACAGAAATGTCTGGTGTTAATATATATATATATATATATATATATATATATATATATATATATATATTCTGAACTTTGCTCAGAGGTTTCTCTCTCATTCAAAGTCAACTGAATGCTATTTGAGCCTGTGCCATGAGTGATGCGTTATTTATAGTAAAGCACAGTGTTTCATTTGGAAATCATATCAATCAATCAACTTTATTTATATAGCGCTTCTACAATGAGGATTGCCTCAAAGCAGCTTCACAGCATCAAACAGGACAACATTGCAACAAAATTTGATTTGGCTAGTTTAATTTGGATAGTTTATAGAATTATATATGACCAAATTAATAAATTATATTTGTATATTTAGTTGAGTAACTTCGATCATAATTTGAGTGTCCTCAACTGAGCAAGCCAAGCCAAAGGCGACAGTGGCAAGGAACCAAAACTCCATCAGGGCATGATGGAGAAAAATAAACCTTGGGAGAAACCAGACTCAGTCGGGTGCCAGTTCTCCTCTGGCCTATTATTAACAGTGTATAATTATTACTCTGGCAACCTTGCAGGTCATAAATCATATTATATAGGAATATTCGAAATTTTGGGTATGACGCACTTGCAGACGGGTTCATTTAGGATGGCGTCGATTACACAAGAATATGAATACTTGAAAGATCGGAGTTATTGCCCGAGACGGGTTAATTGAGGATGACGCGTGCGGTGAGGCAAATTCAGAGGAGACACTAATGGACACGGTCTCAGCAGACACTCCAGGATGAGCTGGTCATGTCCAGATGCAGGTCCACCATCCGATCCGGACACGGCCTGGATCCGGCCGACTGCAGTAAACCTCGGGATAAACAGAGAGACTAACATTAGTGTGGATACCACTCTTTTTATGATGTAACGAGTACATCAGGTGTTATGGGGAGTGTTCCCGGTTCCGGCTGACCTAGTTAATGCAGCCTAACAATCAGTCATTTGATTTGAATAAAGAAAGTTAAAAATGTTCTATGTGTATGCCATAGTAAAGAGATGCGTTTTTAGTCTAGATTTAAACTGACAGAGGGTGTCTGCTTCCCGAACAATGCTAGGAAGACTGTTCCAGAGTTGAGGAGCTAAATAGGAAAAGGATCGACCGCCTGCAGTTGATTTAGATATTCTAGGTATTTTCAACTGGCCAGAGTTTAGAGACCGCAATAGACGTGATGGAGTATAATGCGTTAAGAGCTCGCTTAAGTACTGGAGAGCTAAACCATTTATTGCTTTATAAGTAATAAGCAAGATTTTAAAATGTATGCGATGTTTAATAGGAGCCAGTGCAGTGTTGACAGAACTGGACTAATATGATCGTAGTTCCTGGTTCTAGTAAGAACTCGAGCTGCTGCGTTTTGGACCAGCTGGAGTTTATTTATGAGGATCTATGACCTCTGGAAGCATCTCTTTTAATAGCCTAGTCGGTATAGGGTCAAGCATACATGTTGTTGATTTTGATGATTTAACAAGTTTAGCCAATTCTTCTCCTCCTATAGCAGTGAATGAGTGTAATTTTTCCTCAGTGACACTACAATGTTCTGTCTGAAGTGATACTGTAGTAGACGGCTGCATGGTTATAATTTTATTTCTAATCTTATCAATCTTACTAGTAAAGAAGTTCATAAAGTCATTACTGCTGTGTTGTTTACAAGCGAAGTTGAGGCTCTATCCTTTGTTAATTTAGCCACTGTATCGAATAAATACCTAGGGTTGTGTTTGTTTTCTTCTAAAAGAGTTGAGAAATAAGCAGATCTAGCAGTTTTTATGGCCTTTCTGTATGCAATCATGCTCTCTTTCGACAAATTGCGAAAAACCTCCAGTTTTGTTTTCTTCCAGCTGCGCTCCATTTTCTGGCTGCTGTTTTAAGGGCCCGAGTGTGCTCGTTGTACCACAGCGTTGGATTATTTGCTTTAATCTTCTTTAAGCGCCGAGGAGCAACTATGTCTAAAGTGCTAGTAAAGAGAGAGTCAGTAGTTTCTGTTGCAACATCAAGTTCCTCTTGGCTATCTGTAATGCTGAGGAGATGGAACTGATGAGGAAGATTATGTACAAAGCAATCTTTAGTCGCAGTGTTATAGTCCTGCCATATTTGAAGCGAGGATGGCTTTGCAGCCTTAGCTAAATTAAGTATACATGATATTAGGTAATGATCTGAGATGTCATCGCTCTGCTGCAGAATTTTAAATGTATCAACATTTAGTCCATGTGACAGTATTAGATCTAAAGTATGATTAAGGCGATGAGTGGGTCCGAAACGTGTTGTCTAACTCCAATAGAGTTTAGAATGTCTTTAAATGCCAATCCCAATCGTCTTTTCATTGTAAACATGGATATTAAAATCACCAACAATTAGTACTTTATCTGCAGCCAGTACAAACTCTGATAGAAAACCAGCAAATTCTTTGATAAAGTCTGTATTGTGCCCTGGTGGCCTGTATACAGTAGCCAACACAAATGTCAAACGGGATTTATCATTTACACTACACAACGTTACATAAAGCACCAAAACTTCAAAGGAATTATATTTGAAACTAGACTTCTGAGTAATACTGTAGATATCATTTTAAATTACAGCAACACCTCCCCCTTTTCCTTTCAGACGTGGCTCGTGTTTATAACAATAATCTTGGGGAGTGGACTCATTTAAAGTAATGTAGTCGTCAGGTTTTAGCCAGGTTTCTGTCAAACACAGCACATCTAGGTTATGATCTATAATCATATCATTAACAATAAGCGTTTTTGGCGAAAGGGATCGAATATTCAGCAACCGAGATTTATCAATTGTTCATCCGTATTATATCTGTTGTTTATTTGTTGGACATCAATTAAATTTTTACTGTTGAATGGTTTTGATGGTTTTTTTGTATTTACTGATTCGGGGAACAGACACAGTCTCTATGTGATAATATCTAGGTGAAAGCGTCTCTATGTGCTGGGATTTAGCTGACTCTGGTGATGTGAGACAGCTAGCAGACGGTTAGTTTAGCCAGTTGGTCTGCTTCTGACCTGGGCCCCAGTGAGTCAAGGTTTCATAGACACAGAGATGTTAAAGGAATGATTCTAGGCAATTGGTAATTAAATGTTTCAAGCAAAACTCATTCACTCAATCTTTTAAATAAATACAGACCTTAAATGATAGGGCTGATGGCTCGATTATAGATGAAGCAGAACTTTTCTCTGAACGGATGGTTGTAATAACTAATTGATTTAAGTGATTAATAGTGCTGTTATTAATCAGTCTCCATGTTTTGAACCTATTAGGCATTCCAACTGGCTCTGATGGCTCTTGAATGCAATTCCTTGATTCTGTTGAAGAAAACGCCTGTCAAAGGTTTCGTAATGGAAAGAGTGGTTACCAGTGGGCATGAGGTGATTTCTCAATGACGGTGTAGTGGTTCTTAGGTAAGGTAAGGAAGAGGACACAGGGTCGGCTGGGACTACTGACGCTTTTATTTAACAAACTCAAAGTATCTTCGGCTTTGCACACGGTGCACATTCAACTCAAAACTCGCCGTCACTTCCGGGTCTCTCGCATCCGGAACTCAGGGTGTGTGCGCCAGTAGTCCCTTCTCTCTCTCCTCGTCCTCCGTTTCTCCAGGCTCTTATACTCTCCCGCGCCCATTACTGGAACGAGACAGGTGTTGATGGTTTGTGTCCAACCCACTCACTTACCGCTCGTCTCCGCCTCTCTCCCGCTGCAGACCTCGCTGAACCACGCCTCTGCCACATACCCCACCGCCCGACTCAGGCCGGGAGCCGTCGCCTGCAGCCCCCATTCCTGGAGAGGAAGTCGGCCACCGCCATCTGAACACCCGGCCTGTGGATCACCTTGAACTTAAATGGCTGAAGAGCTAGATACCAACGGGTGATCCGCTGGTATCCTTCATGCGTGGAGCCACTGCAGCGGGCATGGTCCGAACAGAGGGTGAACTCCGCCCCAGGAGATAATATCGGAGGGTGAGAACGGCCCACCTGATCGCCAGGCACTCCTTCTCAATGGTGCTGTACTTAGCCTCTCTCTTCGAGAGCTTACGGCTAATATACAGCACCGGCCGCCTCCACCTCCTGGGACAGGACAGCGCCTAACCCCTGTCCGACGCGTCCGGTCTGCAACAGAAAAGGGATAGAAAAGTCAGGAGAGTGTAATAACGGCCCGCCACATAAAGCAGCCTTTACCTGGGTGAAGGCCTGCTGACACAGCTCCGCCCATTGGACCGTATCTGGCACCTCCTTTTAGTAAGGTCAGTCAGAGGGCTGGTGAGGTCCGAATAATTGGGAATAAAGCGTCTGTAATATCCCGCCAGCCCCAAGAACTGCCTTACCTCCTTTTTGGTCTTGGGGCGCGGACAGGTCGCAATCGCCGCAGTCTTATCAATTTGGGGCCGCACCTGACCATGCCCCAAGTGGAAGCCCAGATACCTTACTTCCACACGCCCAATCGCACACTTCTTTGGATTGGCCGTGAGCCCGCCTTCTCAGCGACCTCAGGACGGCCCTCAAATGCTGCATATGCCGCTGCCAATCTTACTAAAAATGATAATATCATCCAGATAGGCAGCCGCATATGCCGCATGGGGCCGCAGAATCCGATCCATGAGCCGCTGAAAAGTCGCGGGTGCCCCGAACAATCCAAAAGGAAGGGTAACAAATTGGTGTAACCCGAACGGCGTTGTGAAAGCCGCTTTTCTTTGGACAATGGAGACAAGGATCTGCCAATATCCCTTCGTTAAGTCCAATGTCGAATAAAACCGAGCCGTGCCTAGCCGATCTAACAGCTCGCCAACCCGCGGCATTGGATACGCGTCGAACTTCGACACAGCGTTCACCTTGCGGTAATCACGCAGAACCGACAGAGCCGTCTGTTTTCGGAACTAAAACTATCGGGCTGGCCCAGTCACTGTTAGATTCCTCGATTACTCCCATGTCTAACATCGCGCCTAATTCGTCCCTGAACCACCTTTTCTTATGTTCAGGTAACCTATACGGCCGGCTGCGAACTACCACGCCCGGCTCGGTCTCAATGTGGTGCTGAATGAGGTTCGTACGGCCCGGTAGAGGCGAACACGCCGGCGAACTCCGCCTGCAATGTTGTCAAATCAGTGAGTTGGGCCGGGAGAGGTGGTCTCCCCTGGGGCCAGAGCGAAGGATTGCCGCTTGATGTTCGCCTCTGGCCCGAGATCCTCCTCTCCGCCAACCACCGACACCAACATCACTGATTCGGCCTCATTCCATTTTTTTAGTAGATTGAGGTGATATATCTGACGCCTCCTCTATCGGACCGTATAACCTCATAATCAAGATCCCGACTTGTCGTGCGACCTCAAACGGTCCCTGCCACTTAGCCATTAATTTAGAGCTAGACGTTGGGGAGTAATACGAGTACCTTCTCTCCCGGTGAAAATTTGCGTAGCCTCGCTCCCTGTTATACAGCCGGCTTTGGCGGTCCTGGGCTTGTAACAAATTCTCCCGAGATAGCCGCCCCAACGTGTGGAGTTTTGTTCTCAAGTCCAGCACATATTGAATTTCGTTTCTTGCCCTGAGACGGTCCCTCCTCCCAAGTCTCTCAGGACATCCAATACCCCTCGGGCTGGCGTCCATAGAGGAGCTCGAACGGGATAACCCCGTGGAGGCTTGTGGGACTTCCGCACAGCGAATAAGAGGGGTTCTAGCCACTTGTCCCAATTTTGGCGCCCCTCCTGCACGAACTTCCGGATCATGGATTTAAGCGTGCGATTAAACCGTTCGACCAGACCATCTGTTTGTGGGTGGTAGACGCTAGTTCGAATCGATTTAATGCCCAATAACCCGTACAGTTCGCGTAACGTCCGTGACATAAACGCCGTGCCTTGATCGGTGAGGATTTCGCCGGAACCCCACCCGAGATAAGAGCGAAACAGCGCGTCCGCAACACTCTTCGCGAAATGTTGCGGAGAGCAACTGCCTCCGGATACCGTGTTGCATAGTCCACTATGACTAATGCAAAGCGGTGTCCCCGTGCGGATCGCTCTAATGGCCCGATGAGGTCCATCGCAATTCTCAAGGGGACCTGCATTAATGGAAGGGGGCGCAACGGGCGCTTTGGGGCGCCAGGGGATTCACTAATTGACATTCCGGACACGCCGCTCACCACCTGCGACGTTGTCATGAATGCCTGGCCAGAAAAACCGGGTCATGAGGCGATTCAGTGTAGCCGCCTGTCCCAAATGTCCCGCCATAGGATTTGTATGAGCCGCGTGGAAAAGCATTTCCCGCGGCTCTTCGAACTAATAACTGGGTCAGATCTATTTTGGTCTGAGCGCCTTGGGTCACTCGATACAACCGATCTTTTATAATGGCAAAATACGGATAGGAGGGCGGGAGCGCGGGCTGGAGAGCCTGGCCGCCGATGGAACGGACCTGCTGGAAGGCGTGTTTAATGTCTCATCCTGGGACTGCTCCAGAGGAAAGTCATCCGGTCCGAGAGAATTAGTCTCTCGATCCCGGTCGGTTCCTCTGAGGCAGCAGCCCGGGTCCCGGCCCGACTCACCCAGCTGCACTCGCGCCCTCCTCCCGTGCCTTCTTTCCCCAAGAAGCATCCACATTTAAAGCCCCTAATAAAACCGGGAAAGCAGGCCAATTGGCCCCAAAATCAGTGGATGCCGGAGGTGGGGACTAACCGCCACCTCCACTCTATGCTTTTTCCCGAAATTGAATAAATATTGGGACCACCGGATATTCCACCACATCCCCGCACACACCGCACCTTAACCATGCGGCTTGTATCCAATGCCTCCGATTGAATCAGGCCTTGATGAATGGAGGTTTGGTTGCAACCTGAATCCACCAAGGCCGGATCGTACCCCCCTCGATACTCACAGGTATTTGGTACTCGCCCGCCTGACCGGGGGTGACCTGGGGACCGTCCGGGACCCGGACCATTAACCCCACCTCCATCACCGGGCACCGATCGATAAAATGGTCAGGTCGCCGCACCGCCAACAAGCCAGCCCAGACCTACCCGCCGCCCCGGTGGCGGGAGTGGGTTGAGACGGGCGCGGGAGAGCGGAGAAACGGAAGCGCTGTCCACTCCACCTGCCGCCGGCCCCGCCTGGGCGGAACCGGGAAGACCCGAGGTAGGCTTGGCCCGGCTCGGGCGGCCCGGGAGGTCCTGGGGGTCTCGACCTAGGCAGAGGGACAGGGCGAGAGAGAGAAGGGGAAGGGAGAGAAGGGGAGGAGAGAGAGAGCATTAGAGGTATTGTCGCCGACCCCTGGGCACGCCACCATGTGGTCCTCCGCCAGATCGATGGCCGAGTCCAGCGACGTGGGCCGGTGGCACTGGACCCATTCGGCCGTCTTCTTCGGCAGCCGCATGATGAACTGCTCCAGTACCACCCGATCGATCACTTGGTCCACGTCGCTTTCCTCGGGCCGGAGCCATTTGCGGCACGAGTCCCGAGCTGTTGGGCCAAGGGCGGCCGCCCGTCGCCCCAATCCAGAGACCGGAAGTGCTGGCGGTGTTGTTCGGGCGACCGGCCGACCCGCTGGAGAATGGCCCGCTTCAGGTCGTCGAAGACGAGGAGGTTCGCGATCGGAAGTTGTTGGGCAGCCACCTGAGCTTCTCCTGACAATAACGGAATTAGGCGATCGCCATTGCTCCCGAGGCCACCTGCCGCTTCCGCAGACTTCTGGAAGAGTTCCAGGAAGACTTCCGGTCATCTTGTGGTCCCATCTTGTGCAGCGGACCGCCACCGGGCCTGTTGATGGCTCGGTGGCTCGTCGCGAACCTCCGTCCAGCCCCGAACCTCTCGCGTCCTCCTGCTGGGCCTGTATGATCGCCTGGAAGCGCGCTCCTGATCCGCGGCGCAGGTCCAGCAGGGCTTGATGTTGTTCGCGATGCAGGACCGCGAGGGACGTGATGATGTCCGCAAATGGCGTGGAGGACGATGGTAGTGACATGGCGGCGGCGTGGGTCCTTCTTCCTCCCGGTTTCGCACCAGTGTAGTGGTTCTTAGGTAAGGTAAGGAAGAGGACACAGGGGTCGGCTGGGACTACTGACGTTTTTATTTAACAAACTCAAAGTATCTTCGGCTTTGCACACGGTGCACATTCAACTCAAAACTCGTCGTCACTTCCGGGTCTCTCGCATCCGGAACTCAGGGTGTGTGCGTCAGTAGTCCCTTCTCTCTCTCCTCGTCCTCCGTTTCTCCAGGCTCTTATACTCTCCCCGCGCCCATTACTGGAACGAGAGACAGGTGTTGATGGTTTGTGTCCAACCCACTCACTTACCGCTCGTCTCCGCCTCTCTCTCCGCTGCAGACCTCGCTGAACCACGCCCCTCTGCCAATGACGGATAAGATCCTCTTTGGCCAAAAGGGGACAATCTAAGACATAGATTTTACCACGCTATTTGGGCATCTCCTGAAGGGAGATGTGATTGTGAAATGTGTATGAGAGTGAGAAGATGTTTGTAAGGCCAACAGCATCATTGAAGGGAGAGCTGTGTGAAGTTACAGTAGTCTGCCCTTGAAATGTGAGCTCCTCTATACCAGATCACCAGCAACCACATTCCTATGATGGTTTGTTCTTCATTGTGACAAGTGTCCATAACTTTAAAGATGATTTATAAAGAGCTAATGGGAATGGGCTTTCAAGAACCAGCTGAGACCATAAGGGATTGTAATTCATTCCTGTGGAGACCTTAAATAAAAAACATCTTAATTTATATCAGGAACATGAAGTTGGTTGCCTTATGTGCAAATATTGTATAGAAGTTTCAGATTCAGTATAATGGTGAATTTCTGAAAGTACGATTGAACTAACAAGTCTCATAGTTTTCAATCCTGTAGATCATTAAGACATGACATGATAATTCCAAGACATGGTGGTGGTTAAAAATAAAGACTGCTTTTGTCTGATGAAGTTCTGGATAACAAAGGTTAAGTGAATTCAACATTTAAACTGAAGAAAACCATAGCAAGATCTTAGCATAACTTATGTTATATTGTTGGAATCATTCTAATACAAAACAACTGAGTTGACTTTTCTAAACTAATGAATAATGAACAGATATGTTTCAAGACATGCTTTGATAAGAGATTTAGATGTTCTCAGTATAATATGGATAAAACCAAGAATGGGAAACTGAGAGTGAAATAGGGGATTTTATACATACTACACAACTCACAAACAATCAGCACTTGCTTACTGATTCACAACCCCAAGGGATAGGATTCTTTAATATCAACGTTTATGTTAGTTTGTTATTTTGACCAGGAACTGGAGGAGTTCAGGGCCCGAATGAGTCCAGGCACTGGTGAAGATTCATTAATTTTTACTTTCTCAGATGACTGGGGTACATTTTTAAATGAATACACATAGATGATTAATGACAAGACAAAAGTTTTGTCGCCTATACAGAAATTGAACAAATTTAATACAAATACAAAATATGTCAGCAAATGTAGTGGTGCTGTGAGATCCAAATCTAATATCTTGTATGACTTCCATGAGCTTGAAGGACTGCATCCATGCGGTTTGGCAAGGACTCAGGAATAGCAAAGAAAGCAGTTTTGCATGCCTCCCAGAGTTCATCAATATTCTTTGGTTTCGTCTTCCATGCTTCCTCTTTCATCCTACCCCACATATGCTCAATGATGTTCATGTCTGGTGACTCCAGTCCAGTCCAGCCCAATCTTCTTCGCCTTGAAGAACTTTGATGTGGAGATGGAAGAATGCGATGGAGCACCATCCTGCTGCAGAATTTGGCCTCTTTTATGGTTGGGAATATAAGAGGTATAAGATTTCTTGGTATTTTAGACTATTGAAGTTGCCTTCCACCCTGCAGATCTCTCGCACACCCCATACTGATGTAACCCCAGACCATGATTTTTCCGCCACCAAACTTCACTGTTTTCTGGGTGAATCTCGGATCCATGTGAGCTCCATTAGGCCTCCTGCAATATTTGCGGCGACTGTGGTGTAATTCAACAGAAGATTCATCTGAAAATCCACCTTCTGCCACTTTTCCAGCATCCATCCTTTAGCAGGCTGTGGACTTTGGTAAATGCCACACGGTTTTTCAATTGTCTTTTGTTTAGTGCTGGCTTCTGGGCACTGAATCCGACAAACTGTTCTGGTTGACACAGGGACTTCAGGTGACCAGGTCTCGTGGAGCTCTGCTGCAGTGGAAAATGGGCTGGCCTTGGATTTTCGAGCCAACAAACGGTCCTCTCGAGCAGTTGTCTTGCAGGGTCTGCCTGACCTGGGTTTGTCATAAACGTCTCCGGTCTCTTCAAATCTTTTTTTTATCCTCTGTACTTGACGCTGAGACACTTTGAAGGTGTCTGCCACATCAGCAGTGGATCTGGTCTTCAGCCTCTTGATAATCAAAACTTTAGTCTCAGGGTGAATCTTAGGCATGTTTGCAGAGGTCTAGTTGCAGTTGATGTGAAGGTCTAGTGCACTGGGGTTATTTTTATACACACCTGAGATCTAATTGATCCATTATTAGTCACAGGTGAAGCTCATATGACAAGGCGACAACACTTATGTCTTTGCAAAAATTCACTCAATGGGCTTTACCAAGCTGTGAATATTAGAATATTTTTTGACAGTTTAATTTTGCACTGAAACATTATTACAAAAGCTGTTGGGATTAAAATGAGCCATTTCTTGTAAAAATCTTGATAAGAAATATATTTCAGCGGCACTTCAGGTCAATTTGTACACAAGCGACAAGACTTTTGTCAGGACTTTTGTCTGGGTTATTTGTTTTGTTTGTTTTCTGTTTGTTGTTTTTCTTTCTTTTGCCTTTCCTTTTCCTCACTATTGCTCCACTAGATGACCACTGGCGGGTGACGTTGTGGAACTGACTGTTGTAGTTCCAGAGGAGGGACTGAAGATTGAAATTGTATTGTTAATTTTAATTTGTATTATTATGTTTTATTATTTTTCATAATTATTTGTATAATGTACAATTTAAAGTCAGGCTGTGTCTGTACATGTGTTCCAAGAAGAGACCTGGATGAGCTATATTTGTTACAGGAATGTGCATACATGTAGCACATGTTCTCACTGATGCACACAGTGGCATGCATTTGTTCCGTGATATATTGTTAACTGAATCTTTATAAGGAAAGTGGATTGTGCAACATATGTAAGCATGAAATATACGCTCTATTTTAACGTAGGACATGTTTCTCTACCTTCTAAGAAAATCTCTTCCTAGTGAGTTCCTCTATATAAATCCAAATTGAGTGTACTGCCCTGAGGAAGACAAGGGACAACTACAGAGACGGGAGATCAGACAACAAGTTTCTCTCCTATGCCTGATACATATGACAATAAAGAGTTTTGACAAGGCAACTGGTATCTGGTCCTGTGATTCAATCGTAACGGGGACAAAGCTGAATTTTCAGATCAACACATATGTATCTTAAAATAGTTTCATATCTCCATGACGGAGACGCCCCACCCCCCGCAAAAGCCCCACCCACGAGTACTCGTTTTTGAGACCTATCTATGATCGAAATGAGAAATTGACAAAAATTCCCATCCCTAGTTATTTTACTAACCCAAATAATGACTCATCTGCGTTATGTTGCATGTGAGGGGAAAAAGTAGCTTCCTTCCACTTGAGAGTTGTGCACTTTTTATTTTAATGCACCCAGTTTATTTCAATAAGTAACCCTGTGGTTTGTATGTTTTTTAAAATGAATATTACGACAGGAGTGAAGCACAAAGCTTTATTTACAAAGGAAATAAATTCACAGTTAAATTTGACATCACAGCCATAAAAACATATGGATTCATGTCGAATGAGAGAGGTAGGCTGAGACCAATTTAAGATTTGCTTTTTTTATTCTGTTTTGCAATTTCCGTGAATTTTAACAATATGGACATGGACATATATCTTGTTTCTTTTCCCAAATCTTCACTCGCGTCGCACCCATTTTTGCAGGGAATTATAACCTTTCTTCCTTTCATTTGCTTATAATTAAGTCTATTATACCCATTCACATCCTTTACTGTGGGAAAGTAGAAAAAACACTTTAGGACAAATACCTTTTTACTTAATTTTATTTCACACAGTTTGTGCTTGTTATTAGACTTAAGGCACGTCAAGTTTATTTGAATAGTACATGTTGTGTTTCCATGTTTTATGGGGACATTCCATAGGCGTAATGCATTTTATACTGTACAAACCGTATTTTCTATCCCCCTACACTGCCCCTGCCCCTAAACCTACCCATCACAGGAGACATGCTACATTTTTACATTTTCAAAAAACATCACTTAGTGTCATTTATAAGATGTTTTCCTCATGGGGACCAAAAAATGTCCCCACAAGGACAAGGATTTCGGATATTGCCATCTTTGTGGGGACATTTTGTCCCCATACCGTAGGGATTACCAGTCCACACACACACACACACATCAAATATAGCCTAAATGTCTTGAACCTGTGGAAGGTAAATTAATCGCTCTTCAAACCTTTTATAACAAGTGCTGCTTTGGAACATCAGGAGAAAACATGAAGATGAAAATATTTGAAAAGATGTCTATCCAGCTGTGTCCCACATTCCTCTCAAAGCGCAGAGCTGCATATGACGCATCTTTGCCGGGAAATAGGCTATGAAACAATTTTTTTAACACTAATATTTAACTTTCTTATATTCTTTAGGAAACCAAGTTTCCTAAATAAACTATTATGTTTAGAAATGCTGTGTTGAAAGAAATCTTTGCTCTGTTAAACAGCACTATATGAAACAGAACAGAAACATTTCATTGGGGCTAATAATTCTGTCTTTCATTGTATGTCCTTTCACAAAAATTTGAATTTCACTAAAAGTTTTGTATTAAAAGTTAAATTAATTATTTATCTCATTTCAGACATAATGGAGGAGAGTGAGGAGAGTGAAGAACTGAGTGAACTGGAGGGCGAACATCATGTCAAACCTGAAGAAAAACCTTTGAGTCACTCAAAGACTAAAAAGACATTTATAAAGAAAACAAGATTCGAGAATCTACAACCTGCACTCAGTGTGGGAAGAGTTTCTCCACCAAATTTAAACTTGAGCGGCACATGAGAATCCACACTGGAGAGAAGCCGTTCTCATGTGATCAGTGTGGGAAGAGTTTCACGTGTTCATCAAGCCTTAAAGGACACATGAGAATCCACACTGGAGAGAAGCCATTGAAGTGTGATCAGTGTGGGAAGAGTTTCACACAATCATCAAGCCTTAAAGGACACATGAAGATTCACACTGGAGAGAAGCCGTTCTCATGTGATCAGTGTGGGACGAGTTTCACGCGTTCATCAAGCCTTAAAGGACACATGAGGATCCACACCGGAGAGAAACCGTACTCATGTGATCAGTGTGGGAAGAGTTTCACACAATCATCAAGCCTTAAAGGACACATGAGGATCCACACCGGAGAGAAACCGTACTCATGTGATCAGTGTGGGAAGAGTTTTACACAATCAACACACCTTGACCTACACATGAAAATCCACACTGGAGAGAAGCCATTCAAGTGTGATCAGTGTGGGAAGGGATTCACACAGTCAGCAAAGCTTAATGTTCACATGAGGAGCCACACTGGAGAGAAGCTGTTCTCATGTGATCAGTGTGGGAAGAGTTTTACACAATCAACACACCTTGACCTACACATGAAAATCCACACTGGAGAGAAGCCATTCAAGTGTGATCAGTGTGGGAAGGGATTCACACAGTCAGCAAAGCTTAATGTTCACATGAGGACCCACACCGGAGAGAAGCCGTTCAAGTGTGATCAGTGTGGAAAAACATTTATTGGGTCATCAAACATGAAGACACACCTGACAGTTCATTCGAAGGAGAAGCCATATTCATGTTCTGTGTGTGGAAAGAGTTATACACTGATGCAAACTTTAACAAGACATGAGAAAATACACACTGGTGTGAGAGAGTACATGTGCTTTGAGTGTGAGAAGACTTTTACTACAGTAGGCGGTTTAATACAGCACCAGAAAATTCACACTGGAGAGAAACCTTACAAGTGTTCACACTGTGACAAGAGATTTGCTCGGTCAGGACATCTTAAAAGACATGAGAGGATTCACACTGGAGAGAAACCTTACAAGTGTTCACACTGTGACAAGAGATTCAGACGGCCAGAACATCTGAAAACACATGAGAGGATTCACACTGGAGAGAAACCTTACAAGTGTTCACACTGTGACAAGAGATTCAGATGGCCAGAACATCTGAAAACACACGAGAAGATTCACAGCAGAGAGAAGCCACACAAATGATCCGGGGCATTTCTTCAGAGGAGGCAAGGGAGGCAGTGCCTCCTCAAAACTAAAACTGGTGACAAAATTATAGATATTACAAAAATAAAACAAAGCAAATATTAATAACATTGACGATTAAGAGTAAAAGTTGCTGTTTTTTTTATCAAGTAATACTGTCCAACAGCGACGCATGCAGGTGAATTTACAGAAGGAGGCGTGCATCCTCTCTCTCCATTGACTTAAAGCAGATTCCTTAATGCATGTAGTCCCGTGAGAGGAGGCAATACCTCCATCGCTTATGATTGAATATGATCGCTTATGATTGGATATGATCGCTTATGATTGAATATGATTGCTTATGATTGGATATGATTAGTTTTGTTTTTGGCGGCCAGTTTAAATCTTAGTTTTAGTCTAGTTTTTGTGTCAAGCTGTCATTTTAGTTTTTATTAGTTTTAGTCACGTTCATACTTTTTTCAGTCTAGTCAAACTTTAATCGACTAAAAGTCTCAGCATTTTAGTCTTATTTTAGTCAGAATTATCCACAACTATTTTCGTCTAGTTTAGTCAGTGAAAATTGTACTTTAGTCTCTTTTAAGGAATGCAGTTCTATTTAACCCAGTCAATATAGTATAAGTACCTAGTAGGGCTGAACGATATATCGTTATCGTATCTATATCTAGATATGAACTTTCAAGATATTACTATTGAATAAAGCAACGATATAGACGATATAGATTTCCCCTCTCCACGCCGCCTGCATACAACTCTGGCAGTCACAACAAACATCAGTTTTACGAGTGCCCTTGAATGCAGCGCTAAAGCCAGCGCGACACTACCAGCATAGACAGTAAAAGAAATGGACACAGCGATCCCATTGACTTCAACGGAGAGATTTGTCAATTAGAAGCACTTACTTCCTGATGGCTGAGCGTACTGCGCAGACTCAGACTGAGCTTGACGACGTAGGCGTGAGTCCTCTAGTAGTTGTGGAAAGTGAATTCTGAATCACGTTGTTGAAATATCTTGTCCCGTTGCTTTTCGCTCTCTATGGGCTTCTCCCCATGCTTCTCCCTTGTCTTTATCGGAATGTATGCCTCCACGTCCCCCGGATTGCCTCATAGACAGTAAAATATTGCCCGCAAGCTTCTACTTCTGCATATACGGTAATTTCTCTACTACGCGACAGAGTCGGGTGGGTTATGACGCTATCGTTAGCCTATTTTTTACAAAAACGGCTTCTACGGGACGATAGATTAAGACACAAGGTAATGGAGCCTATTATACATTGTCGTGTTTCTGTAGAAATAAACAATGGATAAATGGAGTCTTTAAACGCCTCAGATGTTAACTGTCAAAGATGTATTCACTGTCAAAGTGACGCCAAAATGAATGGGAGTCAATGGGATGCTAACAGCAGGTGATGGCTTGGTTAGCAATGGCCGCCCCTATGGAAGGTACGCTTTCCGGGGGCTGGATTACCCCCTTGACTACCAAGGACGGGGGAACTATATTGGGAGAGGGGGGGGGCGGCGTTTCCATGGTGACGCATCATCGCTTGTCATGTGACACAACGCAGCAGCAACAGTAAATTCTGAATAAAAAAGGAAAATGTCATGTCATTCAGAATATTCACAAATGTGTTAGCTATGGCATGAAATATCTGATATTCCGATTGTCAAATACATGCAAGTGGAATTATATTGTTGTTTAAACACCTTTATAACGATGGCGTTAGTTGAGCTGTATCCGCGATGGTGCCGCCGTGTTAGTTTGTGCCGCAGACGCAGTTCAGAGAATCGGATCTGTTGGATTTACAACCTCTATGTTTACAACACGTGAATTCATCCACTTCTCCAAATACTTAAAAGTAAGTGGCTGGTGAACTGGGAATAGAATAGAGTAAACATTGAAGTTACTTACACAATGTGTATCTGATATGAATAAAACGTGTCGAATTATAATGGAAAGGATTATTATTTCCTCTTCCATAGACATCAGTGTGTAATTTATGTTAATGTTGATGACTTGTTCTTAAAAATAAAAATAAACTTTCCACATTTTTTGTATTATGAATTTTTTATTTTTCTGAGAAATGCTTGGTTTTCACGAACACGTAGTCATATCGTATTGTATCGATATCGAGATATCTGCCATGAAAATCGAGATATGAAATTTTGTCCATATCGTTCAGCCCTAGTACCTAGTATAAAACCAGAATCTTCTTTTAGCCAAACCCATTTCAAACAAGGTTATCTTCTTATATTATCTATCCATTCAAGACACATAAGACACTCTGATTTGAAGTTACAATATATTTATTTTACAAACCAAACATGTTAGAAGTACTCACACATACATTTAAATAAAAACATTGAGATTTCTCTTAAGGTTTGTGGTGTTTTTTCCAGGGATTTTGTGGTCACATTTCTCCCCATCTTTTCCACAACGCCCGTTTTATTTTCCACTTCAGTGTAATAAAAGTTTTTCCAAATGTCTTAAGAAGAATAAATGCATATTTAATTTAATAATAGGAAAATAATATGAATTATTTTTATTTATATCTGTTTAAAATTAGACCCACATTGTAGTTAAAATGGTTTTCTGTCTTGTATTTTATATCAGAATAAAGGATGTAATTTTATTCCACTTAGAAATGAGCAGAAATACGTGAATACAGCCTCTTATTCCTCTATGAGGTAAACACAATTCTGGGGTTAATAACATATATAATTGCCATAATAACATCCTATTTCAAACATGTATGTGCTTTCCTTTCTTTTTCTTTTTGAGCAGTGATGAAATATCTTGCTCTTGTAAATACTTGCCAGCATTTAAGGAGATACAAGTCTAGATCTTTTAAATGCATCCAAATTACAGTTAAGCACAATCGTATGGTCTGCAGTGGTCAAAAGGATATAAACAGTGAATTCTGAAGTTGATATATTATTCAAAACTCAAAGATGTGGATTCAGACGACACCACACGACCTTGGTGTTTGTCAAACGATAGGTAATTTGGCGATTTTACACGGGTGGTGGGAGAAAACACTTATATTCTGGATTAAGACAACAATAAAATCATTGACTAGCCCCTGTAAATGATTAAAACACCTTATGACCTCAGGAGAAACCATTACTGTTGGAAAAAGTCTTACGAACCCGACGGGCTAAAGGGGAACTTCAGCGCTAGGATGGTGAATGTGTATTTAAACTGTCATTTATGTAGTTGAAATGTGCAATTATTTTTGGATTTGGTGCCTTCTAGAAAAACAAAAGACATCATGGGGATGAAAGACATGAAGGGGGAAGTCTGAAATCCCCTGCCGCTTCAATATACCTGTAAATATCTTAATCAGATTCATAATCAAATCCTTAATTAATATTTATCCTCTTATTTCTAATGATTAATTCCAGTTGATTTTACTCAATAGAACTACTGATTGTTTGTTCTTCTTTTATGTTTTCTAAAGTTTGTATTTAGTCTTTGAGTGCCGTCTGGCCTATGTGTGACACAGCCCCTAACATGCTGGGAGTGCAGTAACAGTGTTTGCTCACTTAGCACGGCTTCCATAGATTAAATATGAATTTGTCTTTCATTTTTATTATATTTTATTCATTTTATATTTCCTTTTACTGAAACACTAAAGAATCAAGATGGATATTGCCTGTACTACTGTCTGTACCTCTGAGAGAAAGCACATGTTATCAGTATGTTTTGGTGAAGTGCTTTGTTGATAAGACTCTCCAACCTTGGGAGAGCTGTGATTCTGGGGAGCTCTTGTGTGTGTGCGTTGCATGATCTGTGCAGGCCTAATATTGAAGATGGACAACACCAGACGTGAAGACGCCTTTCTGCAACCTCTGAGGTCAACAATGATCTAAATCTAGTCATTGGGCGACAACTAGTCTGCCTAGTTTAGTGATATGCTCTGCTATCTATCCTTGTGTGGAAATTTACCATGACTGTGCACTTTTCTCTGAGCCAATCAGAATCATACACCTTGACGTGGCTAGACCTTGAAAACAGTATAACTGTTGGGACAATTGTATGCACGATGCGATGAGACCGGTAGAGTGGAAGTGGCCTACTGAACTCCTTGTGAGACTTGAAGCTGGCTTCTGCTGATGAAACTGCAAACTATTCTTCAGTAAAAATGTTCTTTAATTAATTGCACTCCTGACTCTTTGTCTTCATTCTTCACTACTGGTCTCTGGGTCTAAGCTGTTATACCCCTAACAGTTTTGGTGGAGAATGCGGGCAATCACTCCTTGGTGACATTTCTGGCAAACCAACAAATAAGGTAGTATTTTTCCGCTTGTGAAGAGTGATGCATAATTATACTTAAGGTTAATAGTATAATAAGTCGCTGATAGCGCCGTGACGTGCTGAAGGCATAGGAAAAACGGTAACATGCAGTGCAAAGAAGCGGACTCAAGAAAGGGGAGGCCCTGCGGGGCATAGGTAACGTCCCCTACAGGAGCCCGTCTTGGACCAACTGGTAAGGTCCAGGAGACATTGTGAACCTGCTCCATCTCTTCCATCTCAGATAGGGGATCCCCGAATTTAGAACTTAGTGAATCAGGCAGTCAGGGAATAAAGTATAAGTTATTAGTTAAACAAAATAAAAATAGATATAGGGTTGTTTGCCAGAGATGCACCTGGAACGATCCCAAGGAAAATGACCCAAATTGGCATGGACCAGTATATGTGACTTTTCCGCACAAGTGTCCTTTGCAGTTTCATCACGCAGAAGCCACAGCTGTGT
This sequence comes from Gobiocypris rarus, assembly GCA_023029165.1. Lineage (NCBI taxonomy): Eukaryota > Metazoa > Chordata > Actinopteri > Cypriniformes > Gobionidae > Gobiocypris > Gobiocypris rarus. The sequence goes on from CM040934.1 coordinate 46,631,639, forward strand.
TGGTTAAAGATCGCCGCCTCCATCTCTGCTGGTATAACTTCAGGTGAGTATGAACTTTGACTAAGTTATGGCTGACAATTTCAGTAATATGATCAGTAACTTGATCAGTCTGGATAAAGGATAAAATTTTGAGAAAAAAGAAAAAAAGAGCTCAAATGCTGTAAGCAGCTCTGCTCTGAAGCCCTCAAAACAAATAAAATGTGCAGACTTATTAAGAAAATGGGCAGCAGGGCTTTAATAGTAAAAAAAAACGGCAAAATGTATGGGCGGCCAGTCTTATCTGCCCCCTCCCCTCTCGCGCTCTCTTCTCAGACTGTCCAAGCAGCTGCTGATAGAGGCACTGACACAGAGACTGAGAATCAGACTTAGGGATACAATTTGATACCCAAATGTTTTAGTAAAAACATAAAGAATTGCAAGCCATTATGTTTTACTAATCACAAGCTCTGTTCAAAGACTATTGAAGTTGACTCTTTAAGCACAGACCCAGACACTGAGAACCAGACTGAAATTAGAGAAGATAGGTTGCTAAACCAGATGACAGTGTTTTAACTATGGTCAGCAGGGCCATTTTGAACATAACTGTAACCTCTCACCTATAATGTGTAGAAAGAAACAAAAAATGCCAAATCACGCCACCAGACTAACATTCTGTAAACAAACTAAAGTAAAAAGAAACAGAAGTGACTTACACTCTGTCTAAGACGTATGAATAATAAAAAAATGAAGTCTTAAGGAATTCCTTTTGAAGGAAAATCTATTGATATAAATTACAGACAATGACTGCAAAACACGTGAGAGGCAAGGAAATAAATAATGACGTAGGAGGGCTTAAATGACAAACTTATGAGAAAGTCGTTTCTGTTCCTCTATTGAAAATTCTGTTTATTTGACTGAATGTTGGTAAAAACACTGTAGGAGAATTGGTGTTAAAAATGTTGAAAACCCTAGAAGCTGATGTTTTGGGTTTCAAAAGATAAGCTCCTGCTGAGCTGTAATAAAACTATATGCTTATCTGAATCTGGCCCGCCATGTCATTTCTGGTGCGGTGGCTAAAATTGAAAGAGTAACTCAGACTCAGTTTGGATGTTGAAGTTAAAATTTATTGTATGGGCAAAAGACAAAAATGACCACTATGGTTATTTGAAAACATCATTTCTGGCAAAGAATAGAGTTAAAAGGATAATGTCTGATGTTTATTGAAAAACAAATGTAATCTCTAGCCAAGTCTTATGCTGTGCTTGAGTGAGAAGTTAAAAGTTTATGAAAATGCAGTACCAGTCCTGAATGCCTAGGAGTGTCTCTCTCTTTTGAGCTCAAAGCTGATATCTGAGCCTGTGATAAGATATTGATAAGTAAAAGCACAGGGCATCACTTGAAAATAATAAGATATGTTTTAGTGGTTAAAGAGGTATACAATTATTTTACACACAGAACTTAAATGATGATTAATATTTTACATATGACCAGTAACTTCAGTGTCTGATCTTAGCCTCCACCATGTACAGAAAATGGCTTTGTTCATAGAGATAGTCAAACTCTAAATTGAATGGACAGTTGTTATGGCTAAATTCACTGAGTGTAATCCACGCACTGATAGATTGCGTCTTTGAAGTGGTATGATGGATTTTAGTGATTAAGTTGTGTTATGATTAACCTGTCTACATGTTCTACCTATAGTAAGCAGACTAATTGGCTCTGGTGACTCTTGAATGCACTTTCCCCAAGACTCCAGAAAATATTGGATCCTGTTGAGGGTCAAAGATCTCAAAGCGATGACCAAGTGGGCACGAGTGGTTTTCCCGAAGACGGGTAAGACTTCCTATGGCCTGACAGGGAGCAACCCAAGCCAGGGAAATCTCCTAAAGTCACTTGGGACCCCACTTGGGGTTGTATGTGAGGTGTGTATGAGAGTGGAGCGATGTCTGTGAGGCCAGCAGCATCAGTGAAGGGGGGGAAGCTGTGCTTGTGGGGGCCGAGAGTCCAGACAGGACACAGCAGGGCCCGCCCTAATTATGCTCCTCTATACCGCTCACCCAAGTACCGCATAAATTGAGTGCCAGGGAAGAAAGGCCCTGAGCGAAAGAGTTATGATGGTAAGGGGCATTCAAGAGCCGGCTGAGACCATGCAGTGCTTGTCAATTAACTTGTGTGCCGACCAGAACAAAATGTATTAATTTGTATCAGTAAAACTGAATTAATGTTATTATGAGTTTACTTCAGCAGGCTTAATTCAGAGACATGGTGAAGTATTTAAGAGGAGGACGGCTTTTGAAGTTTAAAGAAGGTCTGAAGGACAAAGGTATTTAAACTAAAGATAACTTTTAAAAAAAATCATAGTGTAACTTATTGGAGATGTTCTAATTTGAAAGTTAAACATTTAAATTTCTTAACTTTGTGAATGTAACATTATAGTTAAAGTCTTAGAAGACTGTTGAAGAGAGAGAGAGAGAGAGACTGCTGGTGGACACAGGGATGGTACTGTGACAGTTTGTTATACCTGCTAAAGCTGAAACAAAACAAAGAAATGATATCAGAACCAAAACAACCCCGCTGAATTATAAAAACAGATGAATAATGAACAGACATGATCTGAAATTGGTAAAGAGATTTTGTAAAAGCAGCGTTTAAAATATTTTGAGTTAGCACCAAAAGCAAATTTTGAGAATGAGAAATTAATATTTGTGTTTAGTGTGTGTGTGTGTACGTTGATGACTGCACTTTATGTTTTGGATGTGTTGGGAACTATTCTGTCCTGATGGAGTGTATGGTGTCATTAACCTCTGGAATGAGTGTTTATCATCACAGATGGGTTAAGTCAAACGACAACCTTTAAAGCTGCTAATCCTGAAGGAATCTGGTGAAAAGATGATCCAGAACTGAACATGGGACGAGCTTTAAGTGGATTGGTATCCAGCTCTGTCCGTTACTGGTAATTATGACTTTTGTCATTTATGATGCTGATTTGAATTAATCTCTGGATTAGTGTTTATGTTAAAAAAGAATTGTAAAGCTAAAGATTGCCGTCCATCATGGGTTAAAAACCCTTCTCTAAATTCAACAGAGGGTCTAAAATTGAATAATGTCGATTGATTAAAGGTACATTTTCTGAACTTGACGGCAGAGACAAAGTGACAAATTGGCTGAAGTCACTATCCAAATTATCCAGAGACTCCTCATATTTCTGAAAGGCAGGAGGGCGAACAAAGAGATAACTTCTAAAAAGAAAGTTTTATTTTTATTTTATGTTTCCTCCATTAAATGGAGGCATGACATATGATTTCTAGAGAGAACTACAATTAATGTTGGAAAATCAAGTGACTTGAGTCTTTCTTTGTGATGTAATATTTTGGTTTCTGCAGAGAAGTAGAGATAAGACTGAAATAATAAGAGCACATGGTGCATCTGCAGACTTTGATAGAGGACATTACAAGCAAGTTATTGTGACAATAATACTTTTGAAACCTGAAGACAAATTAGGTTAATATAAATTGAACTATGAATGCTTTTCAAAATACAGATTGTTTTAAAACAGCTTTAAAGAAATTGATGATGACTTATAGTACAGTTAAAATACTATGGGAGATTATGAGAATTTGTTCTTGGTAAAATTATAACAATTTTTGGTGTAAGTGGCGAGGTAAGGCTAGTGAGTATTTGATGATAAGTATCACTGCCATATGACATAAAGTAAGATGTTTAATATTTTAGTCATTTGGAGCTTACGCCTAAAGAGTTTAATGGACAAGACACTGAGAAAAATGTACTTTAAAAGAAATCACAATTGATTGATTTTGAGTGTTTGTGATAACGAGCTGAAAAGTGAATTTGATAAATACCAATTGGGTATTGGCTATGGTTAAGCATTATGTTACAAGATAAAGATATGAACAAGCTGATTGAATATGAAACGAATTGATGATTATTCATTTTGATGAAAAGTTTTTTTTAACATTAAGATGGTCATGGTTATGATGTTATGTTCATTTAAGTTAAAAATGATGTGGAGTGAAAGATGGATTTGATGGAAATAGAAAGTTTGACAAAAAGGTTTGATGTTTTATGACTGGATGTAATTGGATGGATTATTCTGTCTATTTATTTTTTTGTTATTTTTTTTTTTTCAGACCATTATTGAACATGAAAAAGGTCTGTGTTTTGAAAGGAGTGTATTTGCAAATACCTATTTGGAATGATTTATTTTGGTATTTATGATGACATGGGGTTAATTTAGTATGTCCTTCTGAGGATGAATATGTGCTTGTTTGTAAGCATTCAAGCCAATGATAAAAGCCAAATTATCCTAGATTAATAAATTAATAATGGTTGAAGTTAAATCCTTGAAGAGGATATTTTCTGTTTTTCAAAATTATAACCTGACAAGGGGGGAACATAGAAATTATGTAGCAGCCTAAATTGGTAGCCCAAAATGTGGGGGTGACAGGACCCCAAAATTGGACTTAGGGGGGAATGAAGGGGGAAGTCTGAAATCCCCTGCCGCTTCAATATACCTGTAAATAGCCTAATTAGATTCATAATCAAATCCTTAATTAATATTTATCCTCTTATTTCTAATGATTAATTCCAGTTGATTTTACTCAATAGAACTACTGATTGTTTGTTCTTCTTTTATGTTTTCTAAAGTTTGTATTTGTTCTTTGAGTGGCGTCTGGCCTATGTGTGACACAGCCCCTAACATGCTGGGAGTGCAGTAACAGTGTTTGCTCACTTAGCACGGCTTCCATAGATTAAATATGAATTTGTCTTTCATTTTTATTATATTTTATTCATTTTATATTTCCTTTTACTGAAACACTAAAGAATCAAGATGAATATTGCCTGTACTATTGTCTGTACCTCTCACTGAGAGAAAGCACATGTTATCAGTATGTTTTGGTGAAGTGCTTTGTTGATAAGACTCTCCAACCTTGGGAGAGCTGTGATTCTGGGGAGCTCTTGTGTGTGTGCGTTGCATGATCTGTGCAGGCCTAATATTGAAGATGGACAACACCAGACGTGAAGACGCCTTTCTGCAACCTCCGAGGTCAACAATGATCTAAATCTAGTCATGGGGCGACAACTAGTCTACCTAGTTTAGTGATATGCTCTGCTATCTATCCTTGTGTGGAAATTTACCATGACTGTGCATTTTCTCTGAGCCAATCAGAATCATACACCTTGAAGTAATGACGTGGCTAGACCTTGAAAACAGTATAACTGTTGGGACAATTGTATGTACGGTACGAAGAGACCGGTAGAGAGGAAGCGCGGCCTACAAACTCCTTGTGAGACTTGAAGCTGGCTTCTGCTGATGAAACTGCAAACTATTCTTCAGTAAAAATGTTCTTTAATTAATTGCACTCCTGACTCTTTGTCTTCATTCTTCACTACTGGTCTCTGGGTCTAAGCTGTTATACCCCTAACAGACAACAACTCCCAGAATGCACTTGCCTCACTGCCCTACGAGGCCACTCCCAAAGCCATGGCTATTGATTATCAGTTATCACTTGCCCACCGCAGCACCGCCCCCAACGTCGTTTTGATATTCATAGTAATAAAATCATTTCATTCAGTTAGAGAATAGACACTACAATTAAAAACTGAGCGTGTCTTTTGGGTGAGCCAAGCGAAAGTCACGTCACAGACGCAGCAGGAGTCAGATTTCATTCATCATGAAAGAAGAGCTGAGGTAAGCGCGGCTGTCATTCTCGGCACGTGTCCAGTCTGGAGCGTTATCTGATCGCATATGGAAGCTAAACTTTCATAGGAATTATTTGAAAAGTTGAAACACTCACTTTGCTCCATAACGCTCGGTTATAAATGCCCGAGTCGAGCTGCAGCGGCTGTGCGCATTTACATTCTGAGTGAGATTGAGGTTGAAAACATGCAGAACTAGCTCCATCTACTGGCTGTAGTCTCTAGGCTCTGGACAAAAAAATTTCAAGAAATGAAATGCATAGATACAGTCGGCATCTAGACATATTTTGTCTAGAATCTCCAGGTAGGCTTACGTATGTTTCACTCCAAACTATTAATCCTTTTGTAAAACGGTGATCAGTAGTACGAAGTTGCCGAGGGACTGTGCTGACAGTTATCCTAACTCACAGACTGCAGTTTGTATTGAGTGTAGACCTCGAACAACTCCATTAGGTTTACGGCTCGCGTCATTAGCGATTTGCCTATCATCCGAGCCTTCAGCTGATAACGCCAATGTAAATGAGGTATCCCTTATGAAAAACAACTAGGAATCTTGTAGTATTTTAGGACAAAATATTATAGTTATAGTATTTTGAGACATACTATAGAAGTACTATGTCCCGTTTATTAATACAATTCAAAATACTGCAATATGTTCCTATTCTGTAAATGTTAACTCCGACTATACCTAACTGTGACCATATACTTTTTTAATATTTGTATTATTAGAATTTTGATTATGTTTCTTGTTGTATTGTATTTGTATATGTGCAATGGGAGCTTCAGCACAAAGAAAAAATCCATGTGTGTGCAAGCACACTTTGCAATAAAACTCAATTGCAATTTGAGTTGCAATTTCTAATTCTGATAGAGGTATTGGTAACACTTTACAATAAGGGTGCACTAATATGCATAATTCATGCTTAACTAATGCACAGATAATCATGAGTTACTAATGGTGAACTAACCCATTTATTAATGATTACTGCATCAGCAACTAATGAAGATTTGTTGGAGTGCAGTAACAGAGCTTACTCATTTAGCCCGGCTTCCAGATTTGAAATACAGATTTTATATTAACTTTCACTGAAACACGAAAGAATCAGGATAAAGATTGCCTGGTTAAGACTGGAGCTCGTAGCCCTGACTAAAATATGCAACCTGATGAAAGGTAAAAGTGTAACAATTTGAACAGATTTGCGTTTTGAGTTCGGAGTTGGGCATAATTTTGGGGCATTGTGGAAACACAGGAAAATTGTAATATCGGATGGGCGCCCAATTCTGAATGGTTCAACTGTGTCTGCTTCTCAAGACACAATTTTCTTGACTGGCCAGGTTGATATCTGTGAATGCGCAGCGAACATTAATAACAAAGATTTTATTTAAACAGACAGATGAGATTGCGAAGGCCGAGGCAGAAGCAGTCAAAGGAACCATAATGTCTTTTGATATTTGAAATAAACACAAACGCTTTCACTTCTTTACATGGAACGGAGACCTTCGCCACAACAGCGGAGAAACAGCTGTGGAAACTGTGGCTGCACTTTTCAAAATGGTGTGGTGATGGCAAGCCTTGTTTACCCCAAACATTCTTTGACCATTATGTTTAGATGGCTGCATTTATGATCAGGCAGCCAAAGGGGGAATTAGTTAAATGAAAACTGTCTGGGGTACAGTATTTTTATGAAAAATTTTGTAGAAGGAAAGGCCTAGAGCAAATCTGAGTCTGTTCGAGACTGTTTAATGGAAGGGGTAAACAATAGCTTGTGCTATTAACATTAATATAATTTGTGAATTATTGGAAAAGAAATGTTCTCTCTGTGTCTAAGATCTGTGTGCAGGTTAAGGGACTCCTTTACATAACATCAGACCAGATGTTTGATGTCGTGATACGGGACTACAGAAGGAACAGATGGAGAGTGAAAAGGTGACTAGGGCCTTTTGTCATGCTTCTGATGACAAACACCGCCATCAAGGTAGCTGAGAAAGATCCCACCAGTGATCGGGAGAAGGAGCCGAGAGGAGCTGGAGGCACACGTCTGTGCGGACGGAGGTCACACAAACATCACTTGCCACTATCATCTCAGGAGCAGAGACACTGGCACAACATGGAGCTGAGACAACAAGTTTAGAACCTGTTGCAAGCCCACAGAATCAGAGTGGCACAATCTACAGAGAGGTGGCGTCCCTTTCATTAACAGAGCAGAAAAGACTAATCTTCATAACTCTTTCTGGGCGTACAGCTGTGCGATTCATCTTGCCATCTGAAAGACTGGAGCAAAGCAAAGCCGTGGTGCCCTTTTCGATGCTTGGACTGTGCGACTCGAGAAGAACAACATTCATATATACATTTAAAATTTTTCTTGTGAATTATCAAAGAATGATAAAAGGGGGAATTGTAGAGGAAAAATGTAATCATAGAAGAAGATTTATGTTTGAGTTCACACAGAAGTCAAACATATGTTTTTATCACACAAAAACACCTCTTAGCAGGAGGTCCCGAGCTTGGAGAACCAAAGGTGTCGGGAGGACCATTGTGTTTTAAATTAGTTGTAAGAGAGAAGGGGGGCCATTTGTGTGTCAGTGTGTTTCTGCCCTTTACTCTGTGGAAAATTACTGGGCGGGGTGGGGGGGTATAAGTTGCTTAAACAATGGGGGTATAAGAGCTGACTTTTCTTTGTTCTAGTTAGTTCACACTTGTGGTCACCATGAGAATGGTTGCTTCAACTGTGGATTCATTTTCTTGCAAGAAATTAAATCTTTAAAGACACAATTGGCTAAGGTTTGTCTCTTATTCAGAAATGCAACGGAGTTAACGTTATTTTGCAAACAAAGACCTTTGTTTCAAAATGTTTTCAACTATTTTAGCGATTGCTACTTAAATCTACAACATTTTTAAAAACATCAAATATTAGATCAAATGAGCGCAGAATCTGAGCGCTGCTGCTCGTGATCGCTTCATGGATCAGACAAATCTCCACGAGCATCTTGAAAAGTGGATGTTTTGGAAAGGGCTGAGGCAAGTTTTTGTGCCATTCAGTGGTTTAGAGGAAAATACAATTTAAAGATCAAAGTACTTTTACCCAGTAGAGCCTTTAGCCCCATTGTATCCTATACTAAACTAATAAACACTGAACTCTGATCTTGCCTAGTAATAAATCATGATGATCTAATTGAATAACTTTTGTTGAAAATGGTATTTGCAATGTTTAATTGGATTAGTGACTTCCTTAAACAAAGATCAAAAGGAGTGAGAATAGGAGACTATAATCACAAGGAATAATCGAAAATGGCACTCCTCAGGGAAGTGTAATAAGTCCGGTGTGTTTTAAAATAATGGTAAATGATATTTTTAGGAAGGTGTATTGTAAGTTAATTGTTTGCAGATGATGGGGCGTTGTGGTTTAGAGGTATATAATGGGGGAATACAGAAGACTGCGATGAGGTAGTTAAATGGTCATAAGCTTTCTGTGGAGAAGTCACAATCTATTATATTATAAGTTAAGAACAAAGAAAGTGACATCGATTAGATTCCATAATTATGACTTATAAACTCATTTCGATTTAGTTAGTCATAATTTTATTTTGTGGTGGGAAGGGGCTTCCATACACTTAAGACTAAACAGTACACTTTATAAAATGAGTAAACGACACGGGAAAGTGTGAATTCTGTGGGCAAGAAGAAACAAACGGATAGAAGGGGTTTAATACAAAATCTAGCAAAAATAAAAATGCAGTTTATATTAAGAGATATTTTGCAAAGTAACTCAGGAAATTAATATTATAATTAAATGTTTCTGAAAGTGGCTACTTTGTGGGAGGGGATATGAGGGAGGAAATGTCATTTTGAGCCACACTCCAGTCCAGTAGGTGTCGGTGGATGACGCGTCGAGCGGGTTTTGGGACCAGACAAGCGGTAGCGTTACCACTTGGTTTTTGTCCGTCTTTGGAGTCTCACGGCGGTTGACATAAACTGGTATGTGACTGGATCAAAATGACTTCTGAGGGAGTAAATGAGGATGATATGGAGTTTGATAATTGGAATTTAGTAAGTAGTGGGAAAGGACGAGAAAAGAAGAATAGTGGACGAAATGAAGGGAATATGGCAGCAAGCCAATCCAGTAAACGAGGATTAGAAGGAAACAGCTCTGATGAAGAAAATAGGGTTGTTGAAAAATAGCATGTTAATCTAAGTCCAATAGTGTTGTCTAGAGAATTGAAGAAAAAGTTAGGAGAAGTGGATATGGCTAAGATTTTGAGAGATGGAAGTCTATTAGTTATATGTAAAACAGAAGATCAAAAAAACAAAGCTGTTCAAATCGACAGTATATGCAAGAAAAAAGTGTATGAAAGAAAGATTCTAGGTGAAAGAAGAATGAAACAGGGAGTGATAACAGGTATTCCAATCGACGAGGATCTAGAAAAACTTAAACGAAGTATAGCTGGAGGTGAAGTTAGTAGAATAAAAAGGTTGCAAAAGACAGTGAATGGGGAAAGGATTGATAGTTTTTCAGTTCTCTTGGAGTTTCAGGAATCAGAGCTCCCAGAAAGAGTCAAAATTGGATATATGAGTTTCTCAGTGAGGCCATATATTCCTCCACCACTTCGCTGTTATAAATGTCAGAGGTATGGACATATAGCAGCGGTGTGCAAAGGAAAACAGAGATGCCCCAAGTGTGGAGGTGATCATAGAATTGAAAACTGTGGAGAGGATGCACAAGATAAGTGTTGTAATTGTGGTGGACATCATAGAGTAACATTTAGTGGATGTGATGTAAGAAAGAGGGCTGTGGAAATTGAGCAAGTGAAAGCTGTAAACAACATCAGTTATGCAGAGGCAGTGAAGAAGGTACAAGAGCAAAGGAGAAATAATGACACTGACAAAGACATACACATCTCGAGAAAAGAAGTTGGGCAAGTAGAAGAAACCAAGACAGCGCTGGAAGTAGACAAGCTGATTTTGTTCATTGCCTACGTAATTAATTGTTCAGATCAAGTCAAACACAAAACAGAGAAAATTAAAATAATCGTGAAAGGAGCTGAAAGGTTTTTGGGAATTAAAAATATATCTTGGGAAAATATTAATAAAAGACTGGAAGTGGAGGGGAAGCTGGGAAGTGCAGGTGATAAGACATCTTGAATATTGTACAATGGAATGCAAGTTTGCTAGCGAATGGTCAGGAGTTTAAAGGATTTATAAAAGGGCTTAGAAAGAAACCAGAAATCATATGTGTTCAGGAGACCTGGCTCAAGCCAGTATTAGATTTTAGTATTAAAGGTTATAATGATATACGCAGAGACAGAGAGGAGGCTATAGGGGGAGGGTGTGTAATATTTGTAAAACAAGGAATACAATATAGGATTATTGGAAAAGGGAAGGAGTTGGAGTTTATAATAATAGAAGTTTTGGTAAAAGAAGGAAATGTTAAAATTATAAATTTTTATAATCCTTGTAAAAGATTATCAATAGAGTCAATGGATGAACTTATTGTACATGTAGAAGGGAAAATTATATGTTGTGGAGATTTTAATGCACATAGCTCATTATGGGATAATTGTAATGATGGGAATGGGAAAGTGATTGAAGAATTAATGGAGATAAAAGATCTGGTATGTTTAAATGATGGAAGGGGTACGAGGATTAATGTTAGAACAGGTACAGAGTCAGCCATTGATCTTACAATGGTTTCAAATTCACTTGCAGGGGTATGTGTGTGGGAAGTAATAAGAGAAGTGATCATTACCCTATAATAGTTGAAGTAAATTTAAGTATAGAAGAATGCAATACAGGAGGAGTGTATAGATGGCTATTTGAAAAAGCAGACTGGGAGAAATTTAAGTATATAAGTGAACAAGAAATGGAAAAAATTGAGATTAAAGAAGATATTGATGATGTTAATAATGCTGTTTGTAATGCAATAATATTGGCAGCAAATCAGGCTATCCCAAAGAAAGGAGAGAGAAAAAAAGATTGTACCATGGTGGACAAAGGAATGTGATAATGCAATTAAATCTCGAAATAAAGCATTTAAAATTTTAAAAAATAATCACAGTTTTCAGAATTTTATTGAATATAAAAAGAAGCAAGCAAATGTAAGGAGAATTATTAAAAATACAAAGAAGGTTTTTTGGAGGAAGTTTTGTAACACTGTGGGAAGGGACACTGAAATTGATAAAATATGGGGAATGATAAAAAGAATGAATGGGATAAAAAGAGAATATGGGTATCCAATTTTAAGTGATGGAGAAAAAAATAGCTGTAAGAGATGAGGAGAAAGCAGAAATGCTTGCAAAAATTTTGTTAACATTCATAACGCAAAACAATATTAGTGAAGAAGGGAAAAGAGGACGGGAAAGTACGTTAGAGCAGTATAGAGAGATAATGCAGAATGAGGAATATAGTAATGACCAATTAAACATGGCATTTACCAAGACAGAGTTAAATCGATCTCTCAGAAAAACCAAGAAATCCGCACCAGGCATGGATCAGATTTGCTATATAATGATAACTCATCTTAGTGAATCATCCAAGGATATATTATTAAAAATGTATAATAAAATTTGGGAGGAAGGGAAGTTACCACAAAGTTGGAAGGATGCAGTGATAGTTCCAATACGTAAACCAGGAAAAGATTGCACAAATCCAGGGAATTATAGACCAATTGCTTTGACATCTAACATCTGTAAAATAATGGAAAAAATGATAAATGAAAGGTTGATGTATTTTGTGGAAAATAAAAATATCTTTCTAGATATCAGAGTGGTTTTAGAAGAGGAAGAAATACTATGGATCCAGCAGTGTGTTTAGAACATGAAATAAGAAAAGCACAAATAAACAGAGAGAGTGTAGTGGCCGTCTTTTTGACATAGAGAAAGCATACGATATGATGTGGCGAGACGGGCTGTTAATTAAATTATGCAAGATAGGTATCAAAGGTCATATGTATAGATGGATCAAGAATTTTTTATTAGGGAGAGCAATAAAAGTTAGAATAGGAAATTGTTATTCAGAAAGGTTTGTGATTGAAAATGGAACTCCACAAGGAAGTATAGTAAGCCCTTTATTATTTTCTATAATGATAAATGATGTATTTGAGGATTTGGATAAGGAGTTGGGCTTTTCACTTTTTGCTGATGATGGGGCTATTTGGAAAAGAGGAAGGAACATAGATTTTATAGTTAAAAAATTACAGAAGGCTATTATAATAGTTGAAGAATGGTCTTATAGATGGGGTTTTAAATTTTCTGTTGATAAGTCAAAGGTAATGTTTTTTACAAGGAAAAAAATTGAAGGTAAGGTAAAATTAAAAATATATAATCAAGAACTAGAAAGAGTGAAGCATTTTAAATTTTTAGGGTTGTGGTTTGATGAAAGAGTTACATGGGCGATACATATTCAGAAAATAGTGGATAATTGTAAGAAAGTAATAAATATAATGAGGTGTTTAGTTGGCAGTGAATGGGGGGCAGATAGGATGGCATTAAAGGCAATATATATTGGGTTGATTAGATCTCGATTAGATTATGGTTGTGTGGTGTATGGATCAGCAGCAGAAACATCACTTAGAAAGTTAGATTGTATACAGCATCAGGTTTTGAGATTATGTACAGGAGCTATAAAAACTACACCGATTGCAGCATTACAGGTAGAAATGGGAGAAATGTTATTAGAAATGAGACGGGTACAGTTATCAGTGAGTTATTGGGCTAATTTACAAGGTCATAGTGAAGAGCATCCTACATTAGAAGTGTTAAAGCCATGTTGGGAAAAAGAGAGGAGGAAAACGAAAAGCTTTGGATGGACAGTGATACAGAGAGCAACAGAACTTAAAGTTGACCAGTTAAATGTTAGTCCAACTGTACCGCTACCAGTAATAAAACCTTGGTTACTAACAGATGCTACTGTAGATTTTACTTTGTTAGAAAAGAAAAATAAGGATAAGGAAAGTAATTCATATAATGTGCAGACATATATTAATGAGTATTATAATTATGTTCAGATATACACGGATGCATCAAGGAGTTTAGATAATAAAATAGGAGTAGCGTTTATTGTTCCAGAATTTAATGTATTTGTAGGAGAAGGATCAGTGATGAATTATCTGTTTATACAGGAGAAATGATTGCAATATTATTAGCAATGCAGTGGATAGAAGAGATTAGACCTATGAAATCAATAATTTGTTCAGACTCAAGTTCATCATTGGCTAGCTTATATTATAGTCACTCAGAGAGTAGACCAGATATTTTAATAGAAATACAGCAAACGTTATACAGAATTCATATGATGGGTCTCACAGTGGTTTTTATGGGTTCCGGCTCATATTGGGGTCCAAGGAAATGAAATGGCAGACAAGAAAGCAAAGGAAGCTGTTAAAAACCAAGACATTAGTTTTTCAGTTAATTTGAGTAAGAACGAAATCAAGAGTATTATTAAGAAAAGGTTGAAGGAAAGGTGGCAAAAACAGTGGGATCAGGAGAAGAAAGGTCGATGGTTTTACAGGATTCAAAGGAAAGTAGGAGAGATGAGAAGTGCAGAAAAACAGGAGAGATGAGATAATAATATCAAGGATGAGATTTGGACACACAAGTCTAAATAGCACACTTTATAAAATGAATAAACATGATACAGGGATGTGTGAATTTTGTGGGCAAGAAGAAACAGTGGAACATGTTATGTTATACTGTCAGAAATATGAGACTGAAAGAAGGGTTTTAATACAAAATCTAGAAAAAATAAAAATGAGGTTTATATTAGGAGATATTCTACAGAATGAGTCAGGAAATGAATGTTATAATTTTATTTTTCAGTATTTAAAAGAGGCTAATTTATGGAAAAGAATGTAAAAAGGGAGGAAATTTGTAATTTTGATCCACACTCCATACCAGTCGGTGGCGGTAATACACCATTTAGTTGTTTGTCAACCGCCAATAAAAATCGAAGAAGAAGAAGAAGAAGAAGAAGTAGGTGTCGGTAATACACCATTGCGTTTGGTCAAAATCTGAAGAAGAAGCAGCAGCGGAAGAGAGGAAGAAGAGGAAATCGGAGGAACAGGCCGCGGCTGTGCTACTATTTTTCCTTATTTAGTTTTATTCTCATCCGAGGTAAGGTTTAACACTATGTTATTACACGATTAGAGGTGTTGGTGCATAAGCATGGAGTAATAAAGAACTGCTGGAGTTCTGAAAGTATGTGAGCACTTCCTGCTCTAGATTATATAAGTTACTATAGCGGGAAACTGTTATAATTCAAGTTAACACATAAGGAGTATGTGCTGTGGGAAAGCTGTCGTATGGACTGTTATATTGATGCGGATTTCCTTATCATAAACTATATACGGTAGTTCGTCACTAATCCAAACGATAGGTAAAATGAAACTAAAACCTGTCGGGACATTGCGAAGGCTATAGGACAATCACACAACAAGAAGTAATGTGTTATTAACTCTAAAATCATGTGATGCTCTATTGAAATAAAGCACATTGAAATGCACTAACACGCTGTGTTTGCTCTCAGGTTTTTGCTACATCACTGAACATGGCAGAAATGATGGCAGGTCTGAATTTGGTGTTACTGGGAAAAACTGGAGCTGGGAAGAGTTCAGCAGGAAACACAATCCTGGGACAAGAAGCTTTTGTGTCAAGGAAAAGCTCCAGATCAGTCACAAGAGATGTTGCTGGTAAATCTGGGACTGTGTGTGGGTTTCCAGTCACGGTGTATGACACACCAGGATTCTGTCACCGAGAGCTGAGAGAGGAAGAGGTTCAGCTGAGATGTGAAGAGGTTCTCCAGAGATGTGAATCAGGTCCGTCTGTGTTTCTGCTGGTCATCAAAGTTGACAGATTCACTGAAGAAGTGAGAGAAGCTGTGGAGAAGATTGAGAAGCTACTGGGAGAAGAAACTGAAGAAAACCTGGATCCTCTTCACCGGAGGAGATCAACTGGAAGATGAAAACATGACGATACAAGAATTCATCAATGATAATCAGCTCTTAAAGAGACTCTCAGAAATATGACAGGAGATACCACGTGTTCAACAACATGAAAAAATTAACTGAACAAGTAAGAATGCTGCTTACGGAAATCCTCAAGACAGGTCTTCACACAATGGGTAAGTTTTTATTTTTCTACTTTACAAATACTGTTAAAAAGTGTTATTATTATTATTATTATTCAGAATTATTTTCATCACAGTAATGGTATAGAGTTTCTCCTCAAAAGCAGTTGCAAATATCAGCAAGACAGGGATAATAACTTTATAAAGATGGACTTAAAGGCACATTATGTAGGATTAAAGACACGGGAACAATGTTATATATTTTGTTGACTTGTGTGTTAACATCATTGCAAATCCGCCATTTTAAACCAGGACACTGAACGTGTCCGTGCATCGCCTAATAATGACGTCATATCCGCATTTCCCTCGGATTCCAGTTTTATATGTAAAGGATTATTCATGGATAGCTGTGCGTTAAATGATTTTAATGCAAAACATGGTACCAAAGAACCGCCCAACGCAACACATTAAAATGGCTTATTGCACCGCTAGCCGAGGATTACCGCGGCTCATTTATAAATAAAAGTCACTGTGTGTCCAGTTTCCACCAGTTATTATTTGGTTATGCCAGGGGTAATAATTACACATATATATATATATATATATATATATATATATATATATATATATATATATATATATATATATATATATATATATATATATATATATATATATATATATATATATATATATATGTGTGTGTGTGTGTGTGTGTGTGTGTGTGCTGAAATAGTTAGTTGCACCTCGAAAGTTTCTAAATGCACTTTAATTTACATTTTTCAACTCAGGAGCACAGGTGATTGGACTGACTAGAAACTACTTGTGCATTCAAATGTTTAATTGCTCACCTTCCAGCCAATCAGAATCGACTATTTAAACAGACCGTGGTATAAATTTGTAGAAATCCTCACAATTTTAAATCGCAGACCTGTAGTATGAGTAGTAATTCAGCATAAGAATGAAATAAAATATGTGAATTTAAGGGATCTAACCAGGGCTGAAACGATTCCTCGAGTTACTCGAATTGAAAAAATCCTCGAGGCAAAATCATCTGCCTCGATGCTTCGTTTAGTTCATTTAACTACACACGGATGTTGCAGAAATATTTTTTTGTGTATAAGGACTCGGAGTATGCGCGGATTGCGGTTAAATCCGCGGTTCAGGTGGGTAAACATCCCAAAAATTGCGGGTGGATGAGAGAAATCATTGATGTGTTGATTTTAATTAAGACGCGGAACTCATTTCACGGTAAAACGCAATGAATGTGTCGCTCTTTAACTTTCGTTTTTAGCTCATGTTAAGATCAAAGACCGCAATGCGAGAGAGACTGGCATCAGCACTGCTAATATCATTTAGTCTCGCTATTTTTAAATGAAGACAACTGTGTGTTGAGCTTCAGGATACGACACTGAACATTTAGGCTTCATTTGCGGCAGTTAGCGCGGCAGCTGAGGAGATACGAGCAATATTTATAGCTACTAACTTAATTAAACAAGCTGTGTTACAATGATGAATATGATTAGCTCAAAATGTAGATCTGTATGTGCGATGTAGGCTACTTTATCTGAATTAAACACAAACTCATCTCTCGCGTTTGCGAGGTGATGTAGAGGTGTCAACCGTTTGGGTTATTTAAAACGTGTAATTTCGCCAAAGAAGATTTGTTTTAAAGCAACCTACTTCAGTGTAGCTAAAATGTGACGGTAGCATCGCGCTTACACTGAGGATTTGAGTTTATGACGATCGGGTGCGGATGGATTGTGTGTGTTTTAACAGCGGATTCGGTGAAGTTATCCGCGCATCTCTAGTATGACCATCTCTACTCTTGTTCTTATTTCAAGTTTTTTTTCCTGTCCAATATTTTTTGCTTCTTACAAAAGCCACACAGGCTTCAGAAGACAGTAAAGGCTTGTCATGCCTGAACTGAAGCTGAAACTTTAAAGTTAAGCTTTAAACATACATGCAATGTTTAGGCATTATTGCTATTTATATTAATATTATTTTGGTTTATTGGTTGTAGGTTTAGTTTTAGACTGAACTTTTTAAACTAAATTGAAATAGATTTTTATAATGTGGCAATTGAATGCATTAAAATGGGTTATTTTCAGTTATTAATGTATGCAATTTCAGCAATAAAACTTTATTTTTCTAAAAAGAAAACAAATTAGATGTTAATTTTAAGATACCTGTCTTATTTTCTCTTATATATTTAGTATTGCTCTTTAATAAAGAAAAAAGTAATTATTATCCGATTACTCGATTAATCGATGGAATAAACGGTAGAATACTCGATTACTAAAAGAACCGATAGCTACAGCCCTAGTTCTAACTGTAACAGGGAAGAAGTTAAGCATTAAACGTAATAAAAACAGTAGTGTAAAATGTCCCGGGGTCACGACCTGCCCTGCTTCATACCACAGCAATGTTATTATGCCTTCAAAGCTCATCCATGAACATGGTTTCTGCCTGAGTCCGTGGGCTGTGGAGGTGAAGACGACAACTCCCATGATCCCACTCTCATTCATGGCTTCATCAAGCTGCGCCCTTTGTTTTGAATAACTGACCTCTAGTTTCGAAACTTATATACTGTGCTTTTAAGTTTCCAGTTTGATTATTGTCCTTTTATTTGCTGAGTGATTTGGGAAGAAATGGTGTAGAACATTTACCAAGACCAGCATTTGATCTGGACAAATACCATAAGTGCAATTTCAATTAGTACAGACTACACAAGTACAAACAAATGACAAAAAGAATATAATATTGTTACTGTAAGGAATTCTGTATTGCTGTTTTGAAATTCACAGGAAAGTGTCTTAAAACTATTAATGTTTTGTTTCTCTTTATTCCAGGTACAGTAAAGCGACCAACAAGACCAGAGCTTAACGCAACACTTGCTGACAGTCTCTCACCGAGGAGGATTGCTCTTTTGGGTAGAGGTGGTGTTGGGAAGAGTGCAGCTGGAAACACAATCCTGGGACAGAAAGAGTTCAGATCTAACCGATTCAGAGGAGAGAAAGAAGAGCAGGGACTAAGAGGGGAGAGGCGGAGAAAGATAGAAGAGGAAGTGGAGATGGAGAAAACGAGAGAGAGATTGAGACAGAGAGAGGAAGAAACAAGCAGTGGATTTAAAAGGTTTTTAATGAGGCATAGAGTTTTAGTGGCTTTTGGAGCCACTGCTGCTGTTGGAGCTGCTGTTGGAGCTGCTGTTGGAGCTGTTTCTGCTGCTGTTGCTGTTGCTGTTGGAGCTGCTGTTGGAACTGTTTCTGCTGCTGGTGGAGCTGTTTCTGCTTCTGTTGCTGTTGCTGTTGGAGCTGCTGTTGGAACTGTTTCTGCTGCTGTTGAGCTGTTTCTGCTTCTGTTGCTGTTGCTGTTGGAGCTGCTGTTGGAACTGTTTCTGCTGCTGGTGGAGCTGTTGCTGTTTCTGCTGCTGTTGGAGCTGCTGTTGGAGCTGCTTTTGGAGCCACTTTGCTTTTGGAGCCACTTTTGGAGCTGCTGTTGGAGTTGCTGCTGCAGGAAGAGGAAAGAAAAAAACGGGAGAGAAAATAACAGGAGCTTGAAAGAATGAAATAACAACTAAAGTTTGGAGTGGAAATGCAGACAGAGAAGGATGAAGGGAGCAAGAACAGCTGCTACATGCACAGCCTGAGAAATGCCCCTCTCTGCTTCAGATGGTGTTTGAACATCTGGAACTACAGCTGATGAGACGTCCATGAGGTAGAATATTATTGTGTTTACTCTGCTTTTGACATCTGTTGCTTGAAGCCAGTTGTTCAATCATCATTCTCTGTCGTCTGTGTCTCATCAGCGCTGTTTAACATGATGCTCATCAGTGTTTCAGGCTGTGTGAGGATGAGGTGAGGTCAGCACTTTCTACACTTCTCTTTCACTTCCTGTTGTCAAGGCATTAACACTGTTTGATTCTTGATATTTGAAGTTTCCATCCACTCTTTCCACTGTTTTGTTATCAACAAAGTGAATATGCTTGACATTAAGTTTGTGTAATTTGCTGTGTCCAATGGGCCATTGGATGATCGCCATTGGGCGATCTTGTTTCAAGATTTCAAACAGAAACAAGATTATTTTTCTTACCCTATGGACATATTATTGTGCTTGTTTCATTTTTTTTGCAGTGCGCATTGTTGCGTACGTTTTGTTGTATCGCAAAAAAAAATCTCCCCTCAAGTCCTTTCCAGACAGCTGGTGTGATAGGACTGATGAACAGCCTTTATGATGAAGCTCATGGGTTTGGACCATTTCATTTGGACCAAAATAACCATTTGTGTAAATATTTAACTTTTTTAAATAGTCTAACTTAAAGGTGCACTATGTAACTTTCTGTCCGCTAGAGGTCGCCTGTTCAAAACAAAGGTGTAGTTTGATGAGGCAAGCTTGAGCGCAGAATCTTGGGACATGTGGAGTTCACCTCACAGCCGGTGGGGAAGAATCGACAGGACTCGGGCAGAAATCATGTTCATGGATGTGATTATTAACATTACTGTAGTGTGAAGCAGAGCAGGGGCGAGTGTTGAGGAGCTGAGCGAGGCCGCGGAGCGATTGATAATGAGATGACCGCAACACACGGCTCGCGAGCAGCGGGACTTTTATTATGCCACAGGTAGAATAACACCGGTAACCAAGGGTAACGCAGATATGATGTCATTGACAGGCCACGCCCTCACACGTCCCGGGTCCTTGGTTGAATTAACAATTTACTCACGATTTACAAATAGTTGGAAACATTTTGGGATATTGTAAGAACTCAGCTGAACAAAATATATAACACTGGCCTGGTGGTTTTTGGATTTTTTACTGAAGAAATGTCACAGTGCACCTTTAACTAGACAATTCTAAAATTATTTTTTATTTTTAATTGATGAAATTATTTTACAAAGTAAAAATTATACAGTTATTTTATTAACAAGTGTTATGTTTGTGCTTTTCATTTGTGTCCGACTCATTCCAGTGCAACATAATCAGGTCAAAAACCATTTAATATACTGCAAATAGCCTACTAGTTTTTTATGTTTATTTATTATTCATTTAGGCAGACAACAAGGCTACCAACTGCGCTCAGTGCGCAGCTAATTAATTTAACTTTTATTATTTCATTTGTAGTCGAAAATTTCAGTCGACCAAGATTTTCTTTGGTTGACTACAGCCCTAATAAATTGAAATGAACTGATGACATCACTGTTTTCTTCAAAGCAAATGTGTAGCCGAATAAAATTGTGTTGCATTATTTTCCTGTTTAACACTGTAAAGCTGCTTTGAAACAATCGTCATTGTAGAAGCGCTATATAAATAAAGTTGACTTGGCTTGTTTTCCAGCAGACCTCATGTTTGCAGAAGACGAGAGAGGACATGCAGCCTCAGCTAAAGGAAGAGGTACAGTGTTTCTTCAACATGATCTCAAAGAATTCACTTTAGTTTAACGTATGAAGTGATATTTTAATGAATAAAATGATGACCACAAGTAGGGCTGGGCGATATCCCAAAAAATATATATCTCAATATTTTCAAAATTTTGACGATATTCGATATATATCTCGATATGTTTGCAATTGCTTTTAAATTAAAAAATATATTTTCTTTTGCCCCCATTAAAACAACAAAAACTATTTAGATAGAACCAAATTAAATACAAAATGTTTACATTTACTGGTAACGGTTGGGATGACCAAAGTCTTAAATCATGATACAAGTCATTTAATATTTTTAAATGTACTTTTATAATTACAATATAGATTTTTATTTGATCTTTTAAAAAAACATAAGTAAAACAAGTAAAACTGCTTTATTTTCACCTACAGTGGGTCTATTTAACAGCTGCAAGTCAAGAAATAAATCAAAAATCAAATATATATATATAGAGCAGTTATATATATATATATATATATATATATATATATATATATATATATATATATATATATATATATATATATTAGGGCAGGACTCGATTAAAAAAATTTATCTAATTAATTAGAGGCTTTGTAATTAATTAATCAAATTAATCGCATTTTAATTGCATATAAATATTTGACCTGAGAACAGTGAGAAGTAATTTTTTTCACATGGACTTTTAGTATACCATTGAATAATGACTGAATACATAAGCTTAATCAACAAAATTTTGTTTATTTATTTATGTCCAGCGTTTTGCGTTGAGGTGATATTTGAGGCTCGATACGCAAATTCCTTGTTGCATAGCTTCCACACAACCATGCTCTTGTCGACGCTTCCATCCTTTCGTTTTTTAAAACAAAATTTGCCAAGCAAAGCAGTCTCGTCAGCTTCTTCGTTCATGTTCACTGTGGTTTGTTGTGTTCAGAAGTCAAGAACGCTAGTTGGTGTTCCAGTATAATCGGTCCGTCGAAACTCATTCATTAAAAACATTCCCGGTGCAAAAATAAGTTACAATTGTTATCAATTTTTGCGTAATTAATCTTAATTAACGCGTTAAAGTCACGCAATTAATTAATCTTAATTAACGCGTTAAAGTCCCGGCCCTAATATATATATATATATATATATCAGTGTAGCCTATGGTTAATGTATATAATTAAGACTGAGCAGTTTATATATATAAACTGCTCAGTCTTAATTCTATAAATTAACCATAGGCTACACTGATTCTTAATAAATATATTAAAGTTGTTTAGCCAAGCATGGGGTGGTTTTCTAATTTTCGTTGTTGTTTGATGAACATTAAATCACACAGAATATGAGCTCCGGCCCTTTAAGAGCTGCACGGACCCAATACACTGACACACAATTCCTCACTGACTCTCTGTACGTTCCACTGATCTACAGTATATAAATTATATAGATCAGTGGTACGTTCACTAAAGACATACATTACTGTGTTTACCTGAATACTTGCCAGCACGTGCATCTTTACATCTGTTTGACCAGTGAAACCAATAATCCATGAAGGAACTGAATCCCGATCGCATGTTGTCTGAAAGGCGTGTGCGCTTCAGGTCAGAGTCCGGCTGCGCTATTATTTCTCTCATGCGCGCATGTTTCTGTTGCTTTCTTTTCATACGCTGTGCGTATATATTTAACTCTTCTGCTTCCAGTGTTTAGTGAATGGTGGAAGCAGAGCTCATGCTTATGTTATTTGGGAAAGTTTGCATGTTGAATTTGAAATATTCGATATTCACGATATTTTCAAATTTTACACCGTCGTCAAAATTATTGCTATAGTATCGCTAATATTCGATATATCGCCCAGCCCTAACCACAAGCCTATTGCCTGCTTAACATTTAAATGTGTTAATGTTTTATGTTTTTAAAAGTACATTATTACTTTTTTAGCTCCTGAAAATGATAAAACGCAAAGACTGTTCCTCGTCTGGATGCTGGTTCTGGTCTTGGCATCCATTATCTGCCACACTCTTCCGACAGCGGGACCAGAAACGCTCTCCTGCGGATTCTGCCCTCGGACCCGCTGGGGTCACCACCTGACCTGAGAAGAAACGACGGCAGAGGAGAAGAGGACAAAGAGGCAACTTTCCATTGCGTCTTCGGGTGTCGAGGAAATACACCTCCCTTGCCTGGAATAATTCTGAGCGTTACTTAGCGTGTTTGAGCTAAAGAGTTTGAACTTTGGTTTTTATTACAAAAAATAGCCAAATTCCCTGTTTTCCACCACTTGTGGCCTACTTTCAGACTACATCATTAAACCCGCCTCAAGCCTGATTGACAGGTGACTGTGTTAGAGGTCGGAAATGCTAACGCAAAGGGATTGAAAAAACCTGTTAAAAATAAAACAATTCAGCAATTTTTTTGCGTCATTGCAAAATCACGTCACTAGAACTGGATGGCCAGGCCAGTGAGGAGGATCAGAGAACCAGGGCAGACAACAATAGCATTGCAAGTGTTCGCTCTTATAAGAATGAGGCACAGCCTTCCAAGCCTGCACTGAAGTCATAACAGAAGTTGCTCTCTTATAGTCTTTGTCAACACCAGTTCCCACCAGAAATCTTCCATACACGGCAAACTGTTAAACATCACGGGATGTCTTCCCCAAAAAGAAAGAACATGTATAGCACGTACACTTTAGGCATAAATACTTGCTTTCACCCCATACATCTGTTCCTCCGGAACCGTTGACCTGGGCTCCTCCTTCTCTGGTACCCTAATTCCTCAGGTCAGCAGAACAGATTTCATGTCTTCAGTGTAAAACATATCTGGCTATAAGTTATAAATACAGCCTGAACTTTATCAGGAACATCAGTTACACATGGCTGCACTTAAGAATTTTTCTACCACAATTGCCCCTTTTAATCTGATAATCTTACAAGAAAAAGGGGTGATATGTAGGCAGGTCACGTTTGCAGATGATGGGCCCAGTGGAAGAGAAGGAGAAATATGGAGTATGTGGTTATGGAAAGTGCAAGTAGTTTTAGATGAGATGGTGGAATGGGGGAGTTAATTATATTTTCTTTACTAGTAAAATAATAGATGAAAGACTGAATGGAAAGGGAATGACTTTCTCAGTTTGTGTAAATCCACTTGGGGTTCAGAGCATTTATGTTTTCCCACATTAATTGCACACATGTCTAGTACAATTATGTGGATTTGTTTCATTAATCCAGTTAATACTTTTTTCTTGTTTTTGTTTTTTTGTTCTTCGCCATTCATGTACTGTATGAAAAAATAGCCAGCTACTATTCACGCTGGTATGTTGATGGAAGGGATTTCATGTGTTGTGTGATATCTCTGCAGTAGCAGTGCTTCACCTGTGCTTCCCCATAATATAGTCCCAATATCTGCCTAGGAAATCGCCTAGTCTTAATCTGCATCGCTATTTGTACTTGTTGTGAATACGCAGGCCACAAGAAATAATTAGGTGGTTTATTTATTTATTTTTGGATCACTTTTACTCAGGACATGCTAGCTGGCCACATAGGATTCCATTCATTATGCTAAGCTAAGCTAGCGGCGACCCTGCCAAACTAAAACAATGCATGCACTGAGACACAAATGCAACTGTGTTATAATTGAAATGTTCAGCTACCAACAGTGCAAACTACTCAACTTTTTGTGAAATTTCGCTTTTAATTTGAAAAATGCAATCATGATTCATCTAATTCATAAATGAATGTGACAAGGCTAAAAAACGTTAGCATTTTCTACATATTAGACGAGTAAGATAGCCTGGATGTCAGCCGAATTTAGCCCCGCCCACAACATTTGAGGTCAGGGAAATTCGGTCTGGACTCGATCCAGGAGTAATTATAAACAGAAACTGTTGGGACCAATGAGATCATCAGGGCGGGCTTTAGCCGATGATGGACAGATGATCAACAGTAACGTAATCATCCACGTCATCAAAGGCGCTTTGGGTTGAATTTGCTCTTATCCTAAACGGAGAACTTGTTCGTATATGCATTCACCTTCACTATTTCTCTCAGAAACGATGATCGTGTTGGGAAGTACTCTGTGTATCCTTAAATAATTTTATTACAACACTGGCAAAGATCGTTTACACTCATCTTTTTCTTGTAACGTTACTTAATCCAGCGCGCGTGCAGACAGGGTTGCCACGTTTTTTTGCAATGTTGCGCAATTGCTACTCAAAACTATAGCCCAAAACAATAACTTTCCGGGGGGTTCTCCGGAAAAAAAAATGGCGTTTGGTTGGCAAAATGTTATTTTGGCAAGGTTGCCTGCTAAAATTCGCATTCCTGGGTTTATATAATCTCATAATTGGGGTCGCTTCAACCTGCGGACATGGAGAAAAACACGGACTTGGCAACAGTGCAGTCGAGTTCTGTTAACATTTGATAACTAACGTTACGCGTCGCTCCGTTGCTCTGATTGGTTGTGGGTCTATCCAATTGAGGTCTTTCCTGGCTCGGTTGAAACACGCCCCATAATCACAGCCCAATGAAGCGGTACCAGACTCATATTCTGACTAGAATCGAGGATGACCACGCCAGGCTACGAGTAAAGCCCAATTTATACTTCTGCGTCGGACCTACGCCGTATCCTCTACGGCGCAACTGACGCGTTGGTTTTCATTTATACTTCTGCGTTGTTGGCCGCATTATTGTGCAATTCCACATGCAGACCTCTAGTTGGCAGTGTCCATGGGCATGTTGATGGTAACCCACAGTATCAAAGCAAAAGCAGAAGAAAAGGCAGACTTTTCTTGCAGCTTGAGTTGATTAGTAGAGTTACATAAGAGGCGATCTGGTGCTGGAATGCGTTTGTGAAATCATGCAGAGCTCGTGGCGCTGTTTTCAGTATCGCTAGCTCGTGCACAGGCTATATAGCGCTTTAATCGATTGCTGTTGCGGAGACTTCATTCTGTTGAAATCACAAAACGAAATGCATCTTAATGTGTCCCTGTTCTTGATATGCAATCACTGATTAACGTCTTTATTATTATTATATAACATCTATAACATTATTATTTTTTATTTATTGGCCTGACGGAGGGGTTCTGGCAGACCAATCACAGCGCTTACGGTCCATGTAGAATTGACGTTACATTTTTTGAGAGGTGCGCGTCATGGTACGTCATAGTTTACACATGCATCACACAGCCTACGGCGTAGCTACGGCGTACACCCGACGCAGAAGTATAAATTGGGCTTTATTAGAACTCTTTTAAAATAACATTTTTGCAAATAGTTTAAACTGATTACTTAAAAAACTACAATTAGACCTAGAACTATACAATCTACATTTATTTCCTTAAATCCCTTTAATCCTTTAATTATTCAATTCCTTTATTATTATTAATATTATAATCAGAGTGCGATTTGTGAAACAAAAAAAAAAACAGTGGGGGATGTTTTTTATACGGAAGAGGATTAGGGCCAAGATAAAAAAATTTAAAAAAAGCATCTTGAGATTAAAGTCATTATAATGCGAGATTAAACTCGTTAAATTTCGAGAAAAAAAGTCGAAATACAATCTCGAGAATAAACTCATTAAATATGGAGAATGAAGTCGTTGTGTTTCGAGAAAAAACTCGTTATATTTCGAGGAAAAAAAGTCTAAATAAAATCTTGAGAATAAACTCATTAAATATCGAGAATAAAGTCGTTGTTTTTAGAAAAAACTAGATTAAATTCCATCAACTCCTCCATCCACAGAATGTAACGACTGTAACCATCTATACAGCCAATAATGGCAATACCATAAGGTTTTAATTTTAATTTTAATTTCGATCGCACCAAGGGCACTTTCACTTTCTCTCTCAAGATTTTATTTCAACTTTTTTTCTCGAAGTTTAACGAGTATTTTTCTCGAAAAACAACGACTTTATTCTCGATATTTAATGAGTTTATTCTCGAGATTGTATTTCGACTTTTTCTCGAAATTTAATGAGTTTAATCTCGCATTATAATGACTTTAATCTCGAGATGCTTTTTTTTTTTTTTTTTATCTTGGCCCTAATCCTCTTCCGTATTTTTAAGGTTTTGTTTTTCCTTTCAAAATAAATCACACCGTGGAGCTATAGACTATTTTTTGCAGGCGTTTTCTTTTCTTTTTTGATCTTAGTTTGAAGTATTAAATAGGCTAGATTAGCTTCGAAATTTGATCACTAGTTAAACTACAATGGCACTAATAATTCTTAATTTCTGATGGGAATGTAAAATAAATGTGTAGTTTTTAATATTTTGAAAACAATAAGGAGACCCATGTACATATTCAAATTCAATCGCATTTGCTCCCATTTATTTTTGATCACAGCTTCGTTACACATGCAAGGCTACAAACGTTTATTGCATATTTGGAGAAATATTTGCATGTTTACCTCATTTTTCTTTAATAGAACCATTATTATTTTTATAATTATATAAATTTTACCCAAGGTGCCCCCCAAGCACAAAAGTGAAACTCCATCTGTCTTCCATGATGAACACCACAACTCAATCAGTGCTCAAGTATCCCATCACACTGATCGGTGACAAAGCTGTTGTTGTTGATCCGTTTTGCATTAAAGGGCTGTTAAACTTCGTGGATGACTGTGAATTGGCGGTAGACTATTGTAATTATCTCGTAGTCTTTAGACTACATTTTAATGCATTTTCTCTGTATAATATGCCAAGCTCAGTTTGTTGTTAATGAAATAGAAAGAAATTATAATGTTGTATGAAATCATCAAAATCGACAAACAGATACATCGGCAACTATTGATTGAAACTTTCGGTTTGAACTGTGTTGTTGAAAACTTAAAACAATTATACAGAATTGTCAAATATCCGGCCTCATGTTATATGAGCAGAACTCAACTTTGTTTTGGGGAAATATTAGATTCCTGACCACCTAGGCCTTTAAGGAGAGATGCGCTAAAGCACAGCCTGGTGTATCATGGAGATTCCAAAACACTTTTTTGGTCAGAACTGTGGAGAGCGGTTGCGGTGTATCTTCATTGATCTGGGGCTGGAGATGGATAGCGTTGTCAGGATAAATTACTTGAGATTCTGCAAGTGTAAATATTTATTAAAGGAAGAACCATGAGCAACAACCTAAAATCAAGGAAAGTTGTACACTGTAAACCCAAATTAGTAAGCAGAACTCAAAAAATTTGATGTAACTCGTTGCCTCAATTTTTTTAAGTTGAATAACTTAAAAGTCACAATTTTCCAGAACTTAAAAGGTTGGATTACCTGCTACTTGTACCTATTGATAACAGTTAAATTAAAGTGCTCATTTAGCTCAACTCAAATATTTGCAGTTATATGACTTACAATTTTCTGTTAAGGCAACTCAATTATTTTCAGTTATTATAACAAAGTTTTGCGTTTTCACTGAATTAAAAAAAAATAAGTACACAACTACACCATTTTATGTTAACAAAACTCAATTTTTATTGCTTTGTCTTGTCATTGCTTAAAGTACATGTTAGTCAAATATGTTGAGTTTGTTTCCTTAAAAACATGTGACTCAAACTTAAAATTTTGAGGCAATTGAGATCCAGCACAGTTTTAAATATCAGAAAAGCTGAATAAGATTTAAAAATAGATTGTATGTTAAGTACTTTTTTTGAGAGATTTACTCACACACAGATATCAACAATCAGCCTATGAACCTCAACCATGGTGACACGCTTCATGCCGCAATGCATTATGGGAGCCATGGATGAGTTTTGCATGATGCACCCAGAATGCATTGCGGCATGATTCATGTCACCATTATTGAGATTCATAGGCTGATTGTTGATCTCTGTGTGTGAGTAAGTCTCGCAGGAGTTAGAAGTGCTTATTGTGTGATGTGTTAAACTGGAGAAAAAAAATGTGTTTGTAGGCTACATTAAACTGATGACAATAAAAATACAATAAATAAATACATTTTGTCTTCCACTAACACATTTCAGTTTGCCACAATTACATTTTTTTTAATAGGCTATGGTTGTAATTTATTTGTTATGATGGATTTTACATATTTGGTTAAGCACTTTTATTGAGATTTTATTGTATTTTAGCATGTGCTATATAAATTAAGTTTATTTTTAAATCATCTCTATTTGAAACAACATAAATAACAGGACTTCATTATTCTTAGCATGTAATTACTTAGTTCTATTAAGTTAATTTATGTACTTAATTTATGTTTTTAAGTTATGCTTACTTATTCACAAAAAAGTTCCATTTAATCAAAAAATATTAGTTGAAATTACTCAAAAGGAAGACCATGTAACACCAACTTGAAATAATTAAGTTAGTAGAACTTTTTCTAAAACTTTGAGTATACACTACTTAATCTATTTAACTAATATGAGCGTTCGGGTTTACAGACGGTGTCCTTGGTAGTGCAAGGACTACAGTGAATTCCAAGACAAAAGTCCAGTGAAAAGATGATCTACTTGGACAGGCAGTATAATCCACAACGAGGAACACTGGAGTGGCACACGGGAGAACAGGTGACACTGGCCAAGAGTGAGCAACACAATATTCGACATCAGGGAATCAACAACCACAAATCACTTTGAGAGTATAGTAACATGACTGAATTTCATGGATTTGGCCTTTTCCTAATGGGAGATATGAAGGGGTGCATTTCCTGCCAGAGTGTCTTATCGTGAAAAGCGCCTTTACACTAAACGTACCACTATACTGTACATACAATATACTACTAGGCCTAC
The DNA here is from genome assembly GCA_023029165.1 of Gobiocypris rarus. NCBI lineage: Eukaryota > Metazoa > Chordata > Actinopteri > Cypriniformes > Gobionidae > Gobiocypris > Gobiocypris rarus. The sequence continues at coordinate 46,661,506 of CM040934.1, forward strand.
CACATCTAATGCAAAACACATTATTAATGCACTTTCAAACAGAGTTTGCAGGATTGAGTAGTTGGTTCCATTACATTGGTTCTATTTAAATGTGTGACTTTATTTTACATAAATGCAGAACACAAATGTGAGTTTTATTTATATATATATATATATATATATTATATACACACATATTCATATACAGCAACCCTTTTTTATAAGTCACAAAAATACACGTGTGTGTAGGATGTGTAAAGGCACTTGTGAGTTACTCAAGTGTAGTTGTAATTTATTTGAAAAACTATTTCACGGTTATATTATTCTAGAAGAATAATATAACCGTGGCAGAGACAACCTTAGGCTACATAATATCTGGACTTTAATGAGAGTAAAGTGTAATATATAATGAGAACGCTCATGATAAGTGTCGGTTGTTATTCGTTTTTAAGGTGGTTATCTACAAATGCGCGTTCTCACGGCAGGGGTGCTGTTTTCGGCACAACACCGGAAACCAGGAATCGATTCCAAAAATTTCGGAATCGAACAGCCCTACTTTTGACACCAATGAAATGAGCTTTAAGTGTGAATTTACAGGAGATGTGAAGACATCATCATAATAAATGAGGTGAAAACAGGAACTATTGAGATGAAATAAAGAGTCTTTTCAGCAGCTCTGTTAATATTGATGAGCCTCAGACTATCAACACTCATTCAACAAGACATCAGCAGATCATCTCACTTTATTCTGACTGTTTGCTCTTACACACACATTACTCCAGTCAGGATATATGACAAAAGACTATTAAACTGCTCTACTGAAAGACAATGCTGTTATTTATGGGTAAAACATCAGTAATGTAAAGAAGGGCCACCCCTCACAAATGGACTCTTCCAAACTCCCCCACCTCTGCTCGTGATTTGGACTGCTCCAAAACTTCCTGTAGTCGGAGCACCAGCGATCAGAGAGTGAGGATGCAGAGATGTGCTTGTGTAGAGTTATTAACAGTTAAAGTAGTCAGAAATACAGACTCTGTGGATTGTGTGTAAGTATCTTCTCTTCATTAGTGATTACTATATTCCTAAGAGACATTATGGCGCGCTCCCGCGGCATTCCGTCTGAATGTTTACATTGTCGCTTAAATACATTGTCTTAATGCCATATCTTCCTGTGTTCTTTATTGGTGAAGTATTTGATGTGCACTTATATTATATTGTGTAGATTTGAAACTGTCTCAGGGAATGTGATACGCATGCGCAGTCAACAACACGCGCAATAATCCTGTAGTGCGAGAGCTAATCATTGATTGAGTTTGTATTCATATATTCTGATTTATTTATTTAACATGCTATTAATTATGCTGCTTATAACTAATATTTAAATACTGTTACACACACACACACATATATATGATGCATTTTATTTGTAATGCACTTTACATTTCTGCAATCTCAAAGTGCTACAGAGCATCTAGAAGTACATTAAAAAACACAGTTAATTAAATACAAAAAATAAGAACAACTATTTAAAACACATTCAGTGGAAAGCTTTAGTAAAAATAAATGTTTTTAGGTTTGGTTTAAAAGCATCTGTAGTCTGTGGGGCCCTCAGGTGGTCCGGGAGGGTATTCCACAGCCTCAGAGCAGCCAGTGAAAAGGCCCCACCGCCCATGCTGTGAAGTTTTGTTCTGGGAACTTGGATGGTGTTTGTGTTAGCAGAACGAAGTGTGCGTAGGGATGTTGGGTGGGTGAGAAGTTCCTGTAGGTAAAGGGGGGCATGTCCGTGAATACACTGGTGGGTGAGGATACATATATATATATATATATGTATGTATGTGATTGTTTATAGGTCTGTGATTGTACTTGTATTCAGGGCTGCCAACTTAAAAAAACAAAAAAACACTTTGAGTGAGATTTGGGGACCAACCACATATACATATTACACACACACACACACACGTCTGGTGCGCTATCCTTCTGGGGACTCTCCATAGGTGTAATGGTTTTTATACTGTAAACACCATACATTTTATCCCTACACTGCCCCTGCCCCTAAACCTACACATCACAGGAAACATTCTGCATTTTTACATTTTCATAAAAACTCATTCTGTATGATTTATAAGCTTTTGTGCCCATGGGGACCTCAATTTTGGTCCCCACGGTGACATGAGTCTGTCTGCAGTCAGGGAGAAGTCCCCACCAGGCTAGAAAAAACATGTACACACACACACACACACACATGTTTGTTTCACTATATAGTGAGGACATTGCATAGACTTCCATTGATTTTATATCAGGTTAATGATATTTTCTATCCCCTAACCCAACCACTATCCCCTAAACCTACCCATCCCAGAAACATGTGGAAAACACTAGTTTTAAATAAAAACATGTTTTGGCTGATTTATAAGCCTTTTTAAATAGTGAGGACTAGTGAAATGTCCTCACTAGTCAGTTTTTTTTTATATTTTACTGTATAAGTGAGGACATTTTGGCCCTCACAACTATTGCCAAACAAGGAACACACACACACACACACACACACACATTAGTGGTTCACGACAGAAAACACTCTCTCTGCATCAGTTATTGAATGGGACACTATTGTTGATGATTTTTTTTTGCCTTTGATAGATAAGTATAGGTACATAATTAATTCTGTCTGTTAAGATAAAGTGCATCTATTTGAGGATTTGTATTATACAGTATATCCTATATATATTGGGGAAAAAACTATTTTTCAAATATATTTCAAAATAAATCTAATTATTAAACTAAATTAACCATATAGACCAAATTACTGATCTAATGACTGATCTGAAGCCCACATTGTTACTGTATGTAGGGCTGTAGCTATCGATTATTTTAGTAATCGAGTATTCTACCGTTTATTCCATCGATTAATCGAGTAATCGGATAATAATTACTTTTTTCTTTATTAAAGAGCAATACTAAATATATAAGTGAAAATAAGACCGGTATCTTAAAATTAACATCTAATTTGTTTTCTTTTTAGAAAAATAAAGTTTTATTGCTGAAATTGCATATGTTGCGGCAATTTAAAAACTTACTTCAATCGCTTCATAGAATAAGAGACAAATATTATCAATGGTCTTTATAAAGATTTAATTCTTGCAAGAATGAATTCACAGTCAATTCAACCAGTTAATGCCTGCATCGAGTGTGAACTGAGGAAACAAAAGGAGGTCCAAACCTTTATACTCCTCAGTGTCACAGTGTTTTTCTGTACAGAAGAAAAGAAAAACAAATGCCTTTCCCCCCACCCTTCTGTAACTAATGAAAAGAAAGCAAGGGACACAATGATCCCCCCTCCGTCTTCCCATATCAGTGTTTGTGTCAAGGCCTCAAGTGGTTTTACGACCCTGCATGAGAATAGCAGGTGTGGTTGGCATACATTTTATGAGGTCGATGTAGGTTTGATGTGTGTGTGTGTGTGAAGATCTAAACAATGTGATACTGGCTGTGTGTGATTTAATCAGTGGCACCTAAGGCCCGAGAGTCTCTAAACTGGTGTCCCATGACCCCATGCTAAGAGGTGTTTTTGAATAACAGAGACAGATGTTGACTTCTGTATAACCTTAAACATAAATCATTACATTTTTCTTTAACACATAATAACTGTGAAAATAACCCATTTTAATGCATTCAATTGCCACATTATAAAAATCTATTTCAAATTAGTTTAAAAAGTTCAGTCTAAAACTAAACCTACAACCAATAAACCAAAATAATATTAATATAAATAGCAATAATGCCTAAACATTGCATGTATGTTTAAAGCTTAACTTTAAAGTTTCAGCTTCAGTTCAGGCATGACAAGCCTTTCCTGTCTTCTGAAGGCTGTGAGGCTTTTGTAAGAAGCAAAAAATATTGGACAGGAAGGAAACTTGAAATAAGAACAAGAGTACAGATGGTCATACTAGAGATGTGCGGATAACTTCACCGAATCCGCTGTTAAAAACAAACCATCCATCCGCACCCGATCGTCATAAACTCAAATCCTCAGTGTAAGCGCGATGCTAACGTCACACATTATCTACACTGAAGTAGGTTGCTTTAAAACAAATCTTCTTTGGCGAAATTACACGTTTTAAATAACCCAAACGGGTTGACACCTCTACATGACCTCGCAAACGCGAGAGATGAGTTTGTGTTTAATTCAGATAAAGTAGCCTACATCGCACATACAGATCTACATTTTGAGCTAATCATATTCATCATTGTAACACAGCTTGTTTAATTAAGTTAGTAGCTAGAAATATTGCTCAGTATCTCCTCAGCTGCCGTGCGAACTTGTCGTATCCTGAAGCTCAACACACAGTCGTCTTCATTTAAAAATAGCGAGACTAAATGATATTAGCAGTGCTGATGCCAATCTCTCTCGCATTGCGGTCTTTGATCTCGACATGAGCTAAAAAGCGAAAGTTAAAGAGCGACACATTCATTGCGTTTTACCGTGAAATGAGTTCGCGTCTTAATTAAAATCAACACATCAATGATTTCTCTCATCCACCCGCAATTTTGGGATGTTTACCCACCTGAATCGCGGATTTAACAATAATCATACTCCGAGTCCTTATACACAAAAAATATTTCTGCAACATCCGTGTGTAGTTAAATGAACTAAGCGAAGCATCGAGGCAGATGATTTTGCCTCGGATTTTTAAATTCGAGTAACTCGAGTTACTCGAGGAATTGTTTCAGCCCTAACTGTATGATAATCAAAATATATTCTGTTGCATTATTTTCTGTTTAACACTGTGAAGCTGCTTTGAAACAATCTGCATTGTTAAAAGCGCTATAAATAAAGTTGACACACACAATTTAAAGCACTATGTAGAGGCATGATTTTGTTTTAAAATAACTACTACAATATACTTGTAGGTTAAAGTAATTAAGTTAAATTCAAGCTACCTTTTGAAAAAATAGCTTTGACCGACCGGGTTGACACTTGAGTTTATGAAATCGGGGTGTGGTGTGTGAGTGTGTGAAGCCAATCGAAGGCGCGTGTCTCGCAGCCAATCGAGCGCGTGTCGCAGCCAATCGAGCGCGCGTGTCTACTTTCGCGTGTCGCAGCCAATCGAACGCGTGTCTCGCAGTGTCTCGCAGCCAATCGACGTGTCGCAGCCAATCGGCGCGTGTCTCGCAGCCAATCGGCGCGTGTCTCGCAGCCAATCGAGCGCGTGTCTGTGCCAATCGAGCGCGCGTGTCGCAGCCAATCGAGCGCGCGTGTCTCAGCCTGCGTGTCTCGCAGCCAATCGAGCGCGTGTCTACATCGACGCGCGTGTCTCGCAGCCAATCGAGCGCGTGTCTCGCGTGTCGAACGCAGCGTGTCTCGCAGCCAATCGAAGCGCGTGTCTCGCCAATCGAGCGCGTGTCTGCCAATCGAGCAGCGTGTCTCGCAGCCAATCGAGCGCGTGTCGCAATCGAGCGGCGTGTCTGCAGCCAGAGTTGGCAGCTCTGGTTTATTGAGTCTTGAAGTACAGACTGGTGTGAGACGTTCTAGTAGGACATCCTGGAGTCCAGGGGGTCCACACTTTTTAAAAGGGGGCCAGATTCAATGTTGTGGACACATCCGGGCAGTCCCTTTTCTATTATATATATATATATTTATGTGTGTGTGTTTTGTTTCTTGAAAACATGACAGATGTGACAACTTGATCTGATAGTAGAGTAGCTTGTGATCGGACACAGATATACATTTATAGATATTTAACAATATCTGTAAAACTTTTTGGTTGATGAAAGTTTTAATGGGTGAATGTAGCATCCTGGTTAATAAAATGGGCGATTCGTTCACTGATGATTCATTGATTAGAACAACGCACAGGAACCGCTATAAGAGCTAAAGAGAAAAAAATATATTGAAAGATTCAAACATGACGAAATGAACTAACCAGACCTACAAAATAAACAATCTTATAACAAAATCACATACGAAAAGAGATGTGACTTGATTGTTATCTTGTTCCCCTTTACACCAGGATCTAAGCTTAAAGTTTATAGAACCGCAAGACCTTGCCTTACACAGCGTGAGTGTTTGTATCTATCACCATAAGGTGTGTGCGCCATTATATCCGTTGAGTGTAGCGGATACGCTACCAAAATAAAATCTTCAAACCACATCCAAATACATTAAACAAAATTAAATCATACACATGTAAACATACAATAATGATAATGATAATAATAATAAAGACCACTATGACGGCTGAAAACTTCACTCAAACACTTCATGGAATAAGAGACAAAGATTGTTAAAATGGTATGAATAAGAGTTTATTCCTTGCAAGAAATAAAGAGGCACAGTTAGCACAGCCTTCAAAGCCTGCACCAAGTGTACACTGAAGGTCATAACAGAAGTTGCTATCTTATAGTCTTCGTAAACACCCGTCCCTACCAGTAATTTCCCATTCACATAAAGTGTTAATCATCACATGGTGTTTTCCCCGAAAAGAAACATAGTACGTACATCCTTAGGCATAAATCTAGGAACCAACGTATAGTGCATACATCCTTAGGCATAAATCCTCCTTGCCTCCATCCTAAACATCCATCCCACTAGAACCTCTGACCTAGGACTCCCTGTCTGGCGCCTTAACAGCTGATGTTAAACAGCCATCATCAGAACATATACATGGTTTCAGTGTGAAAACATATATGTCTATAAGTTATACATACAACTTAACCCTTCTCATGAATATCAGTTTCATCTGGCTGCACTAACAAATTTTTCTACCACACCACAAATAACAAACCATAAACAATCCAGGGTTCATTACAGTGAAATTTAGTTAGAACTCTATTCTTATTTAAATTAACAAGAAGATCACCACAGGTAAATTCACACTGCAAAACATGTCTTTCTTACTTGGTATTTTGATCGTTTTCCAGTCCAAATATCTAAAAATTCTTAAATCAAGATGCTTTTACCAAGGAAAATGACATGCAATATTTTTGCTCAAAACAAGCAAAGTGATCTGTCACTGGGGTGAGAGGGTTTTTCTGTTTGGGACAGAAACAAGATTTCAATCAGAAACAGAATCTTTTTCTTACCCCATTGGCAGATTCGTTTTTGCTTATGCATGTGTATTTCTGTGCTCACAATATCTATACATGAACGAATATTATGGTATGCATGTTTTGTGTTAAGTCAGCAGGGAAAAGATAAGAATATGGTGGGGCTCTAAGTAAGACATATGGGGTTATTAGCACCTATTATGCATCTAAAGTTAGAGGTCTAGGTGTCAAGAAATAGGACATATGGGGTTGTTTACCATGTGTGGAATCAAACTTTGACCATGTGTGGAAAACTACAGAAGAAGCAGAATGCTGACATTGAGCTTAGAGAGGATAGAAGAAGGGACTGGGTTTAATCTGCAGATATTGATGATGGCTGTATGAGTGTTGACTCTTCTTTTGCAAAATAATAAACCATTTATTAAATTTCCAAAAATGTGTCTCTTATTCAGTGATAGTTGAAAATTTGCCACAGCAAGAACAATAACAGAAGTATAACAAATTACAAAACAAAAGGACATAAATTCTTAGATGTGTCAATTAGTATAAAACAAACTCAGTAACTGACATATTTTTTCATCAGTGAAGCTCCTCCCACAGCAATCTCATCATCAGTGAAGCCTCCCACATCAATCACATCATAATTGAAGCCCCTCCCACACCAATCACATCATCAGTGAAGCTCCTCCCAAATCAATCGCATCATCAGGAAGAGCTGAAATCTGCAGAGACTGAGTGTATTAAAGAGGACAGAGAGAACACGAGTGATCCAGAACCTGCAGAATGAAACACACTGAAGATCCTGAAGAACAAAGAGGTTGGTGTTTATTCTTCATTCATTCATGATAAAGTTTCTCTTATAGAAGTTACTCATAGTTATAGAGATTATTCTTCTCACAGTAACTTTGGTAACAGGGTTGATGAATGCGGTCAACACTGTACAGTTTGTGTCAAATGGATTGAGACGATGGACTGAGATTATTTTCCTGTCCTCCCATCATGCTGTAGAAAGGGTCCAGATGATGTCACTTCCTGTGTGTCTCAGTTTTAAGAAATGCTCGTTTTGTAAAGGATAAAACTCATGTCAGAAGTCACAGGGTTGAGTGGAACATGCAGGACACAGATAATGCTAGTATTATAATGGTTGATTTAAAACTACAGTGGTTAAAGCCGCGGTCACTCTACGTTTTGCTCTCAGCGGTTTCTCTGGACACTGCAACGGTCAGGATATGACGTCTCACACTCTGTGCATTTGTGTTATTTTATAAAACATAAATTGAACAATACAAATGCTAACTAAATAATAAGTTTGAATAAATTAGAACAAAATAAATTAGTTTAGACTTTAGAAAAATAATTGTTGTGGCACTGAGATTTCAAAACTTTGTAAAGAAAACTAATGTGAGGTTGTTAAGACCTGAGAACAACTGCCAAGACACTAGTGAACGATTTAGCCAAGTTTGGGATTGATGTCTTAAGAAGACGGTCACTAGCCCTGTACAGGAATGGATGGTGAGGTTGCGGACGAGAAAAACTCTGAAGAAGAAGACACCTCGCCGATTTAGACTGACGATTGCCAGAAAAATTAGGCATACAGGAAACATGTCCTTTGGTCAGATGAGACCAAACTAGAGCTCTTTGGCTCAGATGTTGCCTTTGTTTGGATAAAGAAGGAGAGGTGCTCAACCCACAGAACACTGTTCATGGTAGAAACAGTATGATAACCTGGTGAAGAACTGCCACCAAACAAGCAGAGTGAGTCCTTGTCTGAAGACCAGAGTCCACGAAAGGAGACCAACAAATCTGGAGGAGCTTGAGAGAACTGCTAAGGAGGAATGGGCTGCGACTCAGGAGACATGCCTGAAACTTGTTGAGAACTACAACAAGCGACTAAAGGCTGTTATCAAGCAAAGGGAAACACTATTGAGTATTAACATCTGAGGCTAATAATTATACCCTGTAGACTTTATTTTATTCTTCATTATTTTATTTCCATTTGTATTACAAAAAAAAAAGTTTCCTAAATAAACTATTATGTTTAGAAATGCTGTGTTGAAAGAAATCTTTGCTCCATTAAACAGCACTATATGAAACATAATGAAACATTTCATAGGGGCTAATAATTTTGTCTTTCACTGTATGTAATTTCATCAAAATTTGAATTTTGATGTACTTAAAGTTAAATGAAAATTTCTCTCATTTCAGACATAATGGAAGAGAGTGAAGAACTGAGTGAAGTGGAGGAGGAACATCATGTCAAACCTGGTGAAAAACCTTTGAGTCGCTCAAAGAATAAAGAGACATTTATAAAGGAAACAAGAGCCAAGAAATCTACAACCTGCACTCAGTGTAGAAAGAGTTTCCCAAGCAAACCTAATCTTAAGCGGCACACGAGAATCCACACTGGAGAGAAGCCGTTTTCATGTGATCAGTGTGGGAAGAGATTCTCAAGGAAATGTGGTCTTGAGCTTCACATGAGAGTTCACACCGGAGAGAAGCCTTACTCATGTGATAAGTGCTGGAAGAGTTTCCCACAAAAGCCAAGCCTTAAAGAGCACATGAGAGTTCATACTGAGAAAAGCCGTACTCATGTGATCAGTGCGGAAAGAGTTTCACACAATCATCAGGCCTTAAAGAACACATGAGGATCCACACTGGAGAGAAGCCATACTCATGTGATCAATGTTAGAAGAGTTTCACAGTTTCATCAACCCTTAAAGGACACATGAGAGTTCACACTGGAGAGAAGCCGTACTCATGTGATCAGTGTGGGACGAGTTTCACACAATTATCAGGCCTTAAAGCACACATGAGTATCCACACCGGAGAGAAGCCATACTCATGTGATCAGTGTGGGAAGAGTTTCTCACAATCATCAGGCCTTAAAGGACACATGAGAATCCACTCCAGAGAGATGTTCACATGTGATCACTGTGGAAAGATATTCACACACAAATCACCCCTTAAGCAGCACATGAGGATTCACACTGGAGAAACCACACATGTGACCACTGTGGAAAGAGTTTCTTCGATCATCAGGTCTTAAAGGACACATGAAAATCCACACTGGAGAGAAGACGTACTCATGTGATCAGTGTGGGAAGAGTTTCAGATACAAATCAAACTTTAAAGAACACATCATGATCCACACCGGGGAGAAGCCATTCAAGTGTGATCAGTGTGAAAAGAGTTTCCCAAACAAAAGAAGTCTTGAGTGTCACATGAGCATCCACACCGAAGAGAAGCCGTTCTCATGTGATCAGTGCGGGAAGAGCTTTAGATACAAACCAAATCTTACGAAACACATGATAATCCACACGGAGAAAAGCCATTCTCATGTGATCAGTGTGGGAAGAGTTTCACAGTATCAGCAACCCTTAAGAAACACATGATGATCCACACGGAGAGAAGCCATTCAAGTGTGATCAGTGTGAAAAAACATTTAATTCGTCTTCAAACCTGAAGACACACCTGACACTTCATACAAAGGAGAAGCCACATTCATGTTCTGTGTGTGGAAAAAGTTTTTCCCTTTTGCAATATTTACAAAAACATGAGAAAACACACACTGGTCTGAAAGAGTACATGTGCTTTGAGTGTGAGAAGACTTTTACTACAGCAGGCAGTTTAAAACTGCACCAGAGAATTCACACTGGAGAAAAACCTTACAAGTGTTCACACTGTGACAAGAGATTTGGTGTGTCAGCAACTCTGAAATTACATGAGAGGATCCACACTGGAAAAACCTTACAAGTGTTCACACTGTGACAAGAGATTCAGTCGGCCAGGACATCTGAAAACACATGAGAGGATCCACACTGGAGAGAAACCTTACAAGTGTTCACATTGTGACAAGAGATTCAATCAGTCAACAGATCTGAAAAGACAGAGCATGCACACCGGTGAAAAACCTTTCAAGTGTTCACATTGTGACAATTCAGTCGGTCAGGAAATCTGAAAAAACATGAGAGGATCCACACTGGAGAGAAACCTTACAAGTGTTTACACTGTGGCCAGAGATTCAATCGGTCAAGAAACCTGAAATCACACGAGGATTCACAGCAGAGAGAAGCCGCACAAGTGATCCTGGGCGATTCCTCAGAGGAGGCAAGGGAGGCAGAGTCTTCTCAAAACAAAAAAGGATTACAATATAATCGATATTACAGAAATAAAATCTGTAATCTGGATCGGCCTGAAGATAATGATGGTGATAATGGGAAGAATAATTAAAGTAAAAGACTCTGCCACTTAATATACCGCTTTGTCACATCAAAATCAAACTTGAAATGACCTGAAAGCCACCTGTAGGGTTTTAGTGAGCACACAGCTTGGAGGAATGAAAGGTACATTGTGTCTGTGTACAGTGTAGCCTACATGTACAATCTTGACGATGACTGCTGAAAATAGGTTAACTATCAAAAGAAAAGCTGAACATTAGTTCACAATTATAACAAACTGAATGGTTGGGTCAGAAACCCTTGTCTCTTTAACATATGATCAGTGATAATCATTTTTATATAATCATTTCTATATTCAGTAAGTGATTAAAATATACTTTTAGTCATACATTTGCAATGAAGTTTTTAATCAACTTTTCAGGCACATTCTGATGTTGGTATTTGGGCCTTGGTGGTGAGAGACTCCTGGGGTGAGAAGTCAAGTCAAGTCAACTTTATTTATATAGCGCTTTTAACAATGCAGATTGTTTCAAAGCAGCTTCACAGTGTTAAACAGAAAAATAATGCAACAGAATATATTTAGATTATCATACAGTAACAATGTGGGCTTTAGATCAGTAATTAGATAAGTAATTTGGTCTATATGGTTAATTTAGTTTAATAATTAGATTTATTTTGAAATATATTTGAAAAATAGTTTTTTCCCCAAATGAGCAAGCCAAGCCAGAGGCGACAGTAGCAAGGAAACCAAAACCCCATCAGGAGACCTAATGGAGAAAAATAAACCTTGGGAGAAACCAGGCTCAGTCGTGCCAGTTCTCCTCTGGCCAATTAAAAACAGCGTATTATTATTATTAAAGTTATTATTTTAAAGGTCAGAGGTCATAATAGATCTGAATATTCGAAAGATCTGAGGCAACACGCCGGAGACGGGTTTATTGAGGATGATGTATAGATTAAATAATTATTAAAAATAAATAATTTGAAATATCGGAGTCATTACGCCGGAGACAGGTTTTTATTGAGGATGCCGTATTGATTAAACAATTACTAAAGTGTAATATTTGAAAGATCGGCGGCAACACGCTGGAGACGGGTTGTTTTGAGGATGACATATCGATTTAAAGAATTATTAACTAGGACTATTCAAACAATCGGAGTCATCCCGCCGGAGACAGGTTTATTGAGGATGGCGTGTCGATGAGGCAGCTTAAGGGGGAGTCTAAATGACACGGTCTCTGCAGACACTTCAGGCTCATGTGTTGGTCACATCTGGGTGCAGGTCCACCGTCTGATCTGGATACGGCCAGGATCCGGCTGACTGCAGTAGACCTCGGGATAAAACAGAGACACTAACATTAGCGTTGATGCCATTCTTCTGATGATGTAACGAGTACATCAGGTGTTATGGGAAGTGTTCCTGGTTCCGGCTGACCTAGATAATGCAGCCTAATAATCATTTAATTGAAAAAGTGTTTTATGTGTATGCCATAGAAAAGAGATGTGTTTTTAGTCTAGATTTAAACTGACAGAGTGTGTCTGCTTCCCGAACAATGCTAGGAAGACTGTTCCAGAGTTTAGGTGCTAAATAGGAAAGGATCGGCGCCTGCAGTTGATTTAGATATTCTAGGTATTATCAGCTTGTCAAAGTTTAGAGACCGCAGTAGACGTGATGGAGTATAATGTGTTAAGAGCTCACTCAAGTACTGGGGAGATAAACCATTTAGTGCTTTGTAAGTAATAAGCAAGATTTTAAAATGTATGCGATGTTTAATAGGGAGCCAGTGCAGTGTTGACAGAACCGGGCTAATGTGTTCATACTTCCTGGTTCTAGTAAGAACTCGAGCTGCTGCATTTTGGACCAGCTGAAATTTGTTTATTTAGCGAGCAGGGCAACCTCCCAGTAAAGTATTACAATAATCTAGCCTTGAGCTCATGAGCATGTATTAACTGTTCAGCATTTTTGCATTGAGAGCATGTGCCGTAATTTAGATATATTTTTAAGATGGTAGAATGCAGTTTTACAGATGCTAGAAACATGGCTTTCAAGCGAAAGATTGGTATCAAAGAGCACACCCAGGTTCCTAACTGACGACGAGGACTTGACAGAGCAGCCATCGAGGGTTAGACAGTATTCTAGGTTACTTCTTGTGGAGCTTTTTTGTCCAATGATTAAAAATTCAGTTTTTTCTGAATTAAGTTGCAGGAAATTACTGATCATCCAATTTTTTATATCATCTATACATTACGTTAATCTTGTGAATTGGTTAGTTTCTTCAGGGTGTGAAGAAATCTAGAGCTGAGTATCATCAGCATAACAATGAAATCTAACGCCATGCTCCCTAATAATATCTCCCAGTGGTAGCATGTACAGGGTGAAGAGCAATGGCCCTAGCACTGAGCCCTGCGGTACTCCATACTGAACTTGTGATCGGTGTGACGTCTCTTCATTTACTGCAACAAACTGATAACGGTCAGATAAGATTTAAACCATGCCAATGCAGGTCCACTAATGCCTACATAATTTTGAGTCTATTCAAAAGAATGTTGTGGTCTATAGTGTCGAATGCAGCGCTAAGATCGAGTAACACTAACAAAGAGATACAACCACGATCGGATGATAAGAGTAAATCATTTGTAACTCTGATGAGACTATGATGTACTATGATACGGTCTAAATCCTGACTGGAAATCCTCACAGATTCCATTTCTTTCTAAAAAGGAACATAATTGTAAAGACACGGCCTTATATTTTTGAAAGAAAGGGTAGATTTGAGATTGGCCTGTAATTGACTAATTCTGTAGGATCAAGTTGCGTTTTTTTAATAAGTGGTTTAATAATAGCCAACTTAAAAGTTTTCGGTACATATCCTAATGACAAAGATGAATTAATGATATTAAGAAGAGGATCCATGACCTCTGGTAGCATCTCTTTTAATAGCCTAGTCGGTATAGGGTCAAGCATACAGTATTGTTCAAAATAATAGCAGTACAATGTGACTAACCAGAATAATCAAGGTTTTTAGTATATTTTTTTATTGCTACGTGGCAAACAAGTTACCAGTAGGTTCAGTAGATTCTCAGAAAACAAATGAGACCCAGCATTCATGATATGCACGCTCTTAAGGCTGTGCAATTGGGGTATTAGTTAAATTAGTTGAAAGGGTGTGTTCAAAAAATAGCAGTGTGGCATTCAATCACTGAGGTCATCAATTTTGTGAAGAAACAGGTGTGAATCAGGTGGCCCCTATTTAAGGATGAAGCCAACACTTGTTGAACATGCATTTGAAAGCTGAGGAAAATGGGTCGTTCAAGACATTGTTCAGAAGAACAGCGTACTTTGATTAAAAGTTGATTGGAGAGGAAAACCTATAAAGAGGTGCAAAAAATGATAGGCTGTTCAGCTAAAATGATCTCCAATGCCTTAAAATGGAGAGCAAAACCTGAGAGACGTGGAAGAAAACGGAAGACAACCATCAAAATGGATAGAAGAATAACCAGAATGGCAAAGGCTCAGCCAATGATCACCTCCAGGATGATCAAAGACAGTCTGGAGTTACCTGTAAGTGCTGTGACAGTTAGAAGACTCTGTGTGAAGCTAATCTATTTTCAAGAATCCCAAAGTCCCTCTGTTAAAAAAGGCATATGCAGAAGAGGTTACAATTTGCCAAAGAACACATCAACTGGCCTAAAGAGAAATGGAGGAACATTTTGTGGACTGATGAGAGTAAAATTGTTCTTTTTGGGTCCAAGGGTCACAGGCAGTTTGTGAGACGACCCCCCAAACTCTGAATTCAAGCCACAGTACACAGTGAAGACAGTGAAGCATGGAGGTGCAAGCATCATGATATGGGCATGTTTCTCCTACTATGGTGTTGGGCCTATTTATCGCATACCAGGGATCATGGATCAGTTTGCATATGTTAAAATACTTGAAGAGGTCATGTTGCCCTATGCTGAAGAGGACATGCCCTTGAAATGGTTGTTTCAACAAGACGATGACCCAAAACACACTAGTAAACGGGCAAAGTCTTGGTTCCAAACCAACAAAATTAATGTTATGGAGTGGCCAGCCAAATCTCCAGACCTTAATCCAATTGAGAACTTGTGGGGTGATATCAAAAATGCTGTTTCTGAAGCAAAACCAAGAAATGTGAATGAATTGTGGAATGTTGTTAAAGAATCATGGAGTGGAATAACAGCTGAGAGGTGCCACAAGTTGGTTGACTCCATGCCACACAGATGTCAAGCAGTTTTAAAAAACTGTGGTCATACAACTAAATATTAGTTTAGTGATTCACAGGATTGCTAAATCCCAGAAAAAAATGTTTGTACAAAATAGTTTTGAGTTTGTACAGTCAAAGGTAGACACTGCTATTTTTTTGAACACACCCCTTTCAACTAATACCCCAATTGCACAGCCTTAAGAGCCTGCATATCATGAATGCTGGGTCTTGTTTGTTTTCTGAGAATCTACTGAACCTACTGGTAACTTGTTTGCCACGTAGCAATAAAAAATATACTAAAAACCTTGATTATTCTGGTTAGTCACATTGTACTGCTATTATTTTGAACAAGACTGTAGCTAAATATTTTTTTCTACTTAAGCCCGTATGAGTCATTGGGTTAGTAAAATAACAAAATTATATTTTTAAGTAGCTAGAAAAATGTTTTATGTAAAGAGATATATGCCTAGTAAAATAAAAATTGCACATTTCTTAAGTGGAAGAAAACTATAGGCCTACGTTTTCCCTCCCTCACGCAACCTATTGGTAAGTGCGGATGAGTCATCAGAACTTTAAAATTAGGAAATTATAGTTTTTAAGTAAAGAGATAGCCCTAGCCTATAGTAAAATATTTCCTTCAACATCCCTCTAAACATTGCAAATGCCAATGTAGGGGACATCGCCCAATGACGTGCAACTCGCATTTGCTGGGGAATATCCGATTTGACAGCTTACATGGCAGACGCAAACGCACATATCCGAATCATATCGGATTTGTTACCATATGAGTAGGGCCTGAATCCGATCTGAGGATATCGGAATTCATGCATTTTTTTCCTGCTTACACGTTCACATGGCATATCCGATCTGTGCCACAGGAAAAAATCGGAATTGGGTCACTTGAACCATGCAGTGTAAATGGGGCCTATGTGTTCTTAGCCAATCAGAAGTAGTCCACCTGTTGGCAATGATGTAATCAAATGTTGTGTAAGGTCGAGTGTGGCCGCCTCAAGAGTGTCTGTTGCTGGCTCTTCCGTTGAATCTACAAACTATTCTTCAGTAAATTCTCTCCATTTGATTGAACATCTTGACTCCTGGTCTTCTTTCAAATATTTCTGGTCCCAACCCAACAATATATTGTTTAAATTATTACTGTCTTCAGTTATTATTTTGGAATAAATGTGAAAATACGAACTTGATGAAATGCATACTTGGTTTTAATTAATAGTAATTAATTACATAGTGTAAAAATACAAAATACCACTGGTGTGATCAGTGCGGAAAGAGTTTCGCTATTGAAAATCACATGAAGAAACACATGAGGATCCATGCACAGTCTGATGTTGTTCTGATCTTTATGTGCTAAGCAGTTAGTCAGGAAAGAAAACTGGGATGCCTCTGGAAGAGGTGAGGGTGAAGGTGTATCAGGACTCACACAGACCACAGGGTGAGCAGCGCCTCCTGCTGGCTTCACTAACACCTCCTCCAGCGGCAGCCCAGTTTCCCCTAGTCTCAGCCCATGGACCGTTGGCTGAACGTCTGATGCATATGGCACACAACAGGCACCATCCTTCAGATGAGAAGCTAACCTAGGTCCTGACTCAATGTGATCATAAAAATCCCATGGCACTCATAAAGAGCAGGACTGTTTGCCCTAGCCAAATTCCCTCCATTGGCCTTCAATTCTGGCCTTCTAATAATCCCCCTCCACTAAACTGACTCTATCTCTGGCTCCTCTCACCGATGGCTAGTGAGCTCACTGGTTCTCTGTGACTGGTGTCATCAGTGGTGGGTGAGGACAGACCTCGGGGTGTACAGTAGAACATAGTAAAGCGCTTAATAAACACATCATTCATTCATTCATTAGTGTCCTAACAGCCATGATGAGCTACAGGACGTTTTGTTGGTTGATATCACATCATGTCTGTTTGTTTTGGGCAGAACTATCAGAAACATCTGGAAGGAGAGTACAGAGAGAACACCAGTGATCCAGAACCTGCAGAATGAAACATCATGAGACTGAAGAACAAAGAGGTTGGTGTTTATTCTCCATTCCACATTCATTCATCATGAGATGCTCACCAGATTTACCAAACTAGTGATTTATAACACAAATCCTCTTCATGACATTAAAGTAGATCATAATTGACCAGATTTGATGGGATTGATGAGTTCAACCGTCCTGTTAGTGATCTTGACTTTGAGCTTGACATTTGTCTCATTTGAAATCTCATGATTTAATGTTTCTTTTAGACCTGATGAACAGGCTCAACATCTCTCTGTGCAACTGGCTGTTGGACTTCCTGACTGGGAGACTTCGGGGAGTACGTGTCGGCAGTAACACATGCAGCACCTCTCCTGGACTAACAACACTGCAGAACTGGCCAAGAAAGGACAGCAGCGTCTCTACTTCCTCTTCAACCTGAGAAGAGCCAGAGCCCCGGCCCCCATCATGTGCCCCTCTCTTTAGGGGCACCATCGAGAGCATTCTGACTAGCTGCATCACTGTGTGGTATGGCGCTTGCAACACACCCTGCCAAAAGTTTGTTTCAACGCATGGTGCAAGCAGCCGAAAAGATCGTTGGTGTCTCTCTTCTTCCCTCCAGGACATCGACAGCACCCGTCTCACACGCAAAGCCCTCTGCATTGTAGGTGATTATGATGAAAATATGTGTTTATTAAGCACAATGAACATTTCAAAGACACTCATTGGCTTTTATTGAATCCATCTTGATTATTTTTAAGATCAGTGTCATTTGT
Organism: Gobiocypris rarus; assembly: GCA_023029165.1. NCBI lineage: Eukaryota > Metazoa > Chordata > Actinopteri > Cypriniformes > Gobionidae > Gobiocypris > Gobiocypris rarus. Next base: position 46,679,693 of record CM040934.1, read on the forward strand.
TTTCCAGCAGACCTTGAGTATGCAGAAGGCGAGAGAGGACACACAGCTCCAGCTAAAACAAGAGGTACGTTATAACATTATGATCTAGTTAGGAAAGAAAGTTAAAACTAAGAAAACCGAGGAAACAATATTTGGGGATCATATGTCTGTATCTGTTCATAATCTTGAAATCAATCAAGTGCAATCACACTAAAGTGTGTACATAGACAGATCTCTTATGTGGGACACGCATGTTGACTGGGTGTGTAAGTATGTAGACTGCAGTTTTATGCAGTCGATAAGAAAATCATGTTCCTCTTTTATCAGTCTGAAAACCCCATGAGAGCATCTCGAGGAACCAGTGATGAACTGGGAAACAACAGGCTACTTTGTTTTCTTTTGCTCTTAATGTTAGTTTTGCCATAAAATGACTGGTTTCTTGACATGTTGTAATGGTAAATTCTTGAATAATATTGAATTAGTTATTATTTTCATTGTGTAATGGAGAACAATTTAAATCTGCTAGAAAGTTCTCTCCGGTTTGACTTATTACATGCCATTAAACATGTGGAGAATGTTCATGTAAAGCATGTAGAAGATACTTAGATAAATCTTTTCATGAATATGCCTATTAATAACACGTTTACCTTTCCCAGCACTTGTTGCAATATGGAAGCAGAATAGTCTCATTAATAATTAATATTCTAGTAGCCAGCCTATAGAGCCCTATTGTGAACCCGGAAATGTTTAGTGCAGAAATGTGAAGTATGAGTCCCCAGCATACAGAATCTGATAGATGCTAATTTGCATATGTTGAGCAATTTGCATAATTAGTATAATAACCATTATTAGCTTAATCGTCTATATTTTGACCACATATTTTGCACTGTATGGCCAATTTCTATAATATGTGAGTGCTGTTAGGGTTTTAGAGGATGCTGTTTTCATTTCTGGCATTTTCAGACTTCAAAATGGTAATTCTAAATTTCGGACAACAACTTTGGTTATTTTCATGGTAAACACAATCTCACATTTCAGAATCACAAGAGCTCTTGGTCTTTGATGTGAATGTTGATAACTTAAATTTTTACATTTCTTCTGGTCCAGTCATGTTTTATGCAAATAAGTTTTAATAGTTGTAATAAATATGTTGTAAAGCAAGGAGCATAGTCTAGTTTTAAAGTCAAAATTCACCTTGTAAATATTTTTTCTTATATCACCTTAATCATAGAAAAGTCAGTCAAGGGATTTAATGTTGACATTACTAATGTTTTCACATTAAGATAAAAGGTGGATAGAGTTATAATGACAGTATTGTTTAATACTTTGTGAATTTCTAGTCAGATCCATTTTGTGGTTGAATCTGGTGTTCTAAAATGAGTTACCATTATTTAAAAATTTGGGATTCTTCTTTTTAAAATGGACATTTCTCGTGGTTTGATGAGGAAAGAATTAAAACAGTCGATATTCAGTGTTATTGCACTTTTTGTTGTGGAGGATTATTAAACCATTCGACTCTAGGTTAAGTACTTTCAAACAGAGAGAGATGGTTTGATCAGGTCAAAATGTTGGAAAAGAAGTGTCTTTTGCACCATGCAGTGGCAAAGATAGCTACTTTAAAATATCTGGGTCCAAAGGAATCGCTACTTTGCTAATTAAGAGCGAGGAGCTTGAGACACAGCCATACATGAGGCCGTCAAACATTATTGCTACCGATGGTGCTATGTCACAAATCTTGCTACAGCTCATGTACTTCTCGCTCTAGAAATGTGAGCAAACACAAGTCAGACTCATGTCAGAGTCAGCCCGGAAAGCAATCATTCGCTCTCAACTCTCTGCCTTTGAGTAGTCAAAACAGTGCTTGTTCTGTGGTCTTATTTGTGAAGAAAAAATCCTAAAAGGTGGAATCCAGTTTAAAAAAATGTCAGACTTTAGATAGGCCAGGCCTTCCATCCTTCAAAGACTTGATTTTGTCTAAATGTGATGAATGGCAGGCATGGCCCTAGCGACTTGCAGGGTCTGTCTTGTATGGCATGTCTATACAGCGGTACGGAAGTATTCAGACCCCCTTAAATCTTTCACTCTTTGTTATATTGCAGCCATTTACTAAAATCATTTAAGTTCATTTTTCTTCTCATTAATGTACACACAGCACCCCATATTGACAGAAAAACACAGAATTGTTGACATTTTTGCAGATTTATTAAAAAAGAAAAACTGAAATATCACATGGTCCTCAGTATTCAGACCTTTGCTGTGACACTCATATATTTAACTCAGCTGCTGTCCATTTCTTCTGATTATCCTTGAGATGGTTCTACACCTTCATTTGAGTCCAGCTGTGTCTGATTATACCAGTGTTAATTTTGACAGCAATTTTGATTTAGTTTTAGTCATAGTCTTTTGACTAAAATCCCATTTAGTTTTAGTCATATTTTAGTCACCTGAATTGTTTTTAGTTTTAGTCTAGTTTTAGTCGACTACAATCTAATGAGTTAAATTGTAATGCATTAAATGCATTTAAGCATTACATAACAGACTGTTACTTGAACTGACATTGTGTTTTGACATAAAAATACATGAAAGAGAGCTCAATCACTTTTTTGGTTTGTTTTTAAAAACATCTATATTGTTGTAATATGTGTCAAATACTGGTATTTCTTCCTGACTATGAATTAAATGGGAATGAAATTAAATACAGTTTATTATGTAAACGAAAACGAATATATAATGCATGACTTTTAATTATAAACAAGCTCTGAATACACCGACTCTTATTTTGAAACGCCTTATTATTGCAGTTGCTCTTTGAAGTTCAGATGAGGGAGATGAAATATGCATTGTTACAAACGTCTAAAACATATTACTATATACACATTGTAAGGTAAACAATGTCCTTATTCATCAGCATTAATTCATAAACAATTGCCTGATATAAATGTGTGTTATTCATTGATTGAGCCGCTCTGAAGTGCTGAGATGCGTGAGCCTGGAGAAGCTCAACAGCGCCGTGTTTTCCAGCGTTAGATCCGCACATTACAACCATAGACTGTATAAGGTTACAACTCAAATGTGCGCATCTGTTACACAGGACATCAGTTCTCACCGGATCTCTTCCTAATCCTCCCTCCCTGACATTTTCGTCTGCTTTTTATTCATTGACGAAAATTACAGTAGATTTTCGCCATAGTTTTTGTCATCCAACACTAGTTTTTATTTAGTTATCGCCTCGTTTTCGTCAGTTAAAAAGGTTGTTAACGAAAATTATTCACAACTAAATTAATACTGGATTACACTGATTGGACTTGATTGGGAAAGCCACACACCTGTCTATATGAGACCTTACAGCTCACAGTGCATGTCAGAGCAAATGAGAATCATGAGGTCAAAGGAAGAGCCTGAAGAGCTCAGAGACAGAAGTGCAGCAAGACACAGATCTGGCCAAGGTTACAGACACATCTCTGCTGCACTTAATGTACCTAAGAGCACAGTCGCCTCCATAATCCCTAAATGGAAGATGTTTGGGACAACCAGAAGCTTCCTAGAGCTGGCCGTCCTGGAGAGGATCTGCAAGGAGGAATGGCAGAGGATCCCCAAATCCAGGTGTGGAAAACTTGTTGCATCTTTCCCAAAAGACTCATGGCTGTATTAGATCAAAGGTGCTTCTACTAAACACTGAGCAAAGGCTCTGAATACTGAGGACCATGTGATATTTCAGTTTTTCTTTTTAATAAATCTGCAAAAATTCTGTGTTTTTCTGTCAATATGGGGTGCTGTGTGTAGATTAATGAGAAGAAAAAGTGAACTTAAATGATTTTAGTAAATGGCTGCGAATATAACAAAGAGTGAAAAATGTAAGGGTGTCTGAATACTTTCCGCATCTGGCTGTATATTGTATATTCACATGTGGTGCGGAGGTGAGGCCATCTAGGTTAGCCTTGGGTTGCCCAGACTCAGTTTTAACTCTTTGCGTCTGGCAGAGTTTTAGCTCGGTCCATGTTGGATCTTGCGACTTCATGGACCCACCTGGGCAGCCCTTCTGCCATTCAGGCATTACTCTTGATTATGCAAATTGCTCAACATATGCAAATTTTCTGCATTTTCTGTATGCTGTGGGACCCATACTTCACATTTCTGCAATAAAATGTTGGTGTACTGAACATTTCCAGGTTCACCTAGTTACCTACTAGACTATAATGCAAAAACATGATGCACATATGCATGAAACATGCAGTCACGTGCACAAAATAACACTCGTAAAATTAATTTCACGAAAAAACTTTCGAATGTTTAAAATGTAAAAGTTCATGCTTGAATGTTTTTGGATTTGTGTGTTTTTGAGACCTTCCTGATAGCACTCTCCTCCCACCGGATCAGCTCTTTAGCCAATCAGATTTAAGCTTATCAATCAGCCAATGATAATCATGTGAGGGCGTGCCCATCGAGTCATGGCCAAGCAGAGGTATGTGCAGTTTGATCGGTTCATTTCTGTGTTTACTGAAACTGTGGACTTCGAGATCAGTTGAAGGGATCCTTTATTAACTAATGTGTGAAAATAAACATTGATAGATTCTTATGTTTACTTCATCAAGAATTATTCTTTTAGATTTGAGATTCATGATCAGTGGGAGATGGTATATATCAATACACGTTATTGCATATTTTTCACATGGTACTCTTATTTTAATCAGGAAAGAGCAGTCAGAGCAGTGTGTCATGTCCACACACACATTCAACTGATGATGCATACATTTACGTTTCATCTATGCAGTTTTAAGCTGCATACATATGCAGTTTTATTGTTTCAGATTTCTAGACAGATGATGTATGAAGTTGCAGAGACAACCCGTACCTTGGCCTTACCATTCCTACTGTAATTCGTTCAACACCGTCATGTTGCAAGCCATCCATTGTTTCAGTAAGAGGCTGAAAGTCATGCATTGTTACTGCATTAATGCACACACTCAAGCAATAAAGCCCTGCAATGCATTATTAAATGTTACAGTTGATTATTATAAAGAAACATGCATTTAGATGTTTGTGACTGTTATCCAGATGTCATGCCAAAGGTGTGCAATCCTGAAGAATACAGAGGAACAGAAAGTGTGTAATAATACTTTAACGCTGTATACTGCTGCACAAATGGCATGGGCGAGGACGAACTGTTGGGCTCAGTGCATAATGGGAATTATCTGGGGAGCTTATTGCACATTTCCACCCATTTTTAAAGGACCACCCTGTGAAGCATGACAACAAGGGAAAGGTAAGCCCTCATTCCGCTCCTCGACCCTGTTCAGTTGGTTCCCACATTTCACCGATGATAGTTTTATAAACAAGGCCTAGTTCAACTCTGATTTGCTGATCATCTAATGATGAAAGATGGAGCGGTCCCAGCGATAAAGGTTCACAGTCATGCACTGTAACCACAGTGAGTAAAACTGCTTCAAGTTTGTGTGTGTGTGTGTGTGTGTGTGTGTTGGCTATCGCGCAAAAGAGCACATCAAGTAAACAACATGATCACGTATAGTTCATTCATCAGTGGAGCATGATGCACCTTTTAAAACAGGCAAATGAAAATAAAATGATAACGACGTAATGAAAGTAGAAATTAGTAATTTACACAAGCCGCTAGCAAATATATAGAGTTCCAGTAGATAGCGTTAGCCACATAGAGACGCCCTGCTGTAGTCGCTGTTGCCGCCGCCTCCGCTCCGGATCTGATCCTGGATCATTTATGTATGGCTGAATCTGATTGATAGCCATCGTTTATTCAGGACGTTTTGCTTGTCACAGCTTTCAGACGCTGAGACTCTTATCTAAGATGAAACTAAAGACTTTTCTGATATATGAAGGATGCAATACTACTCTATAACCACAGGCGGTGAGTAAAACTGCTTCAAGTTTGTGTGTGTGTGTGTGTGTGTGTGTGTGTGTGTGTGTGTGTGTGTGTGTGTGTGTGTGTGTGTGTGTGTGTGTGTGTGTGTGTGTGTGTGTGTTGGCTTATCGATAGAAGGAAGGCCATTAAAGTCAAAAGGCTCACATGTTAAAACAATATTAAATATAACATTATCTTTATTGTGAGATGTATGTGTACAAAGTCAAGAAGGACAGTTAATCAGCCTCAACTGTTAAAAGAAGAGAAAGGATAATAAGATTTAGTAGATGTGCGTTAATATCAGAGGTTGTGCATGGATTTAGGTAAAAGTCCAAGAGTAGCAAGAGTCCAGTGTGTTAGGGTCACCTGTTAAACAAAAGGAAAAGATGGAAGATTTAATACATTTACATTCATGCATTTGGCAGACGCTTTTATCCACAGCGAATGCATTGCATTCAAGGTATTGAATTGCATCATGTGGTTTCACGCATGTGTGCATGGTGTTTTTGTGTGAATTATTAATGAGACTAATCTGCCTCTATACAGCAGAGCTTTATGTCTAGGAACTCCCGATGCACACCGTTTAATTTGTCTCATATTCAATTTAGGGCCTGTCTCTAAAGTTACGCATTTGAACAGAATGACATACAGTCACCTGTACAGCCAGAGGTGCCCAAAATTCACATCTGCTTTCACATTCCCATTGAAAAAGCATTTACTTTGACATGCACCAGCGCCACATTGTTCATGTAGACTATTAACAGTGAATATTAAGAGGATACATTAGTTGGCAGACAGATGGGGCTCGCACATAAGTGCAGAATTGTTCAGAAGTGCAATGTATAATGACTTCACCCTAGGCTGGAAGAGTGTGAATATAGATATTTTTATGGAAAGATTTAGCTAATATAGATTTTTGTTTCCATTTGTGCAAAAACACATGGATGCCATCTTTTTGCCCGTATGGTGATTTTAGATTCACTGTTTTGCATTGTTAATCATTCAAAATGTGAGAGTGTGAAGCGCCTGAGCGCGGCTTGTAGCGCAAACACAGAGTCTTGCACTTCACGAACAAATACACATAAAGGTATGCCAGAAATAGTGAGAATCATAAACACAGCTGGCTATGTCTTAACTGAATGTAAGCCATTGACAAATGAAATCGCATGCGTGTCTATATAGAAGATTTAATATTGTGCTTTTAGTCTTAAAGTGACCGCGCAGCCTAGCCTACCTTCTTCCGTCGGTCATTAAAGTGAGTTAATCACACACTGATCATGACTGAATAACTTCTGCCGCTAGCTTTAACATGCATTCATCTATATTTAACTATACAGTGAAGATTATGCAATGTTTGATTGTTCAATATCTGTACCTGAATTAGGCCTAGACCTGCAACTTCAAGCACTTCATTCTTAGCACTGTTATTGCTGACCCCCATATGGACCCCCTAAAGTAACTTTGGACCCCCCCATAATCATCAAGAACACTTCACAGTTGCACAAATGTAAATATAGTAACAAAAACCTGCTTTTTAAACATTTTTATAATGATACTCTGTCCTATATAAAACTTATAAGTGCTTCAATTAACAAAAAGGCTATTAGAACAATAACTATTTGTACTACATACAAATTATGTAGCCCAACTAAAGCAAATACTGGTCTCCATAATGGTGACAAATCATAGTCTGAAAGTCACGTAAAAATAGCATTAAAAAATAAAATAGTAAAATTTGAGGAATTACTGAGACAATTAAGCTCATAATTTATGAATGCAACGCAATGAGTCATCGATGAATTTTGATTGGTGGTAACCAGAAAGCTTTTTGATGGTCACACTGTTGAGATTCACAGGCGGATTCGTGATGTCTGTGTGTCAATGAAAGATATTTTGATCAGAACAACTTTTTAAAAATCCATTGGATTATATTGAAAATGCTGGATCTCATGCGGAATAATCCCAAGGCTGCTGTAAACCTTCTTTTTGAGAGGATCTCCACTGAGTCAGTAACAACTTTTAAGGGACGCTTCCTTAGCATAGTGAGCTCCTTCCATGAGGAGATTGTACGGCCTGAAGTGGAATGTGATTTGGGAGTTGAAGCTATCTTACATCCTAGACCTGACTATGTGCCTAAGGTGCACTCCAGCGTGGCATGGTCTACGGTCTTAAAGGGTTCATTTGCTCTGGCCTGTCAGAGCGCTAAAACTGTAAATGCAAATGTTTTCACAGTAGAGGAAGTAGGATCAGTTATTGGTGTGTTATGGGTCTCCTAAGAAGGGGCTACTGCGATTGTTAACAGGATAATCCATGCGTTTGCCTTGGCCTAAGAGATGCGCAGTTTGCCTTGACTTGTGGCCTCGCGAGCGCATTATATTAGAGGCACTGCTTCCAGAGGAGCCTAGGAACTGGCTTATCATTGGTACATTACGTTACATTACCCTTTAAAAAAGAGTACTATTAATAATTACACACACTGTAAAATAAAGTGTAACCAAAGTCCTAAAACTTTATTGAGTGTTTGTTATTTGCTGGAAGAACTTTAAAGTACTTGATAAAGGGGATAAATCGGTAAAACATTTTTATTTTCACTTTTTTATGAGAACAATGAGAGCTATTGTACTGTCTTACGTAATGAAAGGTCATTTCTTATCATAAAACACACACACACACACATACATTAGCCAACTTCTCTTGACCTCCTGAGAAATAAAAGACAACATTACATTACAATCAGGTAAGATTGGGGGGATCTAACAATTATATGAGCAGTACGGCATGGCATATTATGCATTTACATTAATTTTCATTTTAAATCAGCTCAATATAATTGAAGCCATGTTGATTATAATTAAAATGTGTAAGTGCTTAAGTTCAAACAGGTGGATTTCCACATTGTATATATCAGTGGGCATTATTTGTGTGTGAAATGCAGTTGTTTCTTGTTGTCTGCACTAGATCTACTGGACCATTTCGACTGAATGAAGATGCTCTTCTGCTCATTTCAGCTGCTCTGGGACAGGTGAGCTTCTGTTCTAGTATGAATATTACATGTATGAATACTGATGACTGATCATTATGATTGCTGTCGCTGCAGGATCACAGAACTGCTGCTAAAAGACAGATATTTCCACTGGATATGGCAGAGGATTCAGTTGATGACAAATTTCACTGGTGTACAAAGAAAATGGAGCATCGAGTGCAGACAGAATATAAAATGTCTAACGATCCAAAATTTGCAGATGCTTGGAAATATGCTGAAAAACATGCCAAACCACCAGGAGATAACTTGTCAAAGAATCATTCAGTTGCCATTTATGTGTACACTAAGAAAGTTTCTATATGGATTTTAATAAGGCTGTTCGTAATGGTAAACAAAAATATAAAGATGGGACATATGCATGGTATTCACTTCAGTTTTTGCTGACAGAAGCGATACAGATTCTGAAGGAAACACAAAATAAATGCTTCGATACTTACTGTGGTACTAAAGAGGAATTTGATAAGAATGTTAAGGGCAAAGAAGTTTGCTTCATCCTCTTTTGATCGTGAAGTAGCAAAAGCTTTTGGGACTAAATCTTGTTTTGAAATCAGAACTTGTGAAGGTGCTGATGTGTCAACATACTCAATGTATCGTGCTCAAAAAGAGGTGTTGATTCCTCCGTATGAGACATTTACAGTCACTGATGTGAGGACAAGAGCAGAGCAGACAGATCCCTGGTGTGACACTGTGTTCACTTTGGAAAGAAGCTTTCTGAACTGTGCAGCAGCAAACAGTGCAAGCCAAGTGGCTTTTTTTAATGTTTTATTCATTTTAACCATTTTTTGCAGTGTGGTTAGCCACTAATCAGATAAAGACATGTTAAACATTAAACCGATTGTCATGCTTTATTGAATCAAATATTCATGCGCTGGTCAGCAGTGGGAAAAGTCAAAGCTGCTGATTTAATATAAAGGACAACTGAGATATGAATCTTTACTAAATGTGCAAATAATTGTTTCTAATATGTGCAATAAAAGTTTGTGATTGGTAAGGGTTGTAGTAATAGCATGAATCAAGAAAGTGTGTGAAATTCAGGGACCTTTGGCATACGCAGTAATCAGGTTTTCAAGATTAACATCAGATGTATGTAAATAACAGCACTCTCTGTTCTCTGTCAAATAAATAAATCTCTTTATTAACCAGAACATTTCTGTTACTCTCATAATTCTCTTTGATAAACACAGCATTTTGTGATTGATTAATGAAACAAAGTGATCGGCTGAAAATCACCTTCGGTAAAAATCACTGGTGTTAAATTAACTTTGCAACAATGGGTAACACTCAGGGGTAAGGCTACATGAATGACCATGAATTCATTAATTCATGCATGATTTCTGCATTACTATCAGGAACTAACAGGAGTTCAAAGTCTTTAAATCATGTCAACACCTTAATTAAAACATTAAGTAAGATGAGAACAACATCTGAGATGGATTCAAATGTTCAGAGACATCAGATAAGATGCCAAGAGAGCTCAAGTTACAGGCCGGTCGGGACCAACACAAGTTCAAAACGAAAACAGGGAATCGATTTTAACCAAATATGTACACTATTATTTTTAAACTAATTAAACAAAGTTATTAACAGGTATTATTTATATGTTGAATTATGTTTTTAAATTATGTGCTTAGAAAGAATGAGCAGTATTACGTTATTTCCTCCAGATTGGAGAGCGCCTTTCTGAATATACCCTTCATTTCTGAAGCTCATTCATGAGCGCTCAACCCGAGATGCCCTTTGTGACCCGCTGGATCAAATACAGGTCTATCTGAAATAAAGGGCTATAGGGCTGCCCCAACTAAAGCTTTTGTTCTAGTAGCTGTTCATTTAAGCCGTCATTGTATGCTATATTTTCTTATTTATTATTAAATCAATGCAATTAGTCGATAAAACATTTGATTAAAACTAAAATACAATTTATATAAAACGAAATTCACTTTAAATAAATGCTTTAAGTGGTCAAAATAATTTCTGACCCCCATATTTCCCATCGTATGTGTCCTGTTCAATTTTCATAAATTAAATTTAAAAATAACATTATTAGCCTAAAGTTAATATTTTTAATGAATTAAATATATTTGTATTTAACATATAAAACTAAATACGTGTTTTAATGACTACAGTATAGTAGGCTACTGTACAGATAAAGTTCCTGTCAGAGCGGGATTTGAGCGGTTCATGAGTGGAGCTCCGCACATGCTCTGCTGAGGTTTTTTTAGTTAATTGTATTTCCTGTCGCTGTGCAGGCTCTTTTATTGTAGGCTATAGGACTGTGTAAACGCTCAATAACCCTTTTATTTAAAGGTTTAATGTAGGCCATAGTCCATTGCATTGTGATCGCAAGAAGAATCAACCATGTCAAAAATGCGATGTGCAGTCAAATGTCCCGGTGTGTGCTCTTATGGCAGCTCACTCTGCTTAATCTTTATTTATTTTTATTTTTTTCTCAGAATGTTGCACACCTGTTTGTCATTGTGCATGAAACTTCACGCCAATAACTCATCTGAAATATAGCTGACTTGTGCATCTCAAGCGCCCTCTTTACTTTCATCCTAATACCCGTTAGTTGTCCGTGGATTGGCGTATATTTAGATTTTAGAATCGATTCAATGAACACTTATGTCTCAAAAATCAAACAGGGATTTTTTTACAAAAGTGACAGCCCTACAGGCAGGTGAGTGTTTTTTTCAGGGTTGGAGCTAAACTCGAGAGAGTGGCCCTCCAGGATCCACGTCCCCTGACCTAGGTGAACATTTACAGTTGGTTTTGTGACTAAGCTATTCTGTTCAAACGCTATTGAAGTTAGAAACATGTATACCAATGTATAATATCCAATATCGGATGTGCCGACTTTATGCGTGAAAATGGCTGCTCGCTTTCCCTCTCCCCCACACACACACACACACTCACACTCATGTGTTATTAAAGCTATTGCTCATGTTTCAGTAGTAATTTAAGTTTTCACACTAATTTGAGAGCCACACTTTAGTTTTAGGCATTCAACACCGTGAGATCTTCAAGACACATTCTGATACTGTTTGGTGAAGTAATGGACTGAGAAGTCTAATTTTGCCATCACTAGAAAGAGTCAAGAGCTCAAATAAAGGAGCCACTAATCACGATTCTGGAGACTTCAGATGAAGCATTCAATGAATCAAATCCAGTTCATCTCAAGCTTCTGTAGACATCGGACAGAAATCTGGACAGTAATATCAAGTGAAGAGCGGTGAAAGCAGCATTTAATAAAGACATTATATTTGGCAGTATACATAATGAAGTTAATCCTGTACAAGTTGCTTTCCTTACCAAGCATTTACCTTTATATCGTTGCATTTCAGAATAGTGTGGATTGCTTCTAAATGAAAATACATTTCCGAAGAATTGTGCCATTGGAGCGGCTTTTGTGAGTCCTTTTACCAAGCAATCATTTGTTGATTTGAAGTTTCGAAGAGCTTCATTTCTCACATCACTAGTCATGTGTTGTCTTTTTCACAACACGGCAAAAACTGTGGTGAATTTTTTCGGTGCATTGTGTAAGTCCAAAGTCTCCAGAACGTTCTGGGAACACATGATAACAGACATACACTGGGAATGAAAGTGCTGGAGAGAAAAGCGTTTATTGTCTAAAGCGACTTACAAATGAGGAATATACAAATGATTCATCGTAAGAGCCAAATAAGCATAAGTTCTCATAATACTAAGTTTCAGACATAGTTCTGATAAGAAATAAGAGATGAGTTCAGTCGTTTTATTGAATATTGAATCAGCATCTCTGTCTTCATGATTCATAGTAAGATGTCAAATATAAACATTAAAGATAATACATGTCTACATGACTGAACATGACACTTCTGAACCCAGAAAAGAGATGCTGGTTTTGGACCTATATTAAATCCAGTTCCCAGGACTTTTAACTCCAGCCCAGTTGGACCAACAGATACCCCTGTATCAACTCCAAGTCCCACTTTCACTCCCAATGGACCGGCTTTAGCTGATGCACTGAGTTCGGCCCGCCATTGCGCCCAATCACATTGGCTTCAGCACCAGCACAGACGTTCGGGCCATTGGCTTCTGCCTCAAATACACTGAATTCAGCACGAGCTCGTCCAACTCCTGCTTCTGCAAACGCTCCAGCCTTGGGAATTATCTCCTGGTTTGTCTTCAGGAGGATCTGCATATACTCCAGTTCGAGCATAGGTGTTTTCTGTATAGGCATCTGCTGGTCTGGAAGCTGTGTCAATCATGTTTATGGCGTCGTTTATACTAACACCAGCGGATGCAAGGTGGACACTTGGCCTTGTTGTAGTTTGCTTTTTCCATTGCAATGTTGTCTTTTTAAATAATTCCTTATTTAATTCACTTTTAACAGTGAAATTTGCGCTGGGTGGTCCTTTGAGCAGCTGTCTGGTATAAATTACTTTATCTGAAAATAAAGCAAATTGGCTTTAATGAAGTACATATTTAAAAAAAATACCTTTTAAGCTTTTTATGATTTTACCTCATACAGCAAAATCCCCAAACCCTCAGTAGCTGTGTTTCCATACATTTATATGCTCATGTTGGGATATCGCATCAGAAACTGCTGAATGGCATCTGAAATGCAGTTTTGGTCATTCAGAAGACTGTCGTCAAAGATGCTTACATGTTTGCGTTCCCAAACAGCAGCATCTGCTTCCGAAAGCAAGGTGTTTATTGTGTTTCGCCTGGACGCTCTGAGAACCAATCACTTATTATATATGAAAATGTTTATATATGGTGGCTTCTTAGTGATTTTAGCGGTAGTTTATCAGGATGTGACAAGTATGTTCTCTTCGACTCACTGGATGGAAATGGTGCTTATTTGCAAATGTTTTATGATATTGCAATTTTGTGTACATTTTTGCTAGCAATTTTTGTTAAATTCGAACTTAGGATGGAAACATAGCTAGTGTACATGTGTGTCCACCCGACAGAGTGTTAAAGTAACACTGAAGCAGTGCTAAAGTTAATGAGATAATCAAGAGATTAGTTAAGTGATGATGAGCATTAGTGATGAACACCTGCTGATAATGAGCAGAATATTCCTGTGGCATGCTGTGTTTTAATGTTTTAACCAGTACTGTACGACTCTCTCTCACACACACACACACACACACACACACACACACACACACACACACACAAGCTGTGCTTTTGGTGTCATGCACAGACAGGAAACGGTATAATATGCACATTTTATTTTTAAATGTTTTGTCAGTGACGCGCTGAGTCTTATTACACTGCAAAATAAGGTATCCTGTTATATATATATATATATATATATATATATATATATATATATATATATATATATATATATATATATATAATCATCCTAAAATATGTTTAACTTCCCAGTGATCTCTCCATGTGGTCACAGTGAGCTAAATGTGTAACTCGCTGTGTGCTCATACTATTACCCCAGCTAGAACTTTTATTGACGTGGACTCCAATGTCACTCAGATGTCAAAGTTAAGTAAATGATTTTTTTACATTATTTGAAGAGAACACCAAACATTTTAAACTACTCAAACATCAAGAATCAGCGTATATGAATCTCAGCAATGGTGATATGCTTTGTGCCGCAATGCATTCTGGAGAGTGACTATCAATAATTAACAAGATATTTTGCTAAACCTGGCACACGTGTGCATTAGCTCAATCTGAGGTCACATGAAAATAATTGCTTCAATTGGCCACTTGGTGTCGCTATAACAGGAAAAAACATGAATATGTGTATAACCGCACCCAACCATCAGTTCAATAGTCACGGAGTCACCTCCTTAGACTCCTGAATCCTTGCCGAGTCCAACGATACCAAACATGCCAGGTTTCTGCAACAAACCTTTGGGTGATATAATGGGTGACAAGGGTCTTTACACTTTTGAAGAACTTTCTATACAATTCAATCTCCAGAGCTCCACCTTTTTTTTTACTTGCAGTTGAGGGCTGCCATGAAGGCTTATGGGGTCCCTTGGATGGCTCTTCTTAGAGACCACACTTTACTGAAAGTATTATGTGAGACCCAAGGAACAAGAGGGCTGGTTTCCAAATTGTATGTTTTTTTCTGGGAAAATGCATCCTCCTTTGACAATAGACTCTTCCTGGCGGACAGATATTCGAGCCTTCCTCCTAGTTTTGATTGGAACAGTGTCTGGATTATGGTAATGCTTGCTTCTAGAAATCCGGATCATCAACAAATCCATTTTAATTTTATTCATAGGACCTATATGACTCCACGTAAACTGTATTGTATGAAGCTTAAACCTGATCCTAACTGTACACTCTGCCATACAGGGAAACTGGTACTTTTATCACATGATTTGGGAATGACCTGGGGTTTCTAACTTTTGGAAAATGGTTAAAGAAAATTTGTCCACTATTCTAAATGTTTGGTCCCTTTGTCCCCATCTGTTTTTATTTTAAATGATCTTTCTGACATCCAATTCAACAAAATTCAGAAGCGTGTTTTTAGCTGGTTTGACAGCTGCCAAGAAATTAGTTGCAACGAGATGGAAGCCTCCACATTCTCTTAATAAGCAGTATTGGGTTCTCACATTTATAGATGTGGTATATCTTGAATTGTCCACTGCACGCATTCACGGTGCAAGAGAGGACACCATCAGACTCTGGGCTCTAACTTTGGAGAAGCTCAAAGGTCTACTGATTTGAATTAAGGAGATCCCACCCCACACCTGGTTTAAATATCGTTTTTATGGATATTTTTCTTTTACATAATTTGCAGTACATGTATAATCTAGCGACGTATATTCTGAAGCAGATATATATCTCAAATATTTGTTTTCTTTATCTGTCGTTCACACTTCAGTGTAACTGACCAGTTTTAATTTTTGTATTATGTTTCTATTATTTTTATAAATTATTTATTATATCTATAATTTTATTTTAGTCTATAATTTCTTAAATGTTATTTGATTTTACTCATTGTTGTAATGGCTGATTGTTTGTCTTCATCATTTTATGTGTAAAGATATCAAAACAGCAATAAAAAATGATTAAAAAAAAAAAGAATGTAGACATTAAGAGAATAAATTGTTATGCAAGTACTTTTACTTTTAATACATAAAGTACATTTAAAATCAGGTGCGTTTTCGCTGATGTAAATATATCAATGGTGATGCTAAGACCCGCCCCTGATTCACATGAAAGCAGAATTAGAAAAGGGCAAACAACATTTGACAACAAGAGCAGAAAACGTGATTTTGTGTGCGATTCAGATCATTTTGAATTCATGAGCAATGTCATTTTAAACATCATTAAAGGTTTGATTCGCGCTACTGTTTTATTTCTGCGTTGTTTGAGATTCTGGTAAACTTTGCATTGATTTTTCAGTTTTGTGTGCTATATATATTTCCACGTGCTTTTTATTTTTTAATGCATGAACACAATGCATTAGGCGGAAATCCGAACACAGCAAGGGTGAAAAACTTCTTAACTGTCTAACTTCTGAATTCAGTTCTACATAGTTCACAGTCTTTGAAATGTGTTTCAACAGTACATTTCTAATGTGTTTTGAAACAAATCTCAGAATTGCCTTTACAGGGACTTTAAAGAATAAAAAGAGGTAAAGAATAATTACTAAAACGGTCAAATTCCTGACATTGTGTACTATACAGATATTGCTATTGAAGGAACTGTTTATCCATTTATTACAAGAATTAAAATATTGTATAATTTTTATTTTGATGGTAAATCAGAGAAGAAATGAAAATGTAGAAGTGGCAATCAAACAAAACACATGATTAATAACTAGCATTTTATATTTGCTCATCTTCATGAGATTCAAACTCATACAGCAATAATAATAATAAACACTGACATAACAGATTAACAATGCAGATTCAGGCAATGCAATTTTACAGGTTTTACAGTGATTGTTGCATAACATTACAGTATGCACTATGCAATGTGCCATAATCTATAAGCAAAGGAGGCCAATAAAAACATTTAATCTTCATTTTGTAAGTCCATTTCATAGGTGTTTCAAAATATTGATAATTGTTTATTAGCAATTTAATTAGTTGAAGGAGTTTGTTGATTGTGAATCACTGAATTACACAGCAACCTGTTTTTTCATGCTTAGTTTCCTTCTCTTCTTCCTGTTCTGCTTGAGTGTCCTCTATTTGAAATAGTTTGTATATATAATGCAGGTTCATCTTCTGAATTCTCTGGATCTGCTTAATGTATTTGTCTGGTCTCTCAAACACATCATGTGTGAAGTGCGTCCCTCCATTCTCTTTAACCATTGTCTCTATTTTACTGAGCAGATCTCTGAACTGAGGGAAACTGGCAGACGTGTTGTCCAGACAGAAGAACCGGTTTCCACAGCTGCGTATGAGTCTTTGAAGATCTGGATCACAGTGCTGTAGAAAGTCTTCAGTGGTTGTATTTTCCTTCTCTAACTGATCTTTGTGAGTGAAGATTATCATGGTGTATTTTACAATGTTCTCTCCAAACACGTTTCTAAGTTTCTCCACTGTTTTTCTCCTCCTCAGTGAATCGACCCAGTCTAATCACAATAATGAAAGCGTGCGGTCCAGGAGAGGCGAATGTTATGCATTTCACTAATTCAGTGATAACCTCGTTGTTATTGAGCTCAGTATCATAAAGTCCAGGTGTGTCGATCACTGAGATCTCTCTACTCATCCTCACTCTAGTTTCTATCTGGCACTGTTTCGTCTGAGACTTTGAACCGGATGAAGATTTGAACAGGTTTCTGCCGATGATGGTGTTTGCAGTGGCACTTTTCCCAGATCCAGTTTTCCCCAGCAGAACCAGCCTGAGACCTTTCCTCTCAGGAACCACACGAATCTCATCTGGATCTTCTGATGGAGACTCTCCTGAAACTACAGAAAAATCAATCATCAATGTGCTGTTGAATCTCAAGATTATCAAACTTTAAGAGCAGTGTTTCAGCAACTTACAGTCGGGAGGAAGATTCATGCTTGATTTCCTCCTCTTCATCTGTGCCATGATATATTTCCCACCGTTCTCCATCATCATTCCTTCAATCTTCTGCAGTAGTTCTTGTTTCTGATCGTCTGATTTACTCCTGTTATTGAAACAGTGAAACTTTCCTCCACATTCTGTCACCAGTCGCTGGAGATCCTCATGGTTTTGTAGATATTCATCAATGGTCTGTGGTTCATCCAGATCCTCCAGTTCATCTCCACATGTGAACAGAATCATGATATACTTCTGAACATCAGGACCAAATAAACGCTTGATAAAATCCAGCATCTCTTCTTCATTTCCACAGGTTCCTCTAGAGAAACGGTGAGCAGAACCGCACTGAGTCCTGCTGAACATCGAGAGACCAGCTGATCTTTCAGCTCCTCCAGCTGCTCTTTATTCAGATCTGGATCCAGTAGATCTGGAGGATCAATCACACACACCTGCTTCTGTCCAATCTGAGTTTGACACTCACACACTTCAGATTCATGCTTCTTCTTAACTTTAAACTTTCTTTCTCCCAGTATAGTGTTCCCAGATGACCTTTTCCCAGAACACTTCCTGCCCATCAGAAGAATCCGGATCCCTGGATCATCTGGACCGGAGCTGCTCGCGTACATCTCTGAAAGAGACGGAAACATGTATAGTATGTATCATAACCCACATTTGAATCTGCTCATTGCATCACAGAGTTCTGAACTGGGACGGTTGGTGTGGAAAACTGCTAATGTGGAAGCGGTCACGCAAAATTAAAAATCATTAACTCTTTCCCGTCAAACACAGAATTTTCCGTTATTTTTGAGAAAACGCTTCCAGGCCAAACACAGAATTTTCCATGTTTTCACTGTTAGACGCTAGGGGGCGCTATTAAACATCTCCTGAATGAGTCCTGAATCTCCTGATCAAAACACACGCGAGGGAGACGGAGTAAAGCAAGCGATCGCATGTAAGCAGATGCATATGCAAAATAACACGATCATCAACATTAAACATCATATACATCAGAACTATCTAATGTTACTGAATGAGATGTGGACCCAGGCTGAGCTACAGGACTGAGAAGCATTAGAGGTGTTGATGAAACACAAACTTGGTTTTCTCAGCTTTTTGCTCAAAATGTTGCTTTTTATCAACACCTGAATATGGTGCGTTTCATAAAAGCAACATTTTGAGCAAAAAGCTGAGAAAACCAAGTTTGTGTGAAAGACTGAACCCAGATCAGACTCAGAGCGATGATCACACACAGATGGAGGAGATCGAGTCCATCAACACCTCTAATGCTTCTCAGTCCTGTAGCTCATCCTGGGTCCACATCTCATTCAGTCTAAGTGACACATTTGTGTGTGATTTTGATGTTTGTTTTGGATCTTTGTCCTGATGGAAGAGCTAATCACGGTCCATTATGAGATTTCTAGCAGAGGCCAGGTTTTGATGTTTTATCTGTTGGTATTTGCTAGAATCCATGATACCATGTGTCTGAACAAGATGTCCAGGACCTCCAGCAAAAAATAGGCCCTCAGCGTTAAAGTTCCAGCTGTATTTTTAGCTGTTGGCATGGGGACTTTTATCCCTGTTTGCACCAAACCCTTCTGATTGATTTGCTGCCAAAAAGCTCCTTTGATAGTTCATCTGACCACAGAACCAGGTCCCGTCATCTGACCACAGAACCAGGTCCCGCCTGAAGGTCCAGTCGTGTCTGACCACTGAATATGCTGGAGTTTGTTTCTGGATGAGCGAGGAGGATTTTTTTAAAATTCCTCCCAAACAACATGTGGTGATGTAGGGGTTTGTTTGAATTTTTTTTTAGGCTTTATGACCCCAAGACTCAACTATACGTGAAATATGTGTCTCTGCCTTCATTTTTGCAAACCCTGAAATATGTACCTCCAGGTACGTTTCCCTGCACTTTTCGGGTGATACGTCCCACTAGAGGCGCTAAGTGGTATCAGTTTTCTCAACCCAAACAGGATATAACCGGCAGAATACGACTACAGGCACAATTTATTTAAAAGTACAAATATTCCAAGTGTTTCGAGGCCAAATGATTGATTTTTGTGAAGAAAATCCCCAAAAGCGATCAGTGTTGAGTCCGCCGCCGAAGATCATATTTGAAAATTGCCTCCGTTACATCAGATTGGACAGCATTGGCTGTCGTATGTCTCGTGACCAATTGCGAAATCACGCTCAAGAGTTAAGAGTATTATTTGAATGAAATATGAACGCAGTGGAGGGTTTAACATGGAGCGCGGATTGGATCATCATTTCAGAGATTAAAACATTAAGATCAACTCTGTTCTTCACATGAAGATATCATATGACTTCAGAAGACTTGGAATGCAAAATGAGTTCATACTTTTACACTGGTGTGGTCAGTTTTTGCAATAAATACCTGTGACTGTTCTTGTATTTGTCTGTTATGTGTTTTATTGTTGAGAAGTGGTTAGGTTTAGGAAGGAGTGGGGTTAGTTGCTCCAAAATATAAAAGTAGCCTTTAAATATTCATAAAATCATGTCTACTTTTACAAATGCAAAGAATTCAATGTATTTCAACGAGGAATAAAAATCACGTTTTTCTTGAATTGAGGGAAACGCATCTGGAGGTACATATTTCAGAGTTTGCAAAAATGTTGGCAGAGTCAATGATTTCCAATGAGCCTGGGTTGGATTGACAACATCTTTAGCTGATTGGATCTTCTTAATTATTTCCCTGATCGTGAAATGGGGATTTTCAATGCTTTAGCTGTTTTCCTACAGCCACTTTCTATTTTGTGAAGCTCAACAATCTCTGCTGCTCATCAGAACTATATTCTGTGGTTTTACTCATTGTGAAGGGAATTTGGCCTTTGTGCTTCCTTATATTTATACTCCTGTGAAACAAGACGTCATAGCTGGACAATTTCATGTTCCTCGTCACCCTGGTGTGCTAAAAATGTAAATATTAATGGGAATATACTTCAGAGATATTTTACTCATAAAAATGTTTTGAAGAAAAGCATTTATTACATAATGTGATTTACCGCATTTTCAATTATTTTACTTCAATGAAAGGTTAGATTTTTGTGAATTTTTAAATAAAAGATCAAAAGGATAAACAATGCAGATTTCTTTTTTACAGCCATATTTGAATATATTTGCCAACAATTTTGACCATGACTGTATATAAATAACATATAATTAATGTTAACTACTACAAAATGCTCTCATCAGAGTTACAAATGATTTACTCTTATCATCTGATCGTGGTTGTATCTCTCTATTAGTGTTACTCGATCTTAGCGCTGCATTCGATACTATCGATCACAATATTCTTTTGAATAGACTCAAAATTATGTTGGCATTAGTGGAACTGCATTGGCATGGTTTAAATCTTACTTATCTGACCGTTATCAGTTTGTAGCAGTAAATGAAGAGACGTCACACCGATCACAAGTTCAGTATGGAGTACCGCAAGGCTCAGTGTTAGGACCGTTGCCGGTTCTGTCAACACTGCACTGGCTCCCTATTAAACATCGCATACATTTTAAAATCTTGCTTATTACTTACAAAGCACTAAATGGTTTAGCTCAGTACTTGAGTGAGCTCTTGACGATTATACTCCATCACGTCTACTGCGCTCTCTAAACTCTGACCAGCTGATAATACCTAGAATATCAAAATCAACTGCGATCCTTTTCCTATTTAGCACCTAAACTCTGGAACAGTCTTCCTAGCATTGTTAGAAGCAGACACACTCTGTCAATTTAAATCTAGACTAAAAACACATCTCTTTTCTATGGCATACACATAAAACACTTTTCAATTAAATGATTATTAGGCTGCATTATCTAGGTCAGCCGGAACCGGAACACTTCCCATAACACCTGATGTACTCGTTACATCATCAGAAGAATGGCATCTACGCTAATGTTAGTGTCTCTGTTTTATCCGAGGTCTACTGCAGTCAGCCGGATCCTGGCCGTATCCAGATCAGACGGTGGACCTGCACCCAGATGTGACCCATGACCCTGAAGTGTCTGCAGAGACCGTGTCATTTAGACTCCCCTTAAGCTGCCTCATCCACACGGCATCCTCAATAAACCTGTCTCCGGCGGGATGACTCCGATTGTTTGAATATTCCTAGCTAATAATTCTTTAAATCGATATGTCATCCTCAAAACAACCCGTCCCCAGCGTGTTGCCGCGATCTTTCAAATATTACACTTTAGTAATTGTTTAATCAATACGGCATCCTCAATAAAAACCTGTCTCCAGCGTAATGACTCCGATATTTCAAATTATTTATTTTAATAATTATTTAATCGACACATCATCCTCAATAAACCCGTCTCGGCGTAATGACTCGATATTTCAAATTATTTATTTTTAATAATTATTTAATCGATACATCATCCTCAATAAACCCGTCTCCGGCGTGTTGCCTCAGATCTTCGAATATTCAGATCTATTATGACCTCTGACCTGTAAAATTGCCAGAATAATAATAATAATAATAAGCTGTTTGTTAATTGGCCAGAGGAGAACTGAGAACTGACTTGACTTGACTTGACTTGACTTGACTTTAAAGCTTGATCCCATTAATTAAGGAAAACCTTTTTCTCTTTAAATGTTTTATCAACTTTGTACTAGAACTAATTAAATGTAACTAGATGTTATTTCATTGAGAACCTCATGAAAGATAGATATCAGTGTCTTACATAAATTAGGTGTCGAGTCTTGACATGTTTTATTGTTTTTAAAGGTGTAGTTCAACCCAAAGATGTGATTGTTTACTCACCCCAATGTCATTAAAAACCTAAATTAATTCATTTCTGTGTAATTTGAGTCTGGTTTTTTGTTCAAACAATATTCGATGATAGCCTAAAAGGGCTTGGTTGCCAACATTCTTCAAAATATATATTTTGTGTTTCCCGGAAGAGAGAAAGTCATACAGGTTTGGGATGACATGAGAGTGAGTAAATGTTGACAGCATTTAAAAGCTTTACTGCATCCCAGCTCTAAATCAGTGCTTTACTGTCAGGTGCATTTCTGTGTGACAAAAGTGCAATATTAAGTTTGTTATCTCCATAATTTGTCCCTGTCCTAGTTTTATTTATTTACTCTAATTTAAGGCCCGAACCCCAGCAAAAACATGAACGGGGAACTCATGGGCCGGATGGGCTGGGTTTGCCAGGGCCGAGTTTTAGCCGCAGTCCAGCCCTGGATGCATGTGTGTTTGGGTGGGACTGAGGAACACGGTCGCATTTGCAGCAGATATATGCTGCCCATCATAAATCCGACACGAAACAGAATTTTATTCCACATTTGTAAAATTCCTGGAAAATCTGCGTTTCCTCTAGATTCCGCGTTAATATGCCGATTCCGCGATCGCGAAATTATAGCCCTAAATTTCAGGTTTAAAGACGAATTTGCGACCCACACTGACAAATCTAACACATGACAGAAATACCAAAAACAACAGCATTACCTGTGAGCCAAAATAACTGTTAGCACAGTCTAATATTCACACAACAGTAACCTAACTGATCAATGTACACTATAAACGTCGTAAACAAACACCCTTACCAACTCCTGGCTCAGGACTAGTCGCCATTTTGATCACACTTGATATGACGATCACACGTTCATAAAAATGCTTCCTAGAAAACAATTCACATCAAAAAACAATAATCTCATTAATGTAGCCTATATTTGCAATGGTTTATAATGTTAATAAATGAACGAATCGTGGAGAAGCAGGAAAATAATCTCACCAGATGTAGATCTGCGAGCAGCCTCTCGTTCAGCTTTACTTTCACTTCTGTCTGATCGGGGGCGTGGCTGGACGTCTCGCCCCGCCCCATGCGGGCTCTGATTGGTTCTGTCGCCTGTCATAGCCACCCGTCACAGGACATGTGTTTAACCCAGTGGAAGAGCTGCAGCTTCACAAAGCCTTCATTAGAGACTGTTTCAGAAGTTAAGCTGGTCTGAAAACATGACAGCAGAGGGTCAGGACTTCAGGGGGAGGGACGACTTATGAATCAAATGATTTATGAATATCTTCATATTGAGATATTCATATGATGTTGTCCTCAGACTCTTTCTGAACTGTTGTCACTGTGTGTGTGTTTCCTGAAGGTTGTGTATTTGTTTTACAGTTTGTCAATAAATGTAGAGGGTTTAAATTTGCATTTGTGTTGATTGAAACTATAGGTGATTTCTTTTTAATAAAAATGAAATATACTAAATTACAAATGTATTTAAGTATAATAGTGTACATGTTTAAGACATGTAAAGTGTATTTTAGTTCGCATGAATTGCTTGTCACTAGTTTCAGAAGTACACTTTAACATAATTCAAAATACGTATAAACATAAGTTAAAAAGTGGTTAAAAAAACCTCAAAAGTTCAACTAATTGCATTTAACATGGCGTTAATCTGTGATGCATTCAAAATTAATCAAATAAAAATGCACTTAAGCTGCAAAAACATTACATTTAATTCACACTTAAGTGTGCTCTTTTAAATTATATTATTTATGCAATAAGTACATTTCAAACTTGTAACTTGTTAAGTACAAAATCAAAACTTTTATATGTTAATAAGTTATTGCAGTGTGAACTAACATGAGCAGCGACTATACATTTCATTAACTAACACGCTATATTTTATTTTATTATAAGTGTATTGACGCCAAGCCCAGCTTAGATGAGGAAAATTAACAAGAAAGTAAAATAGCACAATAAAGGGTCAGTTCACCCGAAACTGTGAATCGTGTCATTAATTCCTCATGTCAGACCCGTCAGACCTCGCTCATCTTCACACATGAGGATATTCCTGATGACCTCCCAGAGCTCTCCGACCCCTCCATACACAGCAATGAACACTTTCCATTATTTTTGTTTGTTTATGCGCACAAATGTATTCTCGTGGCTTCATAACATCATATGGCGGTTCTTAAAAGAACTTTATTTTGTGTATTTGGTTTAGTGCAATATGTCTACGCAGTTTTAGGTCATAAAAAACTCATTATTTTACAGATTCAGTACATCAGTGTTGCTCATCTATGCCCCGCGTTGAGTTTTATAAAGCTCATTGTTGTGAAAAGCACGCTGTGCTCTGATTGGCCAGCGGTCCAGGGTATTGTGATTGGTCCGAATACGGAAATGTCCCGCCCCTTTACCATATTTGGAACATCAGCGTGACTTTGTGTGCCAGAGAGACAAACACAACATAACCCGTTAAGCATTTGATGCATCCAGGGGACATAATCCCTGATTATAATGACTTATACTGTCTCTTTATGCCACGCCGTTCTACTGGGGGAGATATAAACATGAAACATGTTGCATTTGTGATCGTAGAAAGGACAATCAAGCGCTCCTACTGAGCAAAATCTGCATTTGAATACAAGTAGCCAACTCTTGTTCACTCTCTTGACTTGATATTTGAAGCAAAAATACAGTCGTGGAGGTTTTGAAGATTTGTTGATGTGTGTGTGTGTTAGTGATGCACGTGTGCCGGTTATATCCACCGATCGGGCAGGTGAAGTAATATAAAATAACATTGCAATGAATTGCAAGAGGTAAATCATTATGTTTGTTTGATAAAGACATTTTGCGAGTCCTGGACAATCATTCCAGTTGCCATTTCAAAACACACTCACGGGGAGCTTAAGCTCATTATAATATGCAGAACTGTTATCCAATCCCAGCCGTGGGCGGTTACTTACGCCCATAATAACCCAGCGTTCAGGAGAGAGCCTCAAACCAGGGCAGAAGATAGCCGTTACTCATTCAGTCAGATGTTTCTGTAAAACCACACGAGCATAAGCTGACCTCCAGACAACAGTATTAAAAAGCCAGTTACGCAGCAGAAAATACAAAAGATAGAGGTGCATTTAAATAGAAGAAAGTCCTGTAATAAAGAAAAGACGATTTAAAGACTCCCGATCTCCAGCAGGGGTGGTTCATATGTGGAGTGACCCAGAGAGAGCCAACAGTATGAATCTGCATTCTCAGACCCCTCGATTCTTCAAGACAGCGCCTCCTGCTGTTCTGAAGATCGTATTACACCCTTATCCAAATGCCATTTAAAACAATAGGATGCAATATTACGGTCTTATTTCTACGGAAGCCCTGAACCGCAAAGTAAAAAAAAAAATCTGGAAAAAAAAAAATCTAGAATTTGAGATTAAAGTCGAAATATTTCGACTTTATTCTCAAATATTTCGACTTTATTCTAAATATTTGACTTTAATCTCGAAATTCTAGATTTTTTTACATATATATATATATTTTTTTACTTTATGTTCAGGGCTTCCGTATATTTCAATTAAAGTTGAACAAATAAATATACTCAAAATAACGATTTTGCGAACATATTTGCGTTCCCTGCTCAATGCAAGTGCCAAAAATTATCATTGTGTTCTCTGACTTTTCATCTTCAATTGCATTTGGTAAAATAATAACTGTACATTCTGGTAGGCGACTGTTCCTTCTTTTTTCATTAGTTTGGTGATCTCTCTGTCAAATTCCTCGACTTCACTAAAATAAAAGATGAATGCCATGGTCAAAAATATTGTGTAATAATAAATGTATATATTTTTTGCAAATGCAAATTACAAACATACCCAGGGTGATAAGTATGGCTACATCTCACATAGGCCATGAATGATGGCCTGTCCGTATACATAAAATAAACTCACATATAAAACATAGCATATATGGCAATAACAGAAAATAAATCTAATTGACAAACATGTTTGGGCTTACCTCAGGAAAAAGAAAACTAAAAATGAACACCTGTGAAGTTCGGTTGAGTTTCTGACTTATCCAGAAGAAATTTGAGGTATATTCAAACAAAATGGCTCATTATTTACAGTACAGTTATTATTTTACCTAATGTAAGATGAAAAGTAAAGTCACTACCACAATTCTTTCTTCCGTTCTTCTTTGCTTTGCTAAGATGATGTTTAGGCTAAATAAAGTACAGGCTAGTTTATTATTGGTGTTTTGTCTGTTATTATTTGAGTTTTGCTTTGCATTCAAGATATTTAAAAAAAACAGGTTTTGTAATGTAAGGAAGGTATAATATGATAATTACACCATTAGCATAGGTTGACCTGAGAGAAATATTGGAATTTGAATAAACAAAAATAAACATTGTAGCAATATAATATCACAAATATTTTTCAGAAGATAGTTTTTTATCTCTTCCATCAGTTATTTTCTTTCAATTACAACCCACACTCTCCAATTTACTGGGTAATTTGTTAGTCAGAGAACACAATGAGATTTTTTGGCACTTGCATTGAGCAGGGAACGTAAAATATGATATCTACTAGAGAGCTGATGATCAGGCTTTTACTGAAAGTAAAATCTAAAACGGGTTCAATACTCGCAGCTGAACCAAACGAGTTCTCCTGAGTATAATACAGCAGAAAGATTTAAATGAAATCCAAAACAATAAGGTACGATTTTTCATATTTTACAGGGTTTTTTTGGACCTGTATCTTGAATTTTGCACTTACATAAATGTCTGTAAAATGAATGGATAATATCCTGGCAGAAGATTCCCAGTGCTCTTTGTTTTCAACAACCGTATCAGATCAGCTGCATTCACTTGGAATATTAAGTACTGTCAACTTGACAAATGTAGTTATTTTAACATATAATGTTTAGTAGACGTATTATTTGTTTATTAAAAATGTATTTAGTAAAGTTCTCTGATACTGGTGTTCCCATCATGCACTGGGGCTTGAAACATTGATATATTTTTCACTGTTTTCCAGCTGTATTTACACTGCTTTATCATTGATTTTAGCTTTAGTAACTTGCACTTTGTGACATTTGGAGTTCATTTTCTACACATTCATACCAAGTATTGATTATGTAGATATGGTGTATTACTTACTAGATGTTTCTAGAAGTACTAGAAGTAAAGCACACACTTTAAAAGTGTGGTTTAATTCAGGAGTATATTGTTTGAGTAATAAAGTATTGCAAAGGAAACTACAACTACAAAAATAAAATAAATAACTAGAGAAATGCTAAAATTAAGTTTATTTTATGTGCAAATCTTCTTTCAACAGACAAAAAAAGAAAGAAAATAATAGTAGTTTGTACAAAGACTAGTTTTATTTGATCCATGGAATACAATTATGCAAATGAATTCATATGTTAATCAAGCTGAAAATTGTTTTTCTCAGCTAAAACAAGAGATTAAGAAGCTTTAAAATGTTTAGTAAATATACATTTCAGTGAATATCTCATTAAATATTCACATCAGCATCTTTAGATGAGCTACGGATCAACTTTATGTAATGATCTCTTTCATAATCAGGCAGATTTACTTATGTTTGTTCAGAAAATATGTGAGTTTTGAAATCCAGAGTAAGCCTGACATTCATTTATTAGTTGAGCTGCTCCAGTTTTAGTTTGGCTTTGTTTGATCATTATTCATTTGTAAGGCAAACCTTACATCTGACCCGTGTCCTGTCGTACATGTCACTTTCACTTTAAATAAAAGTTTAATAATCCTCTGAGCTAATGAATACAACATCTGAGCAACAGCAAGAAAATGCCTAATGAATTTCATATAGACTAATTTTTTAACTCTCTTCCTTGCTTTCTTTTTATAGCTCTCCTTTGTTGTCTGTTCAGTTTGTTGATCTCTCTGTTTCTTCTCTTCCTCTCGTCTGAATCTGTGAGCGTCTTCGAACATCTGATTGCTGTAGTGTCCTCCTCCGTTCTGCTCTATCATTGAGTCGATCTTCTCCAGCAGATCCTTCACCTGCTCTCTGTTCCTCGGGTCTCTGTTGTTCATGGTGTGGTATCTTCCTCCACACCGCTGAACAAACCTGCTAAGCGTTTCATTCTGTCTGATGAGCTCTTCCACACTCTTTCCCTCCAGCTGATCACTGTGGGTGAATACAGGGATCATGTACTTTCCTGCTTCTTTTCCATAAAGTCTCTCAATATGTGTGAGGTAATGTTCATCTTCCTGTCTGATTCTGCCTGTGAGAGACAGCACGTAGAGGAAGGCATGAGGTCCTGGAGAGCAGAGGGCTACGCTATTGGCCATTTCTTGAGCTAAATCCTCAGGTTCTGTTGTAGGATCTGAAAATCCAGGAGTATCAACAACAGACACTTTTCTCCCTAAAGCAACTGATGTATGTATGTCACAGTGTTTTGTTACTGAGCTAAAGCTGCGCTCAGATAGAAACCGGTTTTCTCTCAGGATGGTGTTTCCCGTTGCACTCTTCCCAGAGCCGGCCTTTCCCAGAAGAAGTAACCGTCTGGTGCTGGGGTCCTGCTCCGCTGGGGTCTTTCTCTGTAGAAACGCCTCTGTCTCTGGAGCTGCTCGACATGGAGAAAGAAGAGGATAACACTGGTCAAATTACATATCAATACTGACTTGCCTTGCCTTTCTTCAGTGGAAAAGAAATGAAGTTTTTTGAGGAAAACATTCCAGGACTTTTCTCCACATAATGGACTTCAATGGGAACCAACGGCTAAATCAGTGCAGTTTCAGAGGAAGGGCTTCAGCATTGACAACAAACGGTCGGAAAGGTCATGTGTCGAGGTGGGAGTGCCGACCCAGTGCCGAAAAACTCCATCTCAACTTCGTCATCGTAATTTCTCCTTTATTTCTGTAAAGGGCGTTTGATTTAGTCTTTGCACGTTCGTTTTTTACACTGGGTCGGTACTTTCACCTACATCATGTGACCTTTCCAACGTGATGACGTCATACGCCGTGAACAAACATAACACCGAAGTCGAGCGTTAGAGGTAGGGCTGGGCGATATATCGAATATTAGCGATACTATCGCAATAATTTTGACGACGGTGTAAAATTTGAAAATATCGTGAATATCGAATATTTCAAATTCAACATGCAAACTTTCCCAAATAACATTACCAGATAACGCAGAGCTCTGCTTCCACCATTCACTAAACTCTGGGAGCAGAAGAGTTAAATATATACGCCCAGCGTATGAAAAAGAAAGCAACAGAAACATGCGCGCATGAGAGAAATAATAGCGCAGCCGGACTCTGACCGGAAGCGCACACGCCTTTCAGACAACATGCGATCGGGATTCAGTTCCTTCATGGATTATTGGGTTTCAGTGGTCAAACAGATGTAAAAATGCACGTGCTGGCAAGTATTCAGGTAAACACAGTAATGTATGTCTTTAGTGAACGTACCACTGATCTATATAATTTATATACTGTAGATCAGTGGAACGTACAGAGAGTTGAGTGAGAAATCGTGTGTTACAATGAATTGGGTCCGTGCAGCTCTTAAAGGGCCGGAGCTCATATTCTGTGTGATTTAATGTTAATCAAACAACAATGAAAATTAGAAAACCACCCCATGCTTGGCTAAACAACTTTAATATATTTATTAAGAATCAGTGTAGCCTATGGTTAATTTATATAATTAAGACTGAGCAGTTTATATATATAAACTGCTCAGTCTTAATTGTATAAATTAACCATAGGCTACACTGATTCTACACTGATATATATATATATAGTCAAGAAATAAATCAAAAATCAAATATATATATTTGATTTTTGATTTATTGCTTGACTTGCAGCTGTTAAATAGACCCACTGTAGGTGAAAATAAAGCACTGTTTTACTTGTTTTACTTATGTTTAAAGATCTAATTAAAAATCTATATTGTAATTATAAAAGTACATTTAAAAAAATATTAAATTACTTGTATCATGATTTAAGATTTTGGTCATCCCAACCCGTTACCAGTAAACGTAAACATTTTGTATTTAATTTGGTTCTATCTAAATAGTTTTTGTTGTTTTAATGGGAGCAAAAGAAAATATATTTTTTAATTTAAAAGCAAATTGCAAACATATCGAGATGTATATCGAATATCGTCAAAATTTTGAAAATATCAAGATATATATATTTTTTGGATATCGCCCAGCCCTAGTTAGAGGTTAAAGTATATGAATGATTATTTGCGTTGTAAATGTGGGATGGTTTGTCCGGATCAGACCCTATTCCTCTGAAGCCCTTCCTCTGAAACTGCACTGATTTAGCCGTTGGTTCCCATTGAAGTCCATTATGTGGAGAAAAGTCCTGGAATGTTTTCCTCAAAAAACTTAATTTCTTTTCCACTGAAGAAAGAAAGACATGAACATCTGGGATGAGACGGGGGGTGAGGAAACCATCAGGAAGTGAACTCATGCTTTAATTTCACTAACAGTATTGACGTATGCTTTTATGTTCAAGGGATAGCACTGGGCGATATAATGTATATCTTGATATTGCGATATAATGTATATCTTGATATTGCGATATAATGTATATCTTGATATTATTATGTTCAATATATACCTCGATATGTTTGCAATTGCTTTTAAATAATAAAATAATAATAAAAAACATGATTTTCTTTTGCCCCCATTTAAAAACAACAAAAACGATTTAGATAGACCTAAATTACATACAAATGTGACTTACCAGGACGTGCATTTTTAAATGTTTTTGACCATTGAAACCCAATAATCCGTGTAAGAACTGAATGGCGATTGCATGTTGTCTGCAAGGCGTGTATATATTTAACTCTTCTCCTTCAAATGATTAGTGAACGGTGGAAGCAGAGCTCTGCACTATCTGCGTTATCTGGTAACGTTCTTTGGGAAAGTTTGCTTGAATTTCAAATTGCTTGATATTTTAAAATTTTACATGCTCTTCGAAATTATTGTGATCGCTAATATTGGATATATATTGCCCAGCCCTAATGTCAATGTCTATGAATAGAAGTAATGATGATAAGATATTGTTTAACTCAAAATTAAAGAGGAAAAACCGTTTATATGTTTAATTAATATTGACCTCAACACTACTTACGTTTCTGAGGTTGAACATTTCTAATGGCATCAATCAATCTTTTGACTTGGTCTTGTTCAGGATGTTGTGAGACATTATTAAACACAAAGTATCTGTTGTCAAATTTCTGCACAACTTTTTTTAGATCCTCTGATTCTTCTATTAAATCCTCTATGGTACGCTCTTCTCTCTCCAGCTCATCTCCTCCAGTGAAGATGATCCAGGTGTACTTTAGGAGCCAGTCTGTCAGATAATCTTCAATGATCTCGACGGTGCGTTTCTCCTCTGGAGTGAATCTGTCCGTCTTGAGCACCAGCAGAATCACAAGCGGCTCTGGATTGATTAACTCGGGAAGCCCCTGATATGTCATAAACATCTCCTCAGGGGTCAGTTCATTTCCCGGGTCAAAGAATCCTGGGGTGTCATAAACTTTAAGAGTCACTCCATCTCTGGTAACGCTTTCACACTTGACTTCTTGTGTTACAGTTTTAAAACTTCTCTTTTGAAATGAAAGCTTTTCTTCCCAAGATGGTGTTTCCAGTAGCACTTTTCCCATTCCCTGTTTTTCCCAGTAAGACAACATGATGATGTGGAACAGACTTCTCTTCAGCCCCATCCATAGCTGCAATCCTTCACAGTGATCTACAGATGGGGATGGAAGGACATCACATTCAGTCAGTCATGTCAAACTAATTCAGCTTCATATATATATATAACTATTTCTAGTACGTTTTTAACTAAGCACTGCTGAAAACATTTAGAATGGTTTGAGGCTCAATGTTAATTAATGATAAATATAATAAATTAGCACCTTCTAGTCTGATTATTGGTTAATAAAGATGACACTTGCCCAATGCAGTAGAAGACTAGGATCAGCACTTGCTGTTCTCCACTGAAAACATATCCTGAAGAAGGCTTTCCGTCACCGCAGTGGGAGGTGCGCTTCATAATGAAGGAGAAGAAGAAGACAGTGCCATTTTGTTTCTGCCATTTTACTGCAGGGATTTGTTTTTAAGAAACAAATAAAGAAAATAACCATATATTACTTGATTGTGTGGCTACAGTAAAAATATATATATGCTGTTGTACAACAATATGTTTATATTGCCATTTGATAAAAGTTTATAAATTTGATAAAAGGTTGATAAAAAATAAGCCGTAGCCTACACGACTGTTTTTGCTGTAGTCTGGGTATGTTGTGATCAACTGTGAGAAATGTCACACATTTCTTCCTAATAGAAATAGATATTTCACATATTTTAATAATTTTGCCAATATTCCGATTAGACGAGTTGAGTTAGGTCTTTTTGTGGTCTACGGAAAGCTAATAGATTATCGAAGAATATTCGTAATTTAGCACACACTACACATGATCAAACTTACCTTCATTAATTGTGCAGATTACTGAGCTCTTAATATATTAGTCATATTAGTTCACCGAAAGCTGGCGTGTTTTACAGACGAGTTTTCGTCCGGTTGGTTTCGCTTTCACGCATTTCCTGCCTGGGACTCGCAGGGTTGCCAGGTCCTCACCACAAAACCCCAATTACTCATGAAAACTAGCACAAAACAGTCGATGCCTTGTAAAAAATCGCGTCCGCTGTTTTTTTCTGCTTGAATTCGCATTATTTGTTATATAAATACTACATTATCAGGGTCGCTTCAACCCACGCAACAGTGTTGAATAAACCGCAGACTTGGCAACACTCCTGTGTTTGTCTCGTGTGTGTAACCGGGTCTGGCTCTTTTTAGGGAACCGGATCAGCAGAGCCGACTCTTTCAGCTCCAAACCGCTCTAGAGCCACTGCTGGCCTTTTAAATTCAGCCAGATTTAGTAATGTTTGGCGTGTGATTGATGTATGCTCATTTTCACTTAAAATGTTTAAATGTAATTGGATTAAACCTTAAATTTTACGTTATATTTGGAAGAATAAAAATGAATAAATAAGTAAAAATATAAGCTAGCCAACACTAAAAACAATGCTAGGTTAAAAACAACCAAGTTGGGTTAAAAATGCACAAACCCAGCGAATGGGTTGTTTTAACCCAGCGGTTAGGTTAAATGTTTACCCAATCTGAGTAACCCAACTATTGTTTCAAATTCACTATAGAGTGGCTGGCTTAAAATGAACCCAAAATAGGTTGGAAATTAAAAATCAGACACGTTATTACTACAGGCAACCATAATAATCAAAAGGTGAACATTTAATAATAAGCAATTTAATGTTTATTGTTTAACTATTTTTCGACTTAGTAACCAACACACGTTGGGTTCATTTTAAGCGAGCAATACAGTCATTTTTAAACAATAGTTGAGTTAAATAAACTAAACATGTCCATTTTCAACCCAGCATTGTGTAGTGTAAAACCATCAAAGATATTACATGTGTATTGAACATTTTTAGTTAACCAAAATAAAAACATTCCCTGCTATATTTGACCTTTTCTGCCTTTATTGTCTATGGGTGGGTTGCACCAGCAAGGATTAAATTAAACTCAGTTTAGAGCTAATCTAGGATTTGTTGATCTAGGCTTTAATTTAAATCAAGTTGTGTTGCACCCTTAATTTTAAACCCAACAAATCGGGTTTAGAATTAAAACCTCCATTTACGTTTAATTTCCGCGCCATGATGGATTCACCATTGACAGCAACTATACTAATATTCAATTTCCTTCTTTATACAGCAACTCTCTGTCTGACATAAGGAGCTCTTGACGATAAAGGAAATAAACGTGTAAAATGTCAGTCTTTCGGCGTATGGATTTCATAAGCATGGAAATATATCTATAGTAGGCTATCAATTAATTGAGTATATTGAGGCATTGTAATTTATTTAAACCTCCTCACATGTAAATGTAAAATGTATCCATAGTTGAGATTTAAATCTGAGTTTAAAGTTTGGTGCAACAGAATTATAGACCCTTTTCACATTTCCGGGTTTCTCGGAGCAGAAGTCGTGAATGAGAGAATACATTAAATTTTAAAAATGTGTCGATTTGCTTAAATAGCAAAAGAAAACGCAACATTAGTGATTTCACGACTTTCAAAAGAGTGAAAAACTTGTGTGAGATTGATAACGGCAGTGAAAAGAGAGAAATATGTTATTTTTACCATCCCTCCCATAGACGCTGAATTAGAAACACACTCACAGCAGGTAAATTGTATTTTTTGTAATTTGATGCAAAAGTAATATAATAGAATATAATTTTTCCATGATAATTGGGTTTATTGATGCTTCTAAGGCCTTTGATCGAGTTAATCACCTTAAGCTATTTGAAAAACTAAGCCAAAGGGGTGCCCCTGATAGCATTATAAGGATCCTGGCTTACTGGTATGCCAACCAGAGTATGCAGGTCAAATGGGGTAATACAGTATCTGCCCCCTTTGGGGTGAGTAATGGGGTACGTCAGGGGGGGCTGCTATCACCAGCTCTCTTTAACTTTTACATGGATGAGTTATCCAACCAATTATCACGATGTAAAACAGGTTGTATGATTGGCAACACCTTGATGAATCATTTTATGTATGCTGATGATTTGGCCATTTTTTCACCCAGCTGGATTTCAGCAGTTACTGAATATCTGCTCTGAATAAGGGGTGAAATATGATAATTTAAATTATAGTGACTTTTGATTGGTAAATGTATATTAATTAATTTAACATATTCAACATCAATTCTTTAAAGAACAGTATGTTTAATGTATCTGCCGTCATCACCCCTGTCATTACCAGCAGAAGCTGTAATGACACTTTTGTCAAAAACTAGCCTTCCTAGCAAAGATGATGACTTAGCAAGTGTAGCTAGCTTTCTACATGTAATGTACACCATTTTAACTATTAAAGTGATAAAAATAATCCCAATTTTTTTAAATACAGAAATACAACACATATGGTAATGACGCATAATAAGTGTACATGCCCAACACAAAGAATAAAGAGTAGATTTACTGACTTTTCTGGACATCATGGCATCAGTCTCGCAGCTTGAAATCCATGTGCTCCACTGTGAAATTAGATTACCATTGCTACCAAATAAACTTTTGATGAAAAAGTAGGAAAGTGCCTATCCTGAGCGTGTTGGTAATGACGACTAAACCATGGGACAGGAAGAAATTAAGCAAAATAAAGTGCAAAATGCATATATATGCTTAATCTGTACATGTAGTTTATTAGTTCAGGTAACATTTCCTTCATATGCAGATTTATTTTTAATTAATTTGTGATAAATAATGTTTGAGAAATGGCATAACAGGTGAAAACTCTGGTGGCGGACAACACCAAAACACAGATAATGTACCACAAAACACCAATAAAATGTGTTAAGATAGAGCAGCCATAAAAAAAGTCTAGGCTTGTTTTTATTTATACTAAATAGTGGTGCCAAAATGTATTAGATTTAATTCGTTTTTATAGAATTACACCCTGTGGACAGAAATAGGCCCAAATTCTGGGAAATACCTCTAATATAGAAAAAGGAAATCGAACCGACTCTCACTGAGCCGACTCGTTCGCCATTTCCTGTCGCGCGATTCGCCGAGATATCCGCGATTATCTGGAGCAATCTCGCTGTTATTTACACATGATCTAAATCATGTCGTCTTTAAGTACCTCAGCAGACACAGAAGGTAACTTTCAATTGTAGTTAAGGGTTATTTAAATACAGATATTCAGCTGAAATGGTCTTGTTTGTACTTTCGTTTTATGGTGGACTGTTTAGCTTGTAAACCCAAACATAATTTTTTGTTATTTACAATTTTAAGTCGTCTTTTAAAGTGTTGTCTGTTGTTTTGAAAAAACTTTAAATATATATTTATTAACTTGACTGGTACATTAACATTATGACACTCTTTTGAGATGCTCCTGTTCATAGAAAAACTGTAACTAGCCCTTATGATGTTTCCTCCTTTTGAAGCTGAAGGCAAATAATAACACCTTAGCGTAGAATGGGCTCCTTGCACATATCCGCATGACGTCATATCCGCGGGTAAATACGCCCACCATTTTCCGGTTTGGCGAAATATGGCGGCGTAAACAACGGAAAATCATAGCGGAAAATGAGCCTTAAAAAAGATAGAGTGTTTTTCCAGAGGCAACAGAAAAAATATCATGAACATTGTTGTGTTCCCACATGCACGTCATCATCTAAATTCAATGGCGTTTTAAGCTACCACGGATTTCCCAGCGATGTTGAACTCACAAAGCGGTGGCTGGTGAATATTCGTCGTGACAGGTTCGTTGTCACAGGACACAGCAAAGTCTGTAGTTTGCACTTCACACCGGAGCAGATCATTCAGCCGAAAACACCGGAGGGGAAAAGGCAACTAAAGAAAGGAGCTGTCCCGGTATTGTTCCAGTGGAATGATTACTCCATTCCATCACCAAGACTGAGCGTTTGGGACAGAGTAAGCAAACTTCAGCCGGAGCCGGCATCAGCAGAAGATGGGCAACATATGGACTGCACTCCTGCTGCTGATCATGACTATTTATCTGTCCCAGAACCCGCTTTCGTGGACTTGGCAGTCGACGAAAACACGAAATTAAAGGAAGAAAATGACTCGTTAAAGAGAGAGATTCAGGAGCTGAAAATTAGCTGTAAATTTGGATTACATAGATTCGCCCACTCTGACGACGACATTCGATTCTATACAAGGTAAGATAACAGTTACAAACAAGATACCCCTAACCTTAGTAACTTGGACCATACGTGACCATATTGTAACGTTGTGTACTCTTTCTGTTATGTTTCTGTTCATAGATTTCCCAGTTACCATAATCTCATGCTGTTTTGGAGATTGATTGAACCATCGGTGCATAAAATGGTTCGTGCGTCGAGAGCCAAAGCTGCTGAAAAACTGAAAGAGGCAGTAACATCTGTCCGTCCCACATACACGGTTGGTTTTTGCAATTGTCATTACAGGTTTTTGGTATTACATTTTTAATACAGGCAATAGATGGATGGATGTAGAAGGCTAGAGATAAGACAGTTAAGTGAGATCTACTCTAAATTCAGTCTCAAGTGCCAGGTATAAATCAATAAATAAGGTGTCTAAATAGCCTATTGCAGTCATAGTGCCAGGTATAAATGCATATTTAAATATATAAATTCATGTTGTTGTATATTTAATTATATAGTAATGATAATTTCACATCCTTTTATCTATTAGACTAGAGAGGTTACATTAGGTTTAAGGATGTTTGTGTGTGTTTTCTCACCAGAGACAATCATTGCAACCCATCGATGAGCTACCTTTTCCTAATGTACTTGTCAGTTGGTTTAAAAGAGCAGGACTTGGCAAACCGTTTCAGCATTCACATCTCTACTGTAAGCCGCATTATCACTTCATGGACCAACTACCTGTACACACTCTTGGGCTCGGTGTCTATCTGGATTGAGGCTGAACATGTTAAAGCTCACCTTCCTGATGATTTCAAAGACTTCCCCGATACTCAG
This sequence comes from Gobiocypris rarus, assembly GCA_023029165.1. NCBI lineage: Eukaryota > Metazoa > Chordata > Actinopteri > Cypriniformes > Gobionidae > Gobiocypris > Gobiocypris rarus. The sequence continues at coordinate 46,717,871 of CM040934.1, forward strand.
ATAATAGTTGACTGTACAGAGCTCAAGTGCCAGACGCCATCCTCGCTCTCCTCCAAAGTGAGATGTTCTCTACATATAAATCTCACTGTACAATGAAAGGACTTATCGGGATTGCCCCCCATGGTCCAGTGACCTTCATCTCTTCACTCTATGAGGGGTCAATAAGTGATAAAGAACTCTTTAGGCGGTCAGGGTTAGCTGACCTTTTAACTGATGACATGGCCGTGATGGTTGATAAAGGTTTCCTGATCACTGACTGTGTGAAGTGTAAGGTGTACTGTCCACCTTTTCTCAAAAATAAAAGCCAGATGCCAGCACCCAGTGTCCTCCAAACACAGAAAATTGCTCGTGTAAGAGTGCACGTTGAACGAGTCATCCGACGGGTGAAGGAGAATAAACTTTTTGATTCTGTTATACCTTTGTCAATTGCTGGAAGCATTAATTAAATTTTTGCTGTTGCTTGCCTGCTTAGCAATTATCAAAATAAACATCTTGTCACGGCATGGGCCAAGTAGTGCTGATTACATTTCAAAGTTGTAGGTTTCTGTAAGTATTAATCATTATTTATTTCTGAATAAATTCTGTTACAGTGACAACAGATGTGACCTCGCACAACAAACATTATAAACAATGATTTTTATTGTAAAATGCCATATTGTATGAAATTCATGAATAAATCTGACATTACTTATTCAACGGTGTTTTTTTTAAGCAACAAGCTAGAAGATTCATTTTATCACAGATCATGTCATTTATCAATCATATTGAATTTCAGGCAAAATATATACAGGTACGAGTAGGAAATTTAACATAAATGAAAAGCAGTTTACACAAAGTATGGTGTAATATTAGGTCAAAAACATATTCCCATTTGAATGCACAATAAAATACACATAATGAATCCAAATAAAAATAGGATTTCTTTACCTGCCAATCAGTTGTGATCGTCTCATTGAGAGATACTTTGGCATGTAAATGCTGAAGTAGAAATGATCACACTTCTGCCTAATTGTTTCTTGAACTTCTTTGTCTGAGTGCAGTCACAAAGAAATCTTCCTCTGCCCAGACAAAGATGTCACACCACTGAAGTCCAGTAATTAAAAGCTGGCCTTGTATTTGCCAATAATAGGCATGGCTTTTCTTTAGTTTAAAAGCACCATTTGACATGTGTAAGTACTTGCAGTCAATGTAACTTTTAGCATTTGGACATTTAATTTCAACCAAACCGTAAGCAGGTGTTACACTGGGATCATAAACAAGGCCATCCGGCGAGGCCCCTAGCCATGGAGCTTGTGGGTGAACCACAAGTCCACAAGGGGAGTAATTGACATTGTTGTACTGGGTATATTCTTTTGCTGCCTGAAACTCCATTTCTGAACCTCTCCTCATTTCCGCAGTTTGTCTGGTGCCTCTAATAATTCGTTCTGCAAGATGCTCAGCACTACTGTAACCTCTAACGTGGGAAACTTCCCTAAACCTTGAGGAGGTTATCCTCATTTGCAGCATGTGCCACTCTGGATCTTTGCTCTGACCCGTGTCGACTGATTCAATTTTATGGGCCATCTCAATAGATAGCTGCAAACTTTGTAAATGTAAATGTTCTTCCTCTGTGCATACCCACACACACTCTGTTGGTAACAGCTGATGAGTAATGAGGGAAGACATGGAGGAACCGGGGGCATTCTTATGCAGCTCTGTGCATTGTGTTAGAAGTTTCGGCTGCTGATGGGAGATTACACTTCCTCTGTACCAGTCCAAATTCAGAATCCACAAGGGGCTTGTCAATGCTCATCCCCATTGCTGTCACCAGGGGCATATCCAGTGGATCTAGGCCGTTGTACACCTCGGCCACACGAAGTACCGACAGGTCAGGAAGAGGGCCAGTCATTCCTCTGTAGAGGCGCTCCTTTTATTAAAAATATCATAAAGAGGTACTTAATTTCACATCATTATTTTCATGATTTGTTTTCCCCCATTGTTAAGTTAATATTTACCGTAATCCTCCTTTACCCATCCGACCCTGCACAGGTTTAACAACCACCATCTTCCCAACTGGACCTGGTTTTACACCCTGGTAAAATTGTGACAAAATACAAGAGTCTCAGCTGTGATACGGTTGTATGTGTAATAGTTAAGGTTGGATAGATTCCAGGTAAAGTTTGGGGAAAAACTGACTAAATACTACACTAATAATTTAAAAATGAATAAACAGAGGTTTTAGTTAGCAGCTGGTACATAATATTGCATGACATACATATATGCAAACTATCCCATATAAACCATGCATTGCTATGAAACTTACTGCTGTTCGGGGTTTGTGCCATTGTTGCTCGGATTCTGTACAGCTGTGTACAGGAGGAACCACTGCCACACCCAGTTGGGAGAAGTGAGCTGTCTGGAATAATAGGGCAACTGTGTGGTTGCATAGAGCTGTCCCCGCCACACACGAGCATTTGCACCGCACCATAATTACAGGAACTGTGTCCCTGAGGACCATCTGTTGATAGATCAGTCATAATTACTCTATATGGTCATGGTAGACTTGTGAACTGTTGGCATGAATGTATCCTTTTAAACACAAAAAAACAGAAATTGAGGTCTTTAAATGGGATTGTAATAAGTGGTGTGCAGCAAGTATGGCATTATATTAAGTCATAATGATATTTGACATCCAAAGCTGCACACTGTAAACACAATCCCATTCAAACACATCATAATAAAACAAACAGAAAGCAGTAACGAACAACTTAAGCAGCTTTTGGAAAAGTTAAGCACATGCAAGGCAGCAACAGTGGCCAGAGGCTTGAGCAGTTTTTGGAAGTTAAGCACATACAAAGCGATAACAGAGGTCAAAATGTAACATGACCATTTTAAGCACATAACACAATTTGAACTCGAACCTTTTGGAACTGCTGAACACGGAACTCTGACATAAATTACAAGTGCAGCCCTACATTTACATAGTGAGGTTTTTCGTGCTTCTTCATGGATCTGAAACAGAAAGCCTGTACAGCGACTTCACTTGTGGCTCTGTCTTTGTTTGACACTAATGCCAATCACATATTAACACAATAATTAGTTAGGCACATGTAAGCGTACAGGACACAGACAAATTTCCGCCAAACACGAGAAAATCGTACTACATTACAACACGCATATTCTGTCAAACCGGGATTGTTTATTAGCCTAGCAAACTAACGTAACGTTAAGCCATAAAGTTCGAGAGATATAGACTTACCTTCATATCCGTGGATGTATGAAGATGCATACATCTTAAAACCCTTCTCTAATTTGCTGGTAGGTGATTTGGAGGAGGACTTGCAAAGCGATGTCGTCCGTTATCGAAAGTTTCGGCAACTCTTGTAAGCATCTAGTGTAGAACAGCGCCATGTTTACACCGGAAAAGACTAAGCCGCATTTCCGGTAAGGAAGTAGTTATGTGCAAAGAGCCCATTAGCCTTCATAGTGCAAAAAGTAGTTGACAAAACAGCATTAGAATGAACAATATCTATTTAGTTTAGAAAACAGCAAGCTAACACAAGCTAGCACTTTCAGATAAACAGGAGTTTGTTTCCAAATGAGTCTGGCTGACTTCGGTTCTCAACGCGACGATGGGAGAAAACTTAAACTTACATGAGTATTGTTAATATTTAAGGACATTTAACTCTGCATAAATAGCTATATTCTATTGTTTAACAAAAGAGGCAGCGATAGCGATGAAAACAGTATCAAAGAGAAGCCGCTGTAGCTGCAGCGTTTTACTGAAGGTCATCATTTACAATAAATCTAATTTTAGTTGAAAATGAAAATTGGGTGGACATCTAAACATTTGTTTGACATCAGGGTCCAACATCATTGAACATCTCCACAAACACCATTACCACCTCCACACATTACTAACCAGACTGACTTTAATACTTATTCAGATTATCTCTCATCGAGATCATCATATGTATTATTTCACATTATTGATTAGTGTTATACAGCACGAGTGTACATCCAACAGTGTTTTAATAAGAACATTTTTATAATTTGAAGATAACGCCAAACATTTTGAACTACTCTCCTCACACACTCAGACACTCACTCACTCACTCCACTCACTCACTCACACACACTCACTCCTCACTCACTCACTCCACCTCACTCCTCACTCACTCACTCACTCACTCACTCACACACCCACCTCCTCCACTCACACTCACTCCTCACACACTCACACACTCACTCCTCCTCCTCACACACTCACTCACTCACTCCTCACACCTCACTCACTCCACTCACTCACTCCTCACTCACTCACACTCCTCACTCACACTCACCACCTCACACTCACTCACACACTCACTCACTCACACTCACTCACTCACTCACTCACTCCTTACACTCACTCACACACTCCTCACTCACACACTCCTCCTCACTCACTCCTCACTCACTCACACACTCCTCACACACTCACTCCTCCTCACTCCTCACTCACTCCTCACTCACTCACACACACACTCACTCACTCACCACTCACTCCTCACTCCACACTCCTCACCACTCACTCACTCACACACTCACTCACCACCTCACTCACTCCACTCACACACTCACTCACACACTCACTCACACACTCACTCACTCACTCCTCACTCACTCACTCACACTCCTCCTCACTCACCACACTCACTCACTCCTCACACCTCACTCACTCACTCCTCACTCACTCCTCACACACTCCTCACACACCTCACTCACTCACACTCACTCCTCACACTCACTCACTCCTACACTCACTCACACTCACTCACACACTCCTCACTCACTCCACTCACTCACTCACTCACTCCTCACTCCTCACTCACACTCACTCACTCACACACTCACTCACTCACTCACTCACTCCTCACTCCTCACTCCTCCTCACACACTCACTCCACTCACTCACTCACTCACTCACTCCACTCACTCCTCACTCACACACTCCTCACTCCTCCTCACACACTCACTCACTCCTCACACTCCTCCTCACTCACACACTCACACACTCACTCACTCTCTCACTCACACACTCCCTCACACACTCACTCACACACTCACTCCTCACTCACACACTCACTCCTCCTCACACCTCACTCACTCACACTCACTCCTCACTCCTCACTCACTCACACACTCACACACTCCTCACTCACTCACTCACTCCACTCACTCACCACTCACTCACTCACACTCACTCACTCCTCACTCCACACACTCCTCACTCACTCACACACACTCCTCACTCCTCACACTCCTCACTCCTCACACTCCTCACACACTCACTCACTCACACTCACTCACTCACACTCCTCACTCACTCTACACTCCTCACACACTCACTCACTCACACTCACTCCCACTCACCACTCACTCCACCACTCACACACTCACTCACACTCACTCCTCACTCACTCACTCACTCACTCACTCACACACTCACTCACTCACTCACTCACACACTCACACTCACTCACTCCTCCACACTCACTCACTCCACTCACTCCTCACTCCACTCACACACTCACACACTCACTCACTCACTCACTCTCACACTCACTCACACCTCACTCCACACACTCACTCACTCACTCACACACTCACTCACTCACTCACACACTCACTCCTCACACTCACTCACTCACTCACTCCTCACTCACACACTCACTCACTCACTCCACTCCTCACTCACTCACTCCTCACACACACTCACTCCTCACACACTCACTCACACACTCACTCACTCACTCACACTCACTCATTTACTCACACACTCCTCACTCCTCACTCACTCCTCACTCACTCTCACACACTCACTCCTCTCACACACTCCTCACTCCTCACTCACTCACACACTCACTCACTCACTCACTCACTCACTCACTCCTCCACTCCTCACTCACTCACTCACTCCTCACTCACTCCTCACTCACTCCTCACTCACTCACTCACACTCACTCACTCCTCACACTCCTCACTCACTCACACACACTCACTCACTCACTCACTCACTCACTCACTCACATTCACTCACTCCTCACACACTCACTCATTTACTCACACACTCACTCACCACACTCACTCCTCCACTCACTCACACTCACTCACTCTCACACACTCACTCACTCCTCACTCACTCACACACTCCTCACTCACTCACTCACTCCTCACTCCTCACTCTCACACACTCACTCACTCACTCACTCACACACTCACTCACTCACTCACTCACTCACTCCTCACTCGTGAAGTTAATAAACGTAATTTCGGGAGGAAGTACGCCCATCTAATCTTCCAATTAATACCAAGGTATAAAACCAGCAGCCTACCTCTTCCCATTGTTAGTTCTTGCAGCATCCCTCCTCCTCCCGGCTCCTCCTTTTGAGAAATGTTTTTGCCTGTTATAGGGGGCAATCGAGCTCGGGTAGAATATCCTCTCCGAGCCCCTCTATAGCAGACAGCAAGCCAAATCTGTTTACCACTTTTACTAAGATTATATGGGCACACAAACTCGTGAAACTCTCACTCTCACACACTCACTCACACACTCACTGAAAATTGGGTGGACATCTAAACATTTGTTTGACATCAGGTCCAACATCATTGAACATCTCCACAAACACCATTACCACCTCCACACATTACTAACCAGACTGACTTTAATACTTATTGAGATTATCTCTCATCGAGATCATCATATGTATTATTTCACATTATTGATTAGTGTTATACAGCACGCAGTGTACATCCAACAGTGTTTTAATAAGAACATTTTATAATTTGAAGATAACGCCAAACATTTTGAACTACTCACACACTCACTCACTCACTCACTCACTCACTCACTCACTCACACACTCACTCACACACTCACTCACCACTCACTCACTCACTCACTCACTCACTCCACTCACTCACTCACTCACTCACTCACTCACTCACTCACTCACTCCTCACTCACCCACTCACTCACTCACACACTCACTCACCACTCACTCCACCACTCCTCACCACTCACTCACTCACACTCACTCACTCACTCACTCACTCACACACTCCTCACACTCACTCACTCACTCACTCACTCACTCACACTCACTCACACACTCACCACCTCCTCACTCCACTCCTCACTCACTCACTCACACACCTCACCACTCACTCACTCCACTCCTCACACACTCACTCACTCACCACTCCTCACTCACTCACTCACTCCTCACTCCTCACTCCTCCTCACTCACTCACTCACACACTCACCACTCACCACACTCACTCACTCACACTCACTCACTCACTCCTCCTCACTCACTCACTCCTCACTCACTCCTCACTCACACCTCACTCACTCCACACTCACTCACCACACTCACTCACTCACTCACTCACTCACTCACTCACTCACTCACCACCTCACACTCACTCACTCATCACCACCACTCACTCACCACTCACTCACTCACTCCTCACTCACTCACCACCACTCACTCACTCACTCACACATCGCCGCTCACACTCACTCACTCACACACTCACTCACTCACTCACACTCACTCACTCACTCACTCACACACTCCTCACTCACTCACTCACACACCTCCTCACTCACTCACTCCTCACACTCACCTCACTCACATCATCACTCACTCACTCACTCCTCACACACCACTCACTCACCACACTCACACTCACTCACTCACTCACACACTCACTCACTCACTCACTCTCACTCACACACTCCTCACTCACTCACTCACTCACTCCTCACTCACCACTCACTCACACACTCACTCACTCACTCCTCACTCACCACACACTCCTCACTCACTCACTCACACTCACCACTCACTCACTCCTCACTCACACTCCTCACCACTCACTCACTCACTCACTCCTCACTCACTCTCACTCACACACACACCTCACTCACTCACTCACTCACTCACTCACTCACTCACTCACACTCACTCACTCACTCACACACTCGCACACTCACTCACTCACTCACTCACTCACTCACTCACTCACTCCTCCTCACCACACACCCACTCACTCACTCACTCCTCACCACTCACTCACTCACACACCTCACCACACATCACTCACTCACTCCCTCACTCACCACTCCACACATACTCACTCACTCACATCACTCACTCCACTCACTCACACACTCACTCACTCACTCCTCACCACTCACACTCACTCACTCACCACTCACTCACTCACTCACTCACATCACTCACTCACTCACTCACTCCTCCTCCACTCACACACTCACTCACTCACTCCTCACTCTCACTCTCACACACACACACTCACTCACTCACTCACTCACTCACTCACCACCACCCACTCACTCACTCACTCCTCACTCTCACTCACACACACACTCACTCCTCACACACTCACTCACACTCACTCCTCCACCACCCACCTCACTCACTCACACACACACACTCACTCACTCCTCACTCACTCACTCACTCCTCACTCTCACACACACACACACTCACTCACTCACACACTCACTCACACTCACTCACTCCTCACTCCACCACACCTCACTCACTCACTCCTCACTCACTCACTCACTCCTCACTCACTCCTCACTCCTCCACTCACTCTCACACACACACTCACTCACTCACACACTCACTCACTCACTCCTCACTCACTCACTCCTCACTCCTCACTCACTCACTCACTCACTCACACACACTCACTCACTCACTCACACACTCACTCACTCACACACTCACTCACTCACATCCACTCACTCACTCACACTCACTCACTCACTCACTCCACTCCTCACTCACTCACTCACTCACTCACTCACACTCACTCACTCAATTTTTTCAATTCAATTGTGCTTTATTGGCATGACAATTGTTACAATGTATTGCCAAAGCATTAACATACATGTACATATACAACATATAACAACATACATGTACATATACATATATTAAATAAAATAGTTATATAAAAATAAAAAAATATATAATAAGTTGAACAATAGGTAAACATTTAGAATTCTAGGAACAGTTTTGTGTGTGTGTGTGTGTGTGTGTGTGTGTGTGTGTGTGTGTGTGTGTGTGTGAGCATCACTGATTGGTCGACTCCTCTCTTCTTGTGGCAGGCATTAATGTATCTTGCTGCTAGCGGATACAATCTCTTTTTTCACCTAATACATATTGAAGTTTTGTTTTATTGTTTAATTTGATGAAGTCAGGGCAAAGTATTTCGAATTCTGGATAGAATGTGTTCCTGATTTGCTGGTAGTTAGAGCAGCTGGTGAGGAAGTGTGTCTCTGTCTCCACTTCTCCAGCGGTGCAGGACGGGCAGAGGCGGCTCTCTCTGGGCAGCCAGTTCTGTCTGTATCTGCCCGTCTCTACGGTCAGTGTGTGATTGCTCAGTCTGTACCTCGTCATTCTTCTTCTGAACTCACTGTTTTTCACTGCGCTCAGGTATTCTGCTGTTGTGTAGTCTCTGTTTAGGGCCAAATAACATTCCAGTTTACTTTGTTTTTGAGTTGTTTCATTCCAATAGGTCAGGTAATTTTCTCTTTGTGCTTTGATCATGTGGTTGGGCCGTGTGTGTGAGTGTGTCCATGTCCTGAGGCTGGCTGCTGTTAGTCGTGTTAGTTTGTGTGTGCAGCTTCAGGATCAGCTGAATCAGGGGACTCTTCTCAGTGTTCACTTCATGGTTTTTAAGGGCTTTAGAATGGTAAGAGTTGGGGTCACTCATTTTTAGGTGTTTCCAAAATTTGATGGCTCGTTTCTCAATGTGTATTAGTAGAGGGTATTGGCCTAATTCTGCCCTGCATGCGTTGTTACGTGTTCCTCTGTACTCAGGATACTCTCAGAACTCCATGCATCACTCACACTCACACATCACTCACTCACTCACTCACTCCTCACTCACATCACTCACACACTCACACTCCTCCTCACACACACACACACACACACTCACTCCTCACTCACACACTCACTCCTCCTCACTCACTCACTCACCTCACTCCTCACACTCACACACACACACACCTCCTCACTCACTCACACCTCACTCCTCCTCCTCACTCCTCCTCACTCCTCACTCCTCACTCCTCCTCACTCCACTCCACACTCACTCCTCACTCACACACACTCACACACTCACACACTCACACTCACTCACTCACACACTCACACACTCACACACTCACCTCACTCACTCACACACACTCACTCACTCACTCACTCACACATAAATACACATATGACACACTCACACATCACAATAAATAGTCACAATAAATGAAATGAAATAAATGAAATAAATAAATGACAATAAATGAAATAAATAAATCAAATAAATAAATCAATCAAATGAAATGAAATAAATGAAACAATGAAATAATATCAAATAAATATAAATGAAATAAATAAATAATGATAATAAATTCAAATAAATAAATAATGAAATAATGCTAAATGAAATAAATAAAATAAATGTAAATGAAATAAATAGATAATATAGTGGAATGGAGTGAATGGAGTAAATAAATATGAATAATATGGATAATATAATAATATGGATATGGAGTGAGAAATAAAGATTTATATGGATTATAAAGATGAAAATAAGATATGGATAATAAAATAATAATTTATAATAGATAAAAAAATGATAAAAATAATATGTTATGAGTGAGATCAAAAAATAATATAATGAGTAGATGATATTATAGATA